>JAQIUQ010003853.1:0-347500 GCA_030378365.1 Hybognathus amarus
GGTTAACTGATTGCTAAACCAGCAGTTAAAAGTCAGCAGTTGTTGGGCCACACGTAAGTAGGCTAAGACTTCATCATTTTAAATGTATTTGCATGTATAATTACCGACGGAGCGTTTTTTTTTTTTTTTTTTCAAATGCTAGCGCTGGCTTTGTAGGCTTTATGGGCTACTAGTTAGGCTATTTTGTGTCAACGACAAACGCGTACAAACATTATGGACCTGAATTTTGTATAAGTACTAATGTTGTAAATGTATTTTTCATGTATATATGCTTTATGACTTTATTTTCGATTTGATCAAGAACGAACCTGCAAACGCTGTTTCAGTATAACATTAATTAGCCAGTCAGTTGCTATCGTTGCCAGTCAGATGCTATTGTGTAAATCAAACGTGTATTAAGTTAAAATATGGAAGCAGATTATCATTCAGAAACCTTTAGTAAGAGCCGTGTGTTGGTGAGGTTCTGCTTGAGCTCAATTCATCAAGCGGCTTTCTCGGTCTGATTCTGCCTCACTGATACTGCCAGTCTCGACATCATTATTCACGTGTATGCCACCGTCTATGTTATCCACATTTGGCATGCCCTGCCCGTTTCGCCCGTGGGAGAGGTCCTGGCGCTGGCCTCTTCGTACGCAGACTGCTGAGCGGCATTCACAGCCAATCACAACACACCGGCCCAAACGAACCAATCTGAGCCCACAACGTCATTCTGAGGGAGTGTTTTCATAGACTCAGGAAGTAATCCGCTACGTGCAGGGGACAGGGGAGAGCGCGGCTGACAATAAAGGTGAAATTTATGAAAAATAAGACTTTAAAAAAAAGAAAAACCACGGATACATGTTATATTGCACCCCATAAACACAATCATGCAAAGAAAAAGAGCAGTAAACCCGCCCTTTAATACAAATTATTATTATTTTAAACTTAGGGGTGTAACGGTATGTGTATTCGTATTGAACCGTTTCGTTCGAGTTACCTGGTTTGTATCGTACCATACAAACCTGCAACGAGTGCTTGGTTAATTTTTCCTGCCGGCAAAATTCGTGCTGGCGCGGCCGACACAACAGTTGCAGCGACATCAAATGGCGAGCGAATGAAAGCAGAATGAAACTGCGCTATCGTTATGTGCTTCACGGATCGTTTATCAGTTCAGAACCAGCAACATCTGTGCAGCGCGAGCCGATTCTCGATCAAGCAACACTGTCAACACACCGCGCTAAGAGATCCGGTAAAGAAAACATTTAAATCAATTTGCCACTGAGGTAATAATATTGCTGCGAGATCTCAGTGAGATGCATTCACATTCTCTGTTATTAACCGTAGATCTCTAATAGATCATACAGCACTGTCATGGAAACCACGAGAAACATTGTGCCGTGAATAAACTAGTAATACTTTACGTCCACAGACCAGCAACATTCACCATGGATTTAATATAGTAACACTAACTGGAACCAGTTTGGCTGGAATGGTGAAATGTTTTCAAGTACTTCACACATCTTTTTCCAGCACTTCAAAATTCAAATATAATATAAATAAAAACATATTTAAATGTTATTTTTAATGTGATGACCAAAGCATTATTTGTTCATCCTTCAAAGATGACCCCCATTTATAAACCTGAAAGTTTCAAGATCTCAGGAAAATTCACACTTATTTTAAAAATATATTTTTCTTTAAACAAATAGGACATTTCTCTGGCATTCTTTTCTTTTTCTGTATCGAAAACGTACCGACCCGTGACTTTAAAACCGAGGTACGTACCGAACCGTGATTTTTGTTTACCCTTACACCACTATTTTAAACTGTTTAAATTAATGCTTCAGTGACTCATAAATACTTTACTTGTTTCATTACTGGTTAATAAGCGTTTTTCAACTAAATCTTAAGAATGAATGATTCAATGACAGATGCATTTTTTTTACCATCATTAGTCGCGTAAGCGCTCTTTTGCACTGTACAGTATATAATGAAAATTAAGGTGACACGTGGAATATTTAACTTTATACATAAGTACGACTCATATGCTGACATCTTTACATCTACATCCTGTCCAACACCCATGTTTAGGTCGACTGGGCACATAGTCCTGGAATGGAGAACTTAAGACAGCTGTTGGCCTGTACTACATTATCAAGAAAGTGTCTCATTGTCAAGCTCATAGCTACATCTTACATTGCCAACTTAGAATCAATCTAATCTACCCATATGGAAAAAGGTTTGCTAAAAACACCGGTGATTCTTGATATGTTCCAACATAATATTTTAAGGGACATTATATGCTGCAAAATCCACATAAATTGCATAAATATCAATGTATTTTTAATAATATATGTCATATATTGTATGACCTGCATACAAAAGCAATATAGATTTCCATGATGTAAAAACATACAACGCATTCTCATTCTAGGGCGTCATCTAACTGACGCCTTCTGACCATGCATCTAGATCTGACGCACATGGCAACCTGAAAGGCCTCGTTTACACTGCATGGTTCAAGTGACCCAAATCCGATTTTTTCCTCTCATGTGGCACAGATCGGATATGACCGGTGAACGTGTAAGCAGGAAAAAAACGCATGGATTTCGATTTTCTCAGATCGGATTCAGGCCTCATTCATATGTGGTAATAAATCGGATATGAATCGGATACGTGCATTTGCGTGTGCCATGTAAGCAGACAAATCGGATATTCCCCAGTAAATGCGAGTCGTCCGTCATTAAAAAGTGCGCGATTACAGGCGCGATGGAAGAAAGGATACACACAGTGGAGCAATGCGGAGGTTTCATGTCTTTTGAGTGTTTGGGGCGAAGAGTGCAGGCAAAAATGCAGGGTTGTTACAGAAATAAATCCGTATTTAAACACATTTCACGAGATATGAGGCATCGTTTTAAGTGCTCGTGGCTATAGTGCCTCTCCTCTCCTCTTTTTTCTCGCCGTACAAGACCAATGTTTTGATGACTTTTCAAGATATTGTGGTAGAGAAAACACTGTATCCATTGCATTTTGTGCTGTTTTACTTAATTTTCCGGGATCAAAACGTCTGACATTTGGTAGTTTCAGCAGTGTATAGTGTAAATGCAAAAATCGGATATGTGTCACTTTTAAAAGATGATGTAAGCAGGGCGTCAAAAAATTCGCAGATAGTCAGAAAATCGGATTTGGGCATCAAGACTTGCAGTGTAAATGCAGCCTTAGCGTCAGTTAGATGACGTGAGTAGGTTTAGGTCTGGGTAGGTTTATGGTTAGACCACTAGGAGGCGCGTTTCATATTGACACTAAAGGGTGCCACATGCATTGGATGTTGACGCATGGTCAAAAGCATCAGTCAGATGACGCCTTGGGATGAGAACGGGCTGAAACATAGGGATGATTTAAGTTTAAGATGATTGAAGTTTTCACTTTTTTATCAAACACATTGTATTAACTGTAATTGGTCTGGTTTGTGTTGTGTTGTCTAGAGAACCAGCACTCCATGATGTTTCAAATAAGTTGACTCTGCACAGCCGTTCCTGCTCTATGAAACTCTACTGTTAGCAACTGGACACAACTGATCCACTGATATCATGCAACTGTTTTTCATCTGCTGAATGTTGTTGACTCCAGCACTGCTGTACTGTTGCAGAGTCGAAGGTACTGAATTAACTTCACTGACATTACATGCAGGACTTGAAGAATTACAGACCATTTGATTGGCAGCTTTCATATAATTCTGATGACGGAAATGCCTATATTGTGCATTCATTGTTTATTTTAAAGGTTAACCTAAGATGTAGTTTGTTAAAATAAAATGCATTTTGCCTTTATTTTTTACTTTACAATGAACAAAATTTTAATATGGTCCCAGACTAAGGTTACAATTTAACTTTATGGATTATTTTGAAATAACGTTTTGAAAGAGTAATACAGAGTGATGTGTTTATTTCAAAGTGAATTGATACTTTTCAGATTAAATGATTTGTCAGTTTATTTTACAGTTAAAGTAGGTAATGCTGAACCCTAATAAGAAAAACTGGTAACTCCCTTAGTTTTGTTTTTCTTTGTTAAAAGGTGTTCTATCAACACCAGGGTGGTGTAATGCCAACTCCTAAGGCTGAAAAGAATCCCATGATGAAGGATTTTCATTTTCTTTTAAAGTGTTAAGTCAACAATAGAACAGAATGTTAACTCTGCCAGTGTTTACTTGCCAGTGATAACTTTTAATGATTTATATATGAATATTGGGTGTTTTCTACTAATACCACACCATTGCATACTTGTCATGTACAACTCATATAAGACTTTTTACAGTATTCATATATGGTGCAAAAAGTTGAATGTGTGCTATTTATTATGAAAGGGGCCATAATTGGTCAGATTTTGTATAAGATATGTATAATTACATGAAACACAGAGGGAAGATATAATTGCTGATGTATTTGAACCGTGCAGGTTTTTTTTTCATATGAGTAATGGGCATGATACACAGAGGAAGACATCCAAAATTCACTTTCTGTAAGATGTGGGAGTGCAATATTTTTCAGTTGTGCGAGGACTGATAACACATCAACAACATTTCTTGAAGACCAGGATATTTTCTATTACACCATCATCACGAAAGTGCTTACAGAACATCATGGTGTCATAGAAAGCATTATTTATCTGTTTTGATCGATGGGTGTAACAAATGGTAGACAGCAATCAGGTTTTCGAATTTTGAACTCTGGCATCATGCCTGGTCCTCTAATGGGATCATGGACTGGGGAGGCTATGAGTGCCAACACTCGTGCTCCTGTCTTGCTTCCGTCTTCTTTATAAAAAAAAGAGGACTGCTGAGTCATTCCATTCAAGTCACACCACTGTAGGTGAGGCTCCACTGTGCAGACTATGTTCTCACACAGAACGTGTTTCTTCATTCCACTGTGCTACTTTTCCATTGTTTTTCAACAGAAATATGCTAGATGGACATCTGTAACAGTTTGAAGCATTTCCTGCATCACACAGCATTCTAAAAACATGGCGCTCAAGTTAATAGAAGTTTAACTTTTTAAATACACGTCTCTGAACCTTGCGCTTTTCGTCCCACTGACCTGCGTCTCACATTTTTAACAGCAAAAACCCATTCTGTGTGAACCAGCCCTTAAAGCGACAAGGCAGACAAACAAGATTGGTCGCCAAAACTAAAAACTCCAGGCAAAACACTTGTTCACATCGTATGTCATCAGCATAACTGAACTCGGATTGACAACAGAACCGCAAGACAAAACAACGCTGAATAAAGTCGTAGTTTTTGTCCTTTTTGAACCAGTATTGTTTTACCCACTAACTAACCCACTGATGTCACATGGACTAGTATGAAGATTTCCTTTCTGGACAAGGACCGTATACCGTACATTTTCAATAGAGGGACAGAAATCTCTCAGACTAAATTTAAAATATCTCAAACTGTGTTCCCGAAGATGAACGGAGGTCTTACGGGCTTGGATCGACATGAGGGTGAGTCATTAATTACATAATTTTCATTTTTGGGTGAACTAACCCTTTAAGTAATCCTCAATCTCCATTTATGGAGATCCTGAGGTGAGAGTTCACCAGACACAATGCTGACAGTATTATAATAGAGTGAATCCTGCCCTATCCTATTTGATGAGTCATAATGAGATAACACTATCTTGCCTGACTGATGAGGAGGTGGTCTCTTTCTCTCTTTATCTGAAGCCTTATCCGAGATAAGGAAGACAACATGTGTAGTTGCTGTGCAACACCTAAAGGCCATTGCACACTGAGTACGAATATTTTCGGATGCATTTTTTCGTGTTCGTCAGCCTAAAAATTCGTCACGCATAGAAACCTTGCACACCGAGTCCGATGCGTATTTATTAAACCTTTGCGTGAAAAAAACGCAAAAATACCAAATGGATTCGATCAAGCAGTGAGGATGATTTTGTTGCCCTCTCTCTTATTGAAAAGAGAAGAAATAGAAAATATTACGTCCATCCAATCCTGAAATTGCGCCGAGAGGAAGGAGAGTTTCACCTCCTTATCAAGGAGTTGCGAATTTATCCCTAGCGATTCAAAATTTACTTCAGAATGTCAGTGGGACAGTTTGATGCTTTGCTAGCGATTCTGGAGCCACATATTAAAAACAAGACCACCAATTTCCGTGAACCAATCGATTCTGAACGGAGATCTGGCAGTATGTCTAAGGTATGGACACACAAACACACACACCCGCGCGCAGCCCGGTTGAAGCGCTGGGCAGACAAAACAACTAGGCTGTTATATATTGTGCCCAAATAATACATTAGTTATCGAATTGGCTGCTCAATCACATCTTATTTGATCCTAAATTTCACTCTGATTGAAAGGGGAGGTTTATTAATTTCATAATCCAATATAGAGAAGAGAACATAAACACTTGATCGAACTGAAAACCGAAACTGAAAGCACGGCGCAAATGTGCAATGATTTGAGGACGAGCTCCCCCAGGCCCTGAATTGTCAAAAGACCTCTCAAAATGCTGGCTCTGGATGCGAAAAACGCAGAAAATCGAACCGAATCCGATTAATTTTATGACGGACGAAAGTTTCAGAGGCGGTGTGCAAGCATGATTGACATAACGTGAGGTCGAATTTTTTTTTTAACGTGCGGAAATTTCGGATGCAAATTTCAGACTCGATGTGCAATGGCCTTAAGAGGTAACAAATAACACTATAGTATATATATATATATATATATATATATATATATATATATATATATATACACTCACCGGCCACTTTATTAGGTACACCTGTCCAACTGCTCGTTAACACTTAATTTCTAAGCAGCCAATCACATGGCGGCAACTCAGTGCATTTAGGCATGTAGACATGGTCGAGACAATCTCCTGCAGTTCAAACCGAGCATCAGTATGGGGAAGAAAGGTGATTTGAGTGACTTTGAACGTGGCATGATTGTTGGTGCCAGAAGGGCTAGTCTGAGTATTTCAGAAACTGCTAATCTACTGGAATTTTCACGCACAACCATCTCTAGGGTTTACGGAGAATGGTCCGAAAAGAAAAAAACATCCAGTGAGCGGCAGTTCTGTGGGCGGAAATGCCTTGTTGATGCCAGAGGTCAGAGGAGAATGGCCAGACTGGTTCGAGCTGATAGAAGGGCAACAGTGACTCAAATAACCACCCGTTACAACCAAGGGGGCAGAAGAGCATCTCTGAACGCACAGTACCTCGAACTTTGAGGCAGATGGGCTACAGCAGCAGAAGACCACACCGGGTGCCACTCCTTTCAGCTAAGAACAGGAAACTGAGGCTACAATTTGCACAAGCTCATCGAAATTGGACAATAGAAGATTGGAAAAACGTTGCCTGAGTCTTGATTTCTGCTGCGACATTTGGATGGTAGGGTCAGAATTTGGCATCTACAATATGAAAGCATGGATCCATCCTGCCTTGTATCAACGGTTCAGGCTGGTGGTGGTGGTGTCATGGTGTGGGGAATATTTTTCTTGGCACTCTTTGGGCCCCTTGGTACCAATTGAGCATCGTTGCAACGCCACAGCCTACCTGAGTATTGTTGCTGACCATGTCCATCCCTTTATGACCACAATGTACCCAACTTCTGATGGCTACTTTCAGCAGGATAATGCGCCATGTCATAAAGCTGGAATCATCTCAGACTGGTTTCTTGAACATGACAATGAGTTCGCTGTACTCAAATGGCCTCCACAGTCACCAGATCTCAATCCAATAGAGCATCTTTGGGATGTGGTGGAACGGGAGATTCGCATCATGGATGTGCAGCCGACAAATCTGCGGCAACTGTGTGATGCCATCATGTCAATATGGACCAAACTCCCTGAGGAATGCTTCCAGCACCTTGTTGAATCTATTCCACGAAGAATTTAGGCAGTTCTGAAGGCAAAAGGGGGTCCAACCCGTTACTAGCATGGGGTACCTAATAAAGTGGCCGGTGAGTGTATATATATATATATATATATATATATATATATATATATATATATATATGGTGTCTGTGTACATGTATAAGAAACACTAGGAGATATATCATGGTTTATATTGGACTCTAAACTTTTATAAGATTTAATTCTCAGAATTTAAAATTTTCTGAATTCACAATAAATTAAAATATTATTATAAATTACTTTCCCTCATGTTGTTCCAAACCCATATTACTTTATTATATGGAAGACAGAAGGAACATTCTGGTCGCCCGTTTCCAGTCTCTCTTACATTGCGTAAGTTTAGCTTATGCTACGGGTAAAGTCATCTTTTCTTAAGATATTGAAGCCAAAAATTATCATTAATTTTGCATTCTTTGTCAACGCAGTGCAGCAGCTAGCAGACCTAGAGTGGGCTTTCTAGCGCACTTATTGGATGCTCTGTGGCAATTGCAGCAGCCTTCAACTGAGCCTGGCTTGACGTCATGTATACGTCAAGTATATACGTCTTCGTGCTCACTTTGCATCACAGCCCACAAAAGTGGGTCTGCCTTAGCTTAAAAAGCATGGCTTCGGAGGCTGCTTGCCTGATTTTCATCTCTTCAGCGAATCTCTTCGCACCACTGGATCTAGAGCTGAAATCAGCGACTGCAAGCAGAGGAAAGCGCCTGAAGAAGCCGGTCGCCCTGACCCCCTGCTGGGAGGAGGAACCCTTTCTATAGCCCCCTTTCGTAGAAGAGTCAGCACTTCCTGCTCCAGTAACCAGAGCCTGCTCGTGGTCCACCGCGGTTGGGAGGACCCCCATAAATCTGGGTGGACCAGAACTGAACTGAATTCTGTATCCCCCCTCTATTATATGCAGGACCCAAGGAGATACATTTGCCAGTAGTTTCCACACTGCCAGAAGTTCTACTAAAGGTACCAATCTCTCGAGACTGGACTCTGGATTTAGTTGAACAGCCACTTTGGTGCGCTGTAATGGCGAGCGGTAGGGAACAACCGAACTGCCAGCACTGCGACTCTCCTTAGAGAATCACCGCCCAGAGGGTGCCGAGGGGAACAATTTCTTGAAACGGTCCTTCCCAGGAGGGGATCACCCTCAGAATCCTGATTCTCCATTCTATGTTGTTTGATTTTCCCTCGTTACCCGTGTTTACCTCAATCTCACTTCCTTCATCCACCTCACTTCCTGCACCTCCCGGATCACACCTCATTTCTCTTAACTAAGCCATTTGCACCTACCTCTAACCTAAGTCACAAGATGCATCTTAACCATTTAAATTGACCCAAAATGAAATGACTATTAAAATAGTCCTCACACAAAACTACTTTTCCACACAAAAGTACTTTTATGATATATATATATATATATATATATATATTTATATATATATATATATATATATATATATCATAAAACAATTTTTTATCAGTACTGAAATTATGTTTTTGACATACTTTATATATGATTTTGACAACATTGACATACTTAAAAATAAAATAAAATACATATTGAATGCTTCAGTTTATCAATTGTTATTGCATAGAAAAGAGTGACCACTGACACGTCTTCAAAATGTCTCATGCTGTGGTCCATGGAAGAAATAAAGTCATACAGCTGAGTAAATACTGACATTTTCTCCCCGTTTGCTGCAAGTATTGATGCAAATGTAGATTTACAGATAACTGACATTCACAATATAAATCCACATTTAAAGGCTTAGTGACATTTGACAAGTAAAACCTTATGCAACATGCATAAAAGACAAATTTATTTCAGAGTTCTGTGAATTTTTCTTTTGGTTGCATGCCGTGCATTCATTTGATATCATTGATAATCTCAGGTGTTACATAAAAACTAAAACAATGCCTGAGGGTAGTTTAAGCACTTTCACAGAGATCACTGCCTGCAAACCACTAATTAACTGGGAGAGTAAAATGGCAAAGAACATTACATGCGGCTTTGGATGTCATTACTTTAACCTTGAGACAAATATTCAACGGTGCATTATGTAACATGTAGCCTCTACACAGGCAGTGTTAACCATAGATCAAACTGAAAGTGAACACCACCTTTGTCAGGCTTTAGTTTGCAGACTTACTTATCTGGTGAGAGCATGAGAATGAGGAGGATGGAAATCTCTTTTACCAGTTTAAAGCTTTTGTGAGATATTTAGAAAGCAGATGTCTAAAGTGCTACGTGCAATGCCTTATACAGTTCTACACATCCTGCTACATAAGACACCTCAGCACAAGTGTGCTGTGGCCCACAGTTACATAAGACACAAGAGCTCCTCTGCTGGTAATAGTGAAGAACTGCGTTGAACTATTCAGTTCTGGCACACATCCTATCAGTGTCAAAGCTCACAGGTAGATGAGACTCTGTTTTCTCGAAAAATCTATAGTGCTGCTGTACAAGGACTCACCAGGCAAACAGCCAACATCACGCCAAATCTGACTGTGGTTTCATTATATAAGATGTGTAAAGTAGTGAGATATATATATATATATATATATATATATATATATATATATATATATATATATATATATATATATATATATATATATATATATATATATATATATATATGATTGGATGGATGGATGGCTAACGTAAAATTTAAAAAATACATTAATAAATAGACAAACAAATAAATGCTCAGCTGACAGCAGCTAAAAATAATCACTAAGTAAAAATGTATAAATTAATACATAAATATTCAATAGTGAAAACTAAAATAAATAAATACATAAATAATTATTACATTTTTTCTTTACTTTTTCAGTTTTACTTTGGTGACTTCCCCTCTTCTTAAAGGCACAAGGTGTGTGTTTGTATATATACATATATATATATATACATATATATATATATATATATATATATATATATACATATATATATATATATATATATATATATATATATATATATATATATATTAGTGCTGTCAAACGATTAAAATATTTAATCGCGATTAATCGCATTAATGTCATAGTTAACTCACGATTAATCGCACATTTTTATCTATTCTTAATGTCTTGATTTCTTTTTGTTACATTTTTTTCTCATTTTAATGCTCTTATCAACATGGAAAAGTGGATTGGCTTGTTTAGTGCAAATGTTTTTTTTTATTATTATTATTGAAAATAACATTGGAATAGTGTTCAATTTCACTCTAACTTATATAGCCTAAATAATCTCTCACACAATGTAACACTGTCCATCAATAAAAGGGTGAAAGAAATACTGACGAGGTCCTGATATTGACGAGGGGTGGAGAATTTGCATCATCTGTGTTTGTGCGTGTGTGTGTTTGCTTGGCCATCATCAAGTGGTGTTTCAGGCTGGACGTGCTGCGATGATGATAGCTCAGTTCATAATGATGACAAAACATACAGATCGCTTTGGTCTTGTCAATGGGACAATTTGGCAACTTTTTAAAAGTAAACTTTACATTCAGAATCTCATTGGCATCCATTTCGGCGTCTCGCGCTCGTCATCCACTCAAAACATAACGTTACTATTTGGCCGGCTCGCAAGCTGAAACGAGTGTGTGCGGCACAAAACGTCCTCGCGCTGCGCTCTGAAACACATTCATGTCAATGGCGCAGGACATTTCGTTGCTTCTTCGTCCAAAGCGCAAGCGGATCTAGCTAGACCGGAAACGAAACAACAGGCACGCTGCACACACTCGTTTCGGCTTGCGAGCCGGCTTTGAGTGGATAACGAGCGCGAGACGCTGAAATGGATCAGGACGCATGCTGCATCCTGTTGCAAAAGTATGTGAAAAACGACAAAGTTTGCTAGGACAAAAAGACCGTTAATCGCGCGATAAAAAAATTAACGCCGTTAAAATGGGTTTGCGTTAACGCCGTTAATAACGCGTTTAACTGACAGCCCATACACACACATATATATATATATATATATATATATATATATATATAAACAAAAGACTGTCACATAACCGTACTGTACTCATTACAGCATCTCACTGATTAAAGCAAAAGCAAAATAAATATTAATAATAAGAGATTTAACTTTTCTTTCCAAAGGAAACACTGTGTGACACCCATCCCTTCCACTTCCTGGAACAAGGCACAACCCTTACAGATGGTCAGAGTTCATTAGGCTAGATACTGTGCACTTAATATAAGTTAGAACAACCACTTTGTTTCCTGCTAGAGACACATTCACGTCGGTAATACAGGTTTCACTCACAAAAGTAACACAAGTGCTAAGAATATCTTTTGGTTAGAGCACAGTTTCCCAAACAGAGACATGCAAGGGAACTGATAGTAATATGAAAGTAGTATCCCTAAACATATTTACAGTAGAAATTTACAATGATTATAAAAAATATATTTTTTCAAACTCTTTAAAATTGGAAATAACCTAGGACTTCATAATTTCGTTTAACTTTGATTTTGATGGCCGGGTTTGTATCCAGACTTCAATGCATGTGCAACAGTTAGGCTGGCAGGGCACAGAGGTTCCAGAGGTGGGACGACTGCTGACAAGATTAGTGGCAACACGGGGGCAGGAAATAGCTTTTCCAGACTGCTGACCAGACCTGATCCGATGACGGCAGTGACTAGTTGAGGATGGCTTGGCCCTTCCTTCCCCTCCTATGGGAAAGAGAGCACGAACCGGAAACACCCATGGTGGCAACAGGTGCACATGAAAGCTTATGCCACTGTTTCCGTATTGCTCCCTCACATGCACACAGAATGACAAGTAGTGATGTTAATAATTTCACAGTGTGACATCACAACCAAATCTCAGCTGCAGCACAGAGTCAAACCGAACCCCTCCCTCAGTGTGGAAGAACTCAGGCCTTAAACTTAACTGACCTTACTGCAGGATTAAGACCCTAAGCCAGACAGCAGGACAGGTGTGTCTGGAACAAACCGTTCATCCATTCACAATCCCCTTTGACAGCGGCCAACTCGGGTCTCCATTTACACAATTTACAAAACAAGCGCTTAGTTCAGGAAAGCAGCAGGTAACGGGGCACATTGTACCGGCTCTCAGCGTGTTCGAGTGGTTTGACCCAAGCACATGAGCAATGCATGAGGAACCACTTTATCTTTCCAGGAAGAAACACTGCAATAACAACAACTGCAAAAAACTTTAATCATATAACTATAACTAAATGGGCTCTATCTTGCACCCAGCGCAAATGACTTCGTACATTGACGCATGTCATTCCTTAATCAAAAGTGGGCTTTTCCCTCAACAGACGCACGTTGGTAAACTAGGAAATGAACTTGCGCTCCCTGGGCAGGTCAGCGCAAAAAGGAGACGTGATTCGGCGCAAACATTCCTAGTGCTATTTTGCAGTTCCAGAAAACAATTCCGCCACTAACCAGAAAAAACCTAAGCGATCTAAAAAAAATGTAGGCCTAAATCTAGCTTACACAATTACACAATTTTTTCAGACTAATTGTAGTAATGACCAGTGTTGGGGAAGCTACTCTGAAACTGTAGTTTGACAAGCTACAAGCTACTCGTAAGTTAAAGTAGTTTAACTACAGTCAAGCTACCCATTTAGAAAAGTAGTTAGCTACACTACAAGTTACAATCAAAAAGTAGCAAGCTACATTGAAACTACTTTTGCTTTTTGAACAACGTATATTATAAATAACTGAATAAGTGTCTGAGGAATGTTTTAAGTAAAATATTTAGAGTTTAAAACAAGGCAATGCAATTATGATTTCAAAGAGTATTGTTTTATTGCACAGAACACTAAAATATCTCTGACTGTTTGCTAAAAGTGCAACAAATAGCCTACAGTACAACATTGCAAGTAACGAAACATACATCCAACGTAAATTGCATGTAGAACATTTTCTCAAAAATACTGATTGAACTTTGACAAATAAGGCCATGAGTAATTAACGTTAGTTGTTTCTCCATCCTCCAAATCTGCCGTCACGTCTTGCTATATAATTATAATATGGGTGTGTCAACCCACTTCTGTCTGTCAGTGAAACATTAGCCGCAAGATGCGTGATTAAACGACAGGTGGCGGTAATGGCAATGGAGTTTGTAATCTAACAAGAAGAAGAATATCCTTGCATCGCGCTGATTCGCGCAGGCTCGACAATGTAGCAATGTAGCTTTTGCTCTAGCTACACCGCTACTTGCTGCAAAAAGTAGTTAACTGCTGGTAAAGCTACACTGTTTAAAAAGCAACTGAGCTACTGCCAAGCTACTGAAAAATGTAGTTAAGTTAGTAGCTAAGCTACTTGTAGTTAACTACTCCCCAACAATGACACATCAGACCTGTTTGCCAATAGTGGCACGACACATATGTATATAATGTTTTTGCATGGGTTTTTGCCCTGATTTGCATGGGTTTCTCTCATCCCCATACAACGTCATTTCTGTCTTTTACTGCCCTGGACAAGAACGTCGGTTTCCTCGGGTGTGAACGCACCTGCAGCGCGCCTGGTAAATTTGCCATAATAATAACAATCCACCATGCAACATGTGCACCTGCTCTTAAAGGGCGTGTTGGATGCTGCTCTGATTGGTTTATTTTACATTACGCCCAAACCACACCTATGAATAATAAGGCTGTCACTTTTGTCAAAAAAATCCTGATCGATTTTTGAGACATACTTTAAGTGTTAATTGAATTGATTGTACAATCGATTTTCCATGTCTAAACACGTTTCCATTTTAGCCAAATTTAGGCAAATTCACAGACACCTAACAGGCATAAGGACGAATGTGGGCCTAAAGAGAGCGCTTAAGACGGGCACTTGAATATTTCTGATGTTTTATTGACATGAAGCTTCGTACACAATGACAAACAGGAGTGTAACATTCTCAAAAAAACAATAAGCAGAGTGGACTGCCTCAATGAAACATCAATGAAAAAACATTACTGCAGGTTTCAACATGGCTCTGTTTACGATTAGAGTTATTATTTCAATTACTACTAAAATGTCAAACAAATTTTGCCAACATAGGCGATTGTAGCCAGAATCTGTATCTGTATGCATGAGACTTTTCTAATTACCAGCAGAATTCACATTTTCACTATGCAGTAGTACAATTTGCTGTTGTGTGTGTTGCTGTGTGACAGCTTTCGCTGCGGGCGTGTCGTGACGAGCTGGACGTGCTCTGAGAGAAGGCTGTTTAAAATCGATTCTGTATCTGTATGCACGAGACTTTCTGAAAACCGGCAGAATTCCGATTTTTCACTATGCAGAAGTACAATTTGCTGTTGTGTGTGTTGCTATGACACGCATTCGCAGCAGGCGTGACGTGACAAGCTGGACGCGCTCTGAGAGAAGGCTACTGAAAATCCGATTCCTATTTTCGTTTTCGAATACTTGTGTTGGTTGCTCCAATCGATTGTGCAATCGATTTTTGAACGTAAAGTGACATCCCTAATGAATAATGAAGCTATTTCAGACCTACCCCATTTAAACTTGCGTCGGGCGCAAGAGTAATTTATCCTGCCGGTAAATAGCAACAGTGCCCAAGACCCGCTCACAAAGTTACTCTGCGCTTCTGCGCTTGATAGTTGTGTTTGTGTGTGTTGGAGTGTGGTGGGGTCTTGGCTCTGGGAATCGATTGTTGATTGGATTTTGAGAAGTGGCAATTGCAAAAAATGCAAAAATCATTGCAAGCATGCAATCATTTGGGGAGGGCGGGGTTCTCATCAAGTCCAGCCAATACATTCTCATCCTAGGCCGTCATATAGTGACACATTTGACAATGCGCATACATCCAACACACATGGCACCCTTTAGCGTCAATATAACACGCTTCGGTTATGGGTAGGTTTAGGTCTGGGGTAGGGTTAGACCAATAGGAGGCGCCTTCTGCCCTATGTATCTGCATCTCATATTGATGCCAAAGGGTGCCATGTGCGTTGGATGTGTATGCATTGTAAAAAGCATCAGTATATGATGCCTTTGGATGAGAACGGGCTGGTCCAGCAACCATCAAGTCTGTCATTTTAATTGGAATGTTGACTTTACATTCTGATTAAAAAGATAGAAGGTCATTTTTTTAAAACATACATGGATGAATCGTCCCCAATAAAATATGCATGGATGCATGCACAAGGCCTTAGGTTATTCAAAATTCACTGAGATCGAGGTCACAGGATCACGGACAATTTGACACATTCTACATATTGGATAACCATTACATAATAGCTGACACGTTTGCAGACAAAAAATTAAGCAATCAATCAATCTAACGTCTCCTCCTTGCTCTCTCTTAAGCAGAGCCACCCAGGTAAAGCCATAGAGAAACCACAGCGATGACATTTTATGTCTCAACAGGTCTTCTACGCTGCATTCCTGCTGCCAAAGGGAGGCCGTGAATCATTTAACAGGCAATTAAACAGTCACTCATATTATTTATGATCTGACTTTGCTCTGGGCACATTTATACTTTTAGTATGAGCATACAGTATGTGACAACTTACAAGTGGAAAGTGGTGTCTTTGAAACTGATAGTTGATAAATAGCTACAGTTGAAACCACTCTTAGAATGTTACAATGTGTATCTGCAGATAATATTTTCATATTACAGTCCAAACAATGTATATTAATATGCATGTTATCATGATCCAGTTTTCTCAGATCAGTAACGTACTCTGTGTTATTTGTGTACTTCGTGTATGCATTTTAAATTAGTTACACAATTTCTGACCATGAATAGAGCATTTCTGAATTTCCTGTTTTATGGCATTATATTTATTACCAAAATCAACAATTATACATTCATCTCACCCTTTAGTTTAGGTGGAATCATAGTAGGACAAAACCCAAAACATCTTTATTCATTTCTAAGATAGGCATTGTTAGCAAAAAATGACTATGTTCCCTCCAATCAATCCATTCTTTTGTGTTGTAGGGGTTTTGGGAATTCTAGTCTTTTGCATGTCTCAAGGCTGCTGTCCTCAATGTCGGGCATCTTCTGGAACATTCCAGACAAGCCTAGAAGTTTACTGCACTCTCGATTTCTGTCTGTGGTTTGGCATAGTTGTTCGTAAATTACTATCGGAAGTATGCACACTTGTTTTGCTTTGCAAGTTCAAGGAACATTCTGTACCCAATTAAAATGTAAATACTAAAAAGATGTAACCCTTTAATTTTCACCTTTTCGCTTTCTGCCAGTTAAATGGGAGGTGCTATTTTGTTTTCAAATGATAGAGGATGGTATGCCATAACATTGTGGATGTCTCTTTTTAAACAAACTGTGTTATGTAACAGGCCTTACATATAATACATCTACACCCTAAATTGAGCATTTTAAAGTAATTGCAATGCCATAATTTTCATAAAATGTAAAGGAAATACATATATACATTGTATATATATATATATATATATATATACACATATATATATATATATATATCACACACACACACACACACACACACACATATATACTGTATATACATATATACTGTATATACATATATACTGTATATATATATATATATATATATATATATATATATATATATATATATATATATATATATATATATATATATATATACACATATATATATATTAGGGGTGGGAAAAAAATCGATATTGCAATATATTGTTGTGCTCTCTGTTGCAATAAATAATCGATACACTAACACCCAATATCGATATTTTATTACAACACAAAATGATTATTTACCCGTTGTCAGTGTCACTGTCACTACCCAATATCTACCATTCTGTTTGCGAGGGGCGTTGTTCTAGTAAATAGGGGTAAAGTGGCGCAAACAGCGGCTGGTGGTGAAGAACACAAGTTAACTAACAACAAGAGAAGCGAGAAGAATGGCGAAAACAATAAAAAAACGAATCAAAGACCCACCCGCTAGTTTCCACTCTAAAGTAGGCCCTATGATTTCCGCGATCACGGAATCGCGGCTGGATTTGACCAATTAACGCGGAATCTAGTGTTTGCGCAGAATTTCATGGAATTTTACACATTTTGTTTGAAATTCTGTTTTTGTGTGGAGAAGAACGCATGTCTGGTGAAAATGCAGACCAGGGGAAGCAAATCTGGGCGACACAAACCCACCAACCTGTCATTTCAGCTACAATGATGAAATCAAAACAATGAAAGCATGGCGAAGCGGCTCTCCACGGCTCTGATTTCGTCGGGAAAAAGTTAAGAAACTCAACGCTATAAGCCGTCAGTGCCGAGCAGCAGTTCGCACGTGACTTATGCAGTGTTTCCCACACATAGACTAATTCGCCGCCACATACTGCGTTTCGGTTTTTAACACTATTTAAAACACGCAGCGTATTCTTTCAGTTGTATTTCCCCGCTCTGCCTCCATCTCTCTCTCACTCACGCTCTCTCTCTCTCTCTCTCTCTCTCTCTCACACACACACACACCGCGTCTGTCTATGAGGCGCCGGACTGGACAAAAGCGAAGTGAACTCCGTGAGCGACAGAGTGTGACTTTTTTTAAAACTTATATAAACTAATATAATTTATATTACTGGACAGTTTAAAGCTCATAACCATATTTTGTTGTTACTTGAAGAGTATTTGTCCTGAAAAGGTTACTGAGTAACTTAAATGTCTATATTACCTCAATAAATTTAAGGTAATTCCTGATTTATTTGTATTTTTTAATACATTTTAATCATTAACTTTAAAAAGCACTCTCTTTTTACGACTAAAATAACAGCCAAGGAAAAATAAAATAAAACGGATTTTATAGGGCCCTAAGTCTAAGACACAATGTTGCACAATGTTGTAAATGTTGGCATTAATAAATGCATAAAATTTCCTTATTTCCTTATTCCTTCTTTTTTCTTTTCAGTCACATATATCGTGATATATCGTTGATGAAATTTCTTCCAATATATTGAATATCGTAGATATAGGCGAATCATGATATTGTCATATCGATGGACCACATATCGCCACAGAATTGAATTGGTGAGGTACCTGTATCATCCCACCCCTAATATATACATATATATATATACATATATTATATATATATATATATATATATATACACACACACACACACACACACACACATATATATATATATATATACACTCACCGGCCACTTTATTAGGTACCCATGCTAGTAACGGGTTGGACCCCCTTTTGCCTTCAGAACTGCCTCAATTCTTCGTGGCATAGATTCAACAAGGTGCTGGAAGCATTCCTCAGGGAGTTTGGTCCATATTGACATGATGGCATCACACAGTTGCCGCAGATTTGTCGGCTGCACATCCATGATGCGAATCTCCGTTCCACCACATCCCAAAGATGCTCTATTGGATTGAGATCTGGTGACTGTGGAGGCCATTTGAGTACAGCGAACTCATTGTCATGTTCAAGAAACCAGTCTGAGATGATTCCAGCTTTATGACATGGCGCATTATCCTGCTGAAAGTAGCCATCAGAAGTTGGGTACATTGTGGTCATAAAGGGATGGACATGGTCAGCAACAATACTCAGGTAGGCTGTGGCGTTGCAACGATGCTCAATTGGTACCAAGGGGCCCAAAGAGTGCCAAGAAAATATTCCCCACACCATGACACCACCACCACCAGCCTGAACCGTTGATACAAGGCAGGATGGATCCATGCTTTCATGTTGTAGACGCCAAATTCTGACCCTACCATCCGAATGTCGCAGCAGAAATCGAGACTCATCAGACCAGGCAACATTTTTCCAATCTTCTATTGTCCAATTTCGATGAGCTTGTGCAAATTGTAGCCTCAGTTTCCTGTTCTTAGCTGAAAGGAGTGGCACCCGGTGTGGTCTTCTGCTGCTGTAGCCCATCTGCCTCAAAGTTCGACGTACTGTGCGTTCAGAGATGCTCTTCTGCCCACCTTGGTTGTAACGGGTGGTTATTTGAGTCACTGTTGCCCTTCTATCAGCTCGAACCAGTCTGGCCATTCTCCTCTGACCTCTGGCATCAACAAGGCATTTCCGCCCACAGAACTGCCGCTCACTGGATGTTTTTTCTTTTCGGACCATTCTCTGTAAACCCTAGAGATGGTTGTGCATGAAAATCCAGTAGATTAGCAGTTTCTGAAATACTCAGACCAGCCCTTCTGGCACCAACAATCATGCCACGTTCAAAGTCACTCAAATCACCTTCTTCCCCATACTGATGCTCGGTTTGAACTGCAGGAGATTGTCTTGACCATGTCTACATGCCTAAATGCACTGAGTTGCCGCCATGTGATTGGCTGCTTAGAAATTAAGTGTTAACGAGCAGTTGGACAGGTGTACCTAATAAAGTGGCCGATGAGTGTATATATATAGACACACGCTCGCCGACCACTTCGGTACACCTGTTCAACTGCTCGATAACACTACGTCCTCACGCACAATCACATCGGCAAGTGCATGCATTTAGGCATGTGACATGGTCAAGCAATCTCCTGCAGGTTGAAAAACATGAGTATGGGGAAGAAAGGTGATTTGAGTGACTTTGAACGTGGCATGATTGTTGGTGCCAGAAGGGCTGGTCTGAGTATTTCAGAAACTGCTAATCTACTGGGATTTTTCACGCACAACCATCTCTCAGGGTTTACAGAGAATGGTCCGAAAAAGAAAACATCCGATGAGCGGCAGTTCTGTGGGCGGAAAGTGCCTTGTTGATGCCAGAGGTCAGAGGAAGATAGCCGGACCAGATGGTTGAGCTGATAGAAGGCAACAGTGACTCAAATAACCACCCTGCCACAACCAAGGTGGGGCAGAAGACATCTCTGAGACACACAGTACGTCGAACTTTTGAAGCAGATGGGCTACAGCAGCGCAGAAGACCACACCGGGTGCCACTCCTTTCAGCTAAGAACAGGAACTGAGGCTACATTGCACAAGCTCAGTCGAAATTGGACAATAGAAGATTGGAAAACGTTGCCTGGTCTGATGAGTCTCTCAGATTCTGTGCTGCGAAACATTTCGAATCGTAGGTCAGAATTTGGCGTCTACAACATGAAAGCATGGATCCATCCTGCCTTGTGTCAACGGTTCAGGCTGGTGGTGGTATCATGGTGTGGGGAATATTTTCTTGGCACTCTTTGGGCCCCTTGGTACCAATTGAGCATCGTTTGCAATGCCACAGCCTACCTGAGTATTGTTGCTGATCATGTCCATCCCTTTATGACCACAATGTACCCAACTTCTGATGGTACTTTCAGCAGGATAATGCGCCATGTCATAAAGCTGGAATCATCTCAGACTGGTTTCTTGAACATGACAATGAGTTCACTGTACTCAAATGGCCTCCACAGCCACAGATCTCAATCCAATAGAGCATCTTTGGGATGTGGTGGAACAGAAGATTCACATCATGGATGTGCAGCCAACAAATCTGCGGCAACTGTGTGATGCCATCATGTCAATATGGACCAAACTCCCTGAGGAATGCTTCCCAGCACCTTGTTGAATCTATGCCGCAAAGAATGAGGCCAGTTCTGAAGGCGAAAGGTCATGTTACTAGCATGGGGTACTAATCAGTGGCCAATAAGTGTATATATATATGTCAGCTACACCGGCCACTTTATTAGGTACACCTGTCCAACTGCTCGATAACACTTAATTTCTAAGCAGCCAATCACATGGCGGCAACTCAGTGCATTTAGGCATGTAGACATGGTCAAGACAATCTCCTGCAGTTCAAACTCGAGCATCAGTATGGGAAGAAAGGTGATTTGAGTCACTTTGAACGTGGCATGATTGTTGGTGCCAGAAGGGCTGGTCTGAGTATTTCAGAAACTGCTAATCTACTGGGATTTTCACGCAACAACCATCTCTAGGGTTTACAGAGAATGGTCCGAAAGAAAAAACATCCAATGAGCGGCAGTTCTGTGGGCGGAAATGCCTTGTTGATGCCAGAGGTCAGAGGAGAATGGCCAGACTGGTTCGAGCTGATAGAAGGGCAACAGTGACTCAAATAACCACCCGTTACAACCAAGGTGGGCAGAAGAGCATCTCTGAACGCACAGTACGTCGAACTTTGAGGCAGATGGGCTACAGCAGCAGAAGACCACACCGGGTGCCACTCCTTTCAGCTAAGAACAGGAAACTGAGGCTACAATTTGCACAAGCTCATCGAAATTGGACAATAGAAGATTGGAAAAACGTTGCTTGGTCTGATGAGTCTCGATTTCTGCTGCGACATTCGGATGGTAGGGTCAGAATTTGGCGTCTACAACATGAAAGCATGGATCCATCCTGCCTTGTATCAACGGTTCAGGCTGGTGGTGGTGGTGTCATGGTGTGGGGAATATTTTCTTGGCACTCTTTGGGCCCCTTGGTACCAATTGAGCATCGTTGCAACGCCACAGCCTACCTGAGTATTGTTGCTGACCATGTCCATCCCTTTATGACCACAATGTACCCAACTTCTGATGGCTACTTTCAGCAGGATAATGCGCCATGTCATAAAGCTGGAATCATCTCAGACTGGTTTCTTGAACATGACAATGAGTTCGCTGTACTCAAATGGCCTCCACAGTCACCAGATCTCAATCCAATAGAGCATCTTTGGGATATGGTGGAACGGGAAGATTCGCATCATGGATGTGCAGCCGACAAATCTGCGGCAACTGTGTGATGCCATCATGTCAATATGGACCAAACTCCCTGAGGAATGCTTCCAGCACCTTGTTGAATCTATGCCACGAAGAATTGAGGCAGTTCTGAAGGCAAAAGGGGTCCAACCCGTTACTAGCATGGGGTACCTAATAAAGTGGCCGGTGAGTGTATACATATATATATATATATATATATATATATATATATATATATATATATATATATATATATATATATCCAGTAGACTGAAACCTCATATACAGTAGTTTAAGCTCTCACTAGTTCATTATTTTTATTAGTTTACTATTTTACTTGTGCACTAACAATTCTGTTTGTTCTGTACATTCATCAGAAGACATATCTTCTGAAATTCCATTAACATTTCCATCACATTGTCATTTGCACCACTCTATAAGCTATTGTGTTCTGTGATGGAAAAAGCGGTGGTGGAAACACCATTTCGTCTACATGCTCCGAGATGTCATGTATAATGTAGGAAAAAAGAGCCAAAGTAGCTTCCTCGATTACAGCAACTTCCATTATTATTAAATATATTTTGTGCCAATTTTCCAGGAAGTGACAGTGCATGTGCTTTATTCGCATATGTTTTATGAGATATTCCAATATTGCGCATTAGTTAAACACCAACTTGCCACCAACACCAACACCAACGATGGAAACACACAGTAGCTATTGAAATAAAATGACACCTTTATCTTAATTCTAAATAATTAAATAGTATTCACATGCAGGTCGCAGAATATTGAAATATATTATATTTTATTTAAAATGATATAGTGATATTTACTCAAGCTCTTTAACAACACTCATCTCATTGATAAACAAGTACACAACACCAACTTTTAAAAACTTAAGGGTCATAAATAGTTGTTGTGATGGAAATTATGCCACAACTATGGGACACAGTAACTTGATATTTTCACAATTCATTTTGAAACACTTTACAAATAGAATATATGTTGAGAAACAGCCATTACAACTGCTTCACAGCACATAACAGGATGCAAACAAATCATAGTGTGCTTCAGTACAGCCAGTTTAATTTTATCTCTCTTGCTTTTATACCTCTGCAGAAAGCAGAAGTGCATCACATGACCACATGTAAGATTTTCCCACCCCGCCTAAGATGTGACAGAGAATGTTAAAACACTTGAGGTAACTACTTTGCAACCGCAACTTCCCCAATCTATGATGGACTTGACTCAATCTCCTTAACTGGGCTGGGTGATGCCATTTCCTGTAAAACTTTTTTTTGTAATCATGTTGGACAATATATTTTAACCATTAACACAGTCAGCATTGTCAGAACCTCAAAAAGCCTTAATACGGTCACAGTGAATAATGAGGGTTTTGTTTGTAATACTGTAAGGAAGTCTGGGAAAAACGATCCCCCACAGGACAGTATGAATGATTCAGTTTTCTCTTTAACTGTGGATCTGTGAGAATTTAATATAAAAAAGTGCTTTCCACAAAGTCAGGTGATAAATCCATACCCTTAGGTGTTATGAAAAAAAAACACCACAAATAGGTTGTTGTGTGACACTATTATCTGCAAACAATAAATCGCTATACCATACAGTATATACACACAATGTATGAGACTGTTTTCCAAAGATTGCTCCTGCCTGAAGAGGACTGTCTTTATACAATATCTTCTTATTAAACTGTTTGTACACTTACAAAGTTCTCAATGCTTCGTTTTGTAGATAGGGACCCTCATTATTTTACTATATTAGTGTGGGGCTATTTTGAGCCTTGTTAGTGGTATTAACTAGAGATTTTTATTTTTCATTACCCTATATACTAGCAGTTTTTGGAGATAAAACTTTTTACATTCGATTATCATGAAAACAAATCAAAGAGAACAGTTGAATACGTGTTATTAGACCAAATGTTCATTTTGCACAGGAGGTGTCCTTTAACTTTGTTTTCCCATAATGTGGCAATAAAGTGTGGGAGATTCGAGTTCCCAGTCATAGAGCTGCAGGACAAAAGCCCAAAAAGAGGGCCAGAAAATGCACTCAGAGGCCCCTAGGACTTCCTCATGGTACTGCAGTCCCAGTCACACACAGCCTCAAATAACCCTGCTTTCTTAAAGTTTGTCTTTAAAGCATACTGAATCAAAGCATACAAACAGATGCATTCACAGAACATCCTTTGATATCAATGTTTTTCTCCTTCCTAAGCCCTGGAAAGTTTGGCAGTGGCTATTAAAAACATTTTCCTGTGGACTTCAATGAAACCAGCTTCTAGAAAACAAAAGATTATAGCATGCTGTTTACAGCTCTAATAATAATAATCACTTAACTTTCCCACCAGCAAGACAAAAAGTCCTTTGCCCGAGTGTTTAATCGCAAATACCTCAACGGATTTACGTGTTATACAGGCTGTATTTGACTTTAAGAATGGCTCAATGCCAGGTCAGGTTGCGTGTTGCTTCTGTCAGAGAGATTCATATCAGTGTTGATGGTAAATAAAGATATTAATGTACTATGGCTGTGTATACGTGCTATAAAGTACTTGCGTGACAATACAAAAAACAGAGCTCTCACCTAAGGCTGACGCCTTTATGTGCGTTGAAAATGAAATATGCATGAACATTAAACTTAAAGAGTATGATTCAAAGCCACAGATAAAAACACAAATGATATATGGAGATTGGAGAAACATTTGACTCGAATGAGAAGTACACTCAACTAAACGATTATTAGGAACACCATCCTAATACTGTGTTTGACCCCCTTTCACCTTAAGAACTGCCTTAATTCTACAAGGCATTGATTCAACAAGGTGCTGAAAGCATTCTTTAGAAATGTGTGCGCATATTGATTGGATAGCATATTGCAGTTGATGGAGATTTGTGGGATGCACATCCAGGGCACGAAGATCCCGTTCCAACACATCCCAAAGATGCTCTATTGGGTTGAGATCTGGTGACTGTGGGGGCCATTTTAGTACAGTGAACTCATCGTCATGTTCAAGAAAGTAATTTGAAATGATTCGAGCTTTCTGACATGGTGCATTATCCTGCTGAAGAAGCCATCAGAGGATGGGTACATGGTGGCTATAAAGAGATGGACATGGTCAGAAACAATGCTCAGGTTGGCCGTGGCATTTAAACGATGCCCAATTGGCAGTAAGGGGCCTGAAGTGTGTCAATAAAACATCCCCCACACCATTACACCACTACCACCAGGCTGCACAGTGGTAACAAGGCATGATGGATCCATGTTTTCATTCTGTTTACGCTAAATTCTACCTCTACCATCTAAATGTCTCAACAGAAATCGAGACTCATCAGGCCAGGCAATATTTTTCCAGTCTTCAACTGTCCAATATTGGTGAGCTCTTTCAAATTGTAGACTCATTTGTAGTGGAGATAAGTGGTAGCAACCTCAAGGTTGTGTGTGTTGTGGCTTCACAAATGCTTTGCTGCATACCTCAGTTGTAACGAGTGGTTATTTCAGTCAAAGTTGCTCTTCTATCAGCTTGAATCAGTCGGCCCATTCTCCTCTGACCTCTAGCATCAACAAAGAATTTTCACCCACAGGACTGCCACATACTGGATGTTTTTCCCTTTTCACACCATTCGTTGTAAACCCTAGAAATGGATGTGCGTGAAAATCCCAGTAACTGAGCAGATTGTGAAATACTCAGATCGGCCTGTCTGGCACCAATAACCATGCCACACTCAAAATTGCTTAAATAACCTTTTGTTCCCATTCTGACCTTCAGTTTGGAGTTCAGGAGATTGTCTTGACCAGGACCACACCCCTAAATGCAATGAAGCAACTGCCATTTGATTGGTTACTTGGATAAATGCATTAATGAGAAATTGAACAGGTGTTCCTAATAATCCTTTAGGTGAGTAAGTCATAGACTTGAAACAACATGAGTAAATTATGACCATTTTAATGAATTAAATAAGCTGGCTACAATTCAGCACTTTTGGTTATTGTTTCTCTTGTGGAAATGTGACATATTTTCTCTGGTAAAATGTCAGGAAATTATCTTAAATCCTTAAAAAAAACCTCCAAAGTTTGCACTTTTTGAAAAAAGTGACTTACATAGTTTTGATATTCATGCTTTAGCCATTATTGAATTAAGGAACAAACATTGCTGGACAGGAACAAAAATTATGTAAGCACTTAAAAAAAAGCTTGATATTTCAAAAGCATGCACGCATTTTTTGTTTTTGAAAAACAAATTTGTTCTTGTAGAGAGAAAGTCTTCTCTTGTGCAACAGTGCGTGGTAAATAAACAATGATGTAAATGGCTGATAAGTTTAAAAGCGTCATAACAAATGTACCGTTCAGTTTTTGGCACAGATAATCAAATAAGATTGCTTGAGGCGTCAAAGCTGCCCTTTTCCCTCCGATCCATGCCAGGAGAAGAGGTTAACTAAAGGTTCATGACATTACACAACTTTTCATACCGTCTAGATCACATGACCTCTGGTTTAAAGATCACACTGTACTTTGGAGCGGCGCAAGCTTTTGTCTGTCAAAAATCGCACCATAAAAACCAGTCTGTCTGTCCACAAAAACAGCTCTTTTGCATCTCTGGCATTTGGTGTAGTAAGTTGGAGGTCATTTCAGGACATGTCCTGAAAACAAACCCTAGAGTACACTTAAGCACGGCTTCTAAAGCATGCAGTGTTGGTGCAGTTTAATTACACTGAGAAAAACAAGTAGAATTTATTCAATTTTTACTTGGCAAGTTTTTGCACAAATGTTTTTAAGTAAATTTACCATTTATGGAAATTAAGTAAATCTACTTAACTAAGCCAAGTAAAATTAACAAAGTGAATAAGTACATATAACTTGGCCTGCTAAATTATATTTAGTCATTTTTACTAAAAAAACTGATGAAATTAATATAATTATGAAAACCATTTGATATTTTAAATGCACTTGTTTTATGCAGTGCTGGTAATTATTTTAAATTACATTAAATGTTACTCGTATAATATGACAAAATGATGCAGCAACAATGTGCATTTAAAAGTAATTTATTAAGAAATTAAGAAATAATCATCTCTCTCTTCTCTTTGTTCATTTCAACCAATCTTCTTGCAACGAAGGCACAAATTATTGAATGCATTTAAGAAATATCCTCAAATTAAGAAAAGAAAAAAATAACAATAATCAGTAAACATCAAATACTTTTAAATTAAAAGTTAATTAATTTGCATTCACATTATTCATTTCACTCATACCAAATCGGAATGAAAAACATCCTGCATGACCTTACTCTCATAGTAGGCCACTGGGCCTACTCATTTTTCACTTGTCTCGAATTTAAATAAGGCAACGAATTATTGTCATTTACAATGTGGTCACGATTTAGTAAAAGCCGGGATTATTTAATAGATACTGTAGTATTTACGATTTATTAAATTAATGAGGGCATGAATTATATTGAGCGTGATGAGGGAACGAAAACCTGCTCACATTTAGTTAATGTGAATCGTGTCCATGATATTTGTTATCTATAAAGAAAATTGCAAACAAAATAACAAATATTAAACAAAAAGATCATAATTTAACATATTCATGTTTTTAAAGCGTAACTTGTGTAAAACGTAACGTTAAGGTTTAAATCTGAGAAAAAACTCATCATTAAGATCAAAACTCGTCATTAAGAACATTAAACTTTTAAAATGTTTAGAATCAAGTTATAAAAACAACACAATCGTTGATCGTACATTTACAGAAGAAATTACATCTATAATCTGGAAATCCCTCAGTGGTCGCGGGTTTTCTTCTTTCAGCGCATTAGCATTAGATTCCTTTCTTCAAGGACTTCAATGCATCTAAATATGCCAGAGAGTTAGAAGTCAAATTTACTTGTCTTTTGAATGTCTAATATTTACAAGTAAAAACTAAGTAGCCTATATAATTAGGATTTACCTAATATTATGAAGTTTTCATTTTTACAAAAATTATTCTTAGCAAATGATACATGATTTTTCCTGTTTTATTTACTTTGCCAAAATCATTTGGAACAACCTGTTCTTACAGATTGTAATTACACTCATGTAATAGGCAGCTACTGTTACATATGTGTAACACATAATATAGGTCATGAATCAAGTACCTTCCACTCATTAATCTTCATTAAGCTCTATAAACAAACAAATTGTTCTATATTAAGAACTAAGATAAGGTAGGTTGTTTGTGCACAACAGCCATGTTTCCATCTACTTATTTTCATGCACATCTTAGGATATTGCTTAAACTCCCTGTGAAGACAATTCTAAATAAGATTCTAGAAATGTTTATGGCAAGTATTGCCTGCTTTTGCTACATTTCACTAACGAAAATAGTTCCAAACAAAGACACAAGACTGTTGAGTCTCTGAGCACCACATGACGGTGTTTCATTACTGAATGAACAAATTGTTTGAACGAATGATTCAATGACTCACTCATTAAGATTTCATCATGCTTCTTACCTGAACGAATTAGCCGCTTTAATGAATCCGTTTAAACTCAGTGACTCACTCATTAACAGTGACTTTCTGTTAAAGGTACAATATACAGGATTGTTTGCCACCAGGGGTCGCTGAACCTCTTACAATAACAAAGGCGTTTATTAATGATGTACACTCACCGGCCACTTTATTAGGTACACCTGTCCAACTGCTCGTTAACACTTAATTTCTAAGCAGCCAATCACATGGCGGCAACTCAGTGCATTTAGGCATGTAGACATGAGTCAAGACAATCTCCTGCAGTTCAAACAGAGCATCAGTATGGGGAAGAAAGGTGATTTGAGTGACTTTGAACGTGGCATGATTGTTGGTGCCAGAAGGGCTGGTCTGAGTATTTCAGAAACTGCTAATCTACTGGGATTTTCACGCACAACCATCTCTAGGGTTTACAGAGAATGGTCCAGAAAAGAAAAAACATCATGAGCGGCAGTTCTGTGGGCGGAAATGCCTTGTTGATGCCAGAGGTCAGAGGAGAATGGCCAGACTGGTTCGAGCTGATAGAAGGGCAACAGTGACTCAAATAACCACCCGTTACAACCAAGGTGGGCAGAAGAGCATCTCTGAATGCACAGTACGTTGAACTTTGAGGCAGATGGGCTACAGCAGCAGAAGACCACACCGGGTGCCACTCCTTTCAGCTAAGAACAGGAAACTGAGGCTACAATTTGCACAAGCTCATCGAAATTGGACAATAGAGATTGGAAAAACGTTGCCTGGTCTGTGATGAGTCTGTTTGAACTTCTGCTGCGACATTCGGATGGTAGGGTCAGAATTTGGCGTCTACAACATGAAAGCATGGATCCATCCTGCCTATCGACGGTTCAGGCTGGTGGTGGTGGTGTCATGGTGTGGGGAATATTTCTTGGCACTCTTTGGGCCCCTTGGTACCAATAGCATCGATTGCAACGGCCACCAGCCTCCCTGAGTATTGTTGCTGACCATGTCCATCCCTTTATGACCACAATGTACCCACTTTCTGATGGCTACTTTCAGCAGGATAATGCGCCATGTCATAAAGCTGGAATCATCTCAGACTGGTTTCTTGAACATGACAATGAGCTCAGCTTTGTGACTCAAATGGCCTTCACAGGTCACCAGATTCTTCAATCCAAGATTGAGCATCTTTGGGATGTGGTGGAACGGGGAGATTCGCATCGATGGATGTGCAGCCGAAGACAAATCTGCGGCAACTGTGTGATGCCATCATGTCAATATGGACCAAACTCCCTGAGGAATGCTTCCAGCACCTTGCTGAAGTGTATGCCACGAGAGAATTGAGGCAGTTCTGAAAGGCAAAAGGGGGTCCGAACCCGCGTTACCAGCATGGGGTACCCCAAGAAAGCCGCCCTGCGTGTGTGTACATTCCGCATTAAGCGGAATTATGGAATCTGTGTCATCAAGCTGATGGATCTTTTATGGATGAGTGAATATATTGATGTTTTTAGCATGACTGTGGCATGAAGTAGAGTGCAATTGCTAAAGAAAGACAGCGCCAAATGCAACGCAGTCTGCGATATAAAGGATTAAAGGACATTTGATTCTACCGAGCTACACGCAAGTGCTGAATTACTTCTCCAACAGGTCAGTATCAGTAGAATTAAACTCGGAGGAAATGCAGCGGTGTTTCACACTTGGCTCTAACAGTTACACTATCACACTAAACTGCATTTGGTAGGTGGAATTAGTTTTATGTACATTTGTTCACCTGTCTAAAAGTAACATGCGACACTCGCGCCTCTGTCAAGTCGAAGTTAGTCGGCGACGTAGAGCTTCTGGCATCTCGCTAAAGATGTTGACTCGTTTCACTCCTCTTTTCCCTCAAAGTCTGCTTGCCATGGTCCATAACGGATGAACAAAACGACAACATTGTGAGCATCCTTCTAGGCATAACAGGCATAACCGATATAACCCAGTTGTCAATTTCTGTCGCCATGGTTACTATGGCAGTACAAGGTCAAACCTGGCGGAAACCAGGAGGTCACTGGATATCACCTCTCCTCACCCCACTCACACACAGTGGCGGTTCTACTTTGAATTACACCCAGGGCGAGACCCCTTCGGAGCTTTTCCATACTGAAAAGTTTATGAGCGCGCTTCCCGTGAGCTGCATAATGAGCGCGCTTCCCGTGCGCCTATTTGAAACATAGAGGATTTAAATGAACGACCTTTGAGACGTGCAAAGACGCAATACATGAACTAATCAGGATCCCCTTGACATCCGCTTCTGCGCATAGCACCTTCTCAGCAAGCAGGACGCCATTGCCAATAATTGAAATCGAAAAGATAAAAAATTGAAAAACTTTGTGGCACAGAGGTTTAACTGCTCGTGCCGCCCCCATGTGACATGAAGAAATGCCGCCCCGGGCGACTGCCCGGTTCGCCGTGCCTCGAACCGCCACCTGCTCACACGCCCATTTCCTTGGTTAAAATCGCAATTATCTCACGATTTACTACAAATTTGGGATATTGTAAGTAATCAACTAAACAAAATATATAACATTGGCTTAGTGGTTTTTGGATATTTTACTGCAAAAATCCTCCATATTGTACCTTCAACTACTGGCAGTTTTAATTTAACAATAAATTTATCTTTTGATTAAAATAAAAATAATAATTCCCAACATAAACCTAACAAAACCAACACAATAAAGCACTGGGAAAAAATATCCTAATTATCTGCTATTTCGATAAAATCCGAAAATAGAGAAATATTTTTTTTTTGTCAATATCGCACACCCCTTGTGTGATATATATATATAACTACTGATAGAATCACATTTACCAAACAAGTCCGTCAATGCACAACAAAATCATGAATGTCTCAACAGTGGATGTGATAACTGGACTATAACCAGCGGACCACTTTTATTGTACAACATTGCAAATGTTTGTTCTGATCATTCTGAAATGCCAAAGTTTTCATTAAAGATAATATTGCACCAATTTCCAAGGAAGAATAATATTTTCGTTCAGTCAAAACATGGGATGGAAATACTGCTTTATTCGCAAATGTTTCATGAAATATTAAAATTTTTGTGCACAAGTTAAATTGCAACACTGGAAATGTAGCTAGTGACAATGCGCACATGCAATATTTACACAACAAACAGTACACCAAATGTTACTGTTCCATAATTCCCAAACAACAACAATGGTATAGCGACCGTGAGATTAGCCACAGGGAACTTTTCAATCTCCCTTATGTTCATAGGAACGTTTTTGCAAAGCACAGCAGGTTCATAGTAAATATCCCTGATAAGAGAGAAGCTCTCTGCATGAGAGATTAACATGCTACTTTATAGACTACCTGCAATAGGGATGCTAGTTTTCAAGCAAGGTAAGCTGGTTCAGGTGATTCAATCACTCTGTTGTCATCAATACTTTGGTCAGGTTTGTGTTCACTCTGGATATAAAAGGCCTTGATATAGACAGGATTGCATAAAACAGTTTGAGCCGTCTCTGGCACAATGCGGTCATGGTTGTGTTTGTTTGGGCTCAGAAAGAAGAATAATGTGCAGTATCTGTGTACAGGCAACCTTTGACCAGACTCGCCTAATAATCAGGAAAAAAATGAAATAAACAGTACATTTTGAAATAAAATAAAGTCATTTTTGCATGAGCAATCTCAACCTTCCCAGTAGGCTGTTTTTCTAGTTATTTTATAAAACTACCACAGTATTGACAGTACTTACAAACTTATAAGTTAAGTAAGCAATGCGGTTTGAGAGACTGTATTGTATCGTAAATTAGAACCACTGATCAATATAATGAGATGTTCTTGATTTACCATCGTCTGTCACGTCTGGCCTCTAAAAAAAAGTAGCCCTGCCTGGGCCTGGCCATATTTGGAACCGTCTCATTCAATGCGCTTTATTTGAAATGCAGCATACAATGTTGTTTAATAACTTTCGAACGGTAGAGCCTGTTCCTGTATAACATAGCCAAAGGTCTGTGTATTTTTGCTTTATAAATTTTAGGCTTATTCTCAAATTCATGTTGTGTCAGGGGGCGGGATAAGTATGCAATTTTAATCTGACAATTTGACAGGAGAGATTTCATTTTGTCGAACATTTTACTTTTCCCTGGCCAATGTCTGGTAATAATTACCAGACAACGGAAATCCTGACACATATATAAGTGCTGTCAAATGATTGAAAATATTTAATCGCATTAATTTCAATCGCAATTAATCGCACATTTATCTATTCTAAATGACTCTCGCTTTCTTTTTGTCGCATTATTTTTTTTCTAATTTTAATGTTCTTATCAACATGAAAAAATTGGATCGGGCTTGCTTTGTGCAAATGTTTTTAATTGAAAAAAAAAAAAAAACATTGACAAGACGGTGTTAAAATTTCACTCTAAAACATTCTCACTCTGTGCAAATAATCTCTCACAAAATGGAACACTGTCCATCAATAAAAGGGTGAAAGAAATACTGACGAGGTCCTGATATTGACGAGGGACGGAGAATTTGCATCAGCTGTGTGTGTGCTTGGCCATCAAGTGGACTGGACGTGCTGCGATGATAGCTCAGTTCACAACGACAAGACACACAGATCACTTTGTCAATGGGACCATTTGGCAACTTTTAAAAAGTATATATATTTTTTTATTCAGAATCTTATTTGCATTCATTTCTCATCATCCACTCAAAACATAACGTTAACCTACTATTTGGTCCTGCTCGCAACAAGTGTGTTTCCGGTCTAGCTAGATCCAGTGCTTTCAGAAAGGACGTGGAATGCGCGGCGCTACGCCAGTTTTCAAAACTTTTTGGATGCCAAAAAGTTTCTCATTGGCTGCGCTGGTAATCGTCACAGCGGCAAAAGTTGAACTACTGGGGTGGTGATGGTGCAGTGGATAAGACAAATGCCTTTGGTGGGAGAGACCCGGGTTCAAATCCACTGTGAGACACCAATGTGTCCCTGAGCAAGACACTTGACCCCTGAGTTGCTTCGAGAGCGTGCAAACTCTGACACATATAGCAATTGTAAGTTGCTTTGGATAAAGGCGTCAGCTAAATGAATTAATGTAAATGTAAACTATTTTAAGTTCAACCTTTGGCGCTTTGGTCAATGAAGCAACAAAACGTCCAATGGGTTTTATAGTGCAGTGCTGTGCATGCCGTGTCCTGTTGCAAAAGCATGTAAAAAAAATAATAAATAAAAAAAGGCCATTATTCTCACGGTAAAAATATTAATCGTGTTAAAAATGGGTTTAACTGACAGGCCTAATATATATATATATATATATATATACAGTGGGTAGCCAACCAGAATGCCTATTGCCGCCGCGAGTCGTACCATGGGAAATCTGCCGCGGTAAAAATAAACTTGCCGCATTTCAAGGTCGTTCAAGCGAAATGAGCCGCCAGGTGGCGCAAAGGGGCATTTAGCAAAACAGCCGCAATTTGCAGCGGGGCTATGTCAGTTAACAGTAAGGATGAAATACTACAACTATGGCAATTTCCAAATAACCAACAAACATGAAAAATTAAAACAAGAGCTATTTGCATTTTCTGTAGGCTACAATAATGAAACAAACAAAGATTTGGCGAAGTTGAAACTGCATGTTAAAGTAATAATTGTATTATTAATTAAAGACATATAGACGTTTATTTGTACGAACTATTAGGCTATATATCTCTGTTTGTATCTGTTTATTAAAAAACACAGCACAAGGTCTTGTAAAAAAAACAAGAATGAGACTGACTGAATATGTAAAAAATAAACAAACGAAACAGAATAGAACAAACTTTTAGAACAAAAAATAATAAAAATAAAATTATTTAGCCTACAACAGATTCGGTTAAATTTAACGAAAGCAAAACTTAATTAAGTAAAAGTACATTTAAACAGAATATACTGTAACAAACTTTTAGAGCAGAACATTTTATGAATCAAAAGTTAAAATAGGCCTCTCTTGCAGTCAGTGGAAATTAATTAGAGAACTTAAAAGGCTAGCCCACTCCATGATTTTTGGTCATACAGATAATATGTCATCTTTTAAAACTGTAAAAGGTCTACAATATGCTAACGATAAAACAGAGTAAATTTATGGCCGAGTGTTAGAACTTACTGTTCGATCATTTAGATGACACGGGTTCAAATCCCGAACAAACTTGGGACTTTAGTAAATTTTGTATTAGCCTATTAATGCATTTTAAATCCTATTATTAATGAAGAGAGATTTGTCTAGTTCTAAAACTGTGTTACAGCATATAGTTTTTGCTTATATTTATAAAAATAAAATTGTATATTTTATATGTATATCTCGTATATTTTTCCCCTCATCAAAACATATACAACCACTGATAAACATAATATCAATTCAACCACTGATACACATTATTGGTTTTGATGAGAAAAAAAAAAAAACTATACGAGTGCGGATTAGAACCTGGAATCTCCAGAGTCCCGACACGCTAGGCAAAAATTCTACCACTGGACCATCACTGTACAGGTTTAATAGGGCGTACTCACTGTACTCGGACATTGTGCTCAATTTTATTTATGTACATCAGGAAGCTACAGGACATCGTCTTTCAAAACATGACCTACTCAAAAGAGAAAAAAGAATGAATGCGTCATTGTACCCAGCACTTTTGAAAATGCCCTTCCGAGTACGTCTCTGTCCCCAGCACATTTCAAACCAAACTGACGCCCATGCATCTTTACCTTTGTAGTCTACACACACACGTTAAAACAAACACACATATTTCGCCATTTAATGTAACACTTTAGGAAACAAGACTTTGGAAATATGTACGTTAAAATTAATATGAGCATATGGAGATCCTTCATTCATGTGCCTCCGCATTAATGCTTGAGGCTTGGGAGCTCAGTTGTGAGCCGGGAAAAAACAACATATTGCCAGCCTCATCTCAGGAGCTTGCTTGAGTTAGCTTAAAGTGAGGGAGGGCGCATATTTTGCATTTGAATGGTGTTTGACATTCTAAAACATTTAACGCGTGACACGAACACACAACTAGTCAATGTTTATAAGATAAATGTCTCTCAACCATTAAAGAAAAACGTTAGACGGACTTGACACAACTTTTTGTGGAAAGACAATTTTTTGTGGAAAGACAATTTTTACTTCAATAAAAATAGTAACCCAGCATTTGTGCCCTAAAAAATGGGAATTCCATTTTTTTTGCTGTCACAACTTGAAATATAAATTCCCAGAGAATGTATTTATTAGAAAAATATATTCCTAATGTAATAAAGTTTTCTTCGTGTTGACGTTGTTATAATTTTAGCTAACATCCGTATATAAATATAGATTATGGTTTTTAGACTTATGGATTTATGGATTAAAATAATAATAAATAAAAATAATATATGTTTTTAGATTTATAGCTAGCCTATATGATGTTCTTACAGTTTTAGATTAAAAAAACATGGTTTGGAAAATATATTCATATAAAAATCTAAAATTGTATTTTTGTGCATTTTTCATAAGAATAAAATAAAAAAAATGTATATAACTTTTAACTTCCAAAGCTTGCAAGATGTAGCTAGTTTAATGTGACAGTGTTTCTTTTTTAGGTCTATGCTAAAAAGTTAATTAATGGATAATATAATTTAGTAGCCTACAATAAAATCCCCGAAAAATACAGAATGTAAAATGCAACACATTATCGAAAAAAAAAAAAAAATCTAAAACATTTAATGGTGACGCACACACACAACTAGTCAATGTTTATGATAAGATAAATGTTTAATGTGACAGTGTTTCTTTTTTAGGTCATAAATTTGTTCTTTTTTAGAACGAATTTATCAGCCGATGACAGGGGCACTGACCATTCTAATCTTACCGGTGTGATCATTTCAAATAAAACTATATATTTTTGGAAGTCTTTTGGAAGCTAAAGTAGGCTACATTTAAATTTAATTTGCCTCAAAAATCTGAAAGGGCACGTGCCCCTCGGTTTGAATAGGCGCCTCTGATCGTTTCATAATGGTTTTCACTTTTGATTCACACCTTTGCAACCCCGCCCACATTTCACAGCCATAAAAACGGCAAGTGCCACATATCTTTATCAGAACTTCTTTTTCGAATTGAAATAAAAAAATTGTGTTTTTACAAGAAAAAAATAGTGTTTTTATTATTATTATTATTATTATGCAGATGTTAATTCAGTCATTTTTGTTGGATAAAATGGTCCCTAATGTAAATGGAAATGCATGGTAATTTTATTTTATAAATATAAAATATAGGCTAGACAAAAAAGGGGGGTAAAAAAGTTTTAGAACTATTGACAAATCTCTCTGCATTAATAATAAAAAAGTAGACCATGTTTGTTCGGGATTCAAACTTAATCAATTTTAGTGTTCTTTTACATTTTCATTTGTTTTTATATTGAAAGTAATACTACTTAGTTAGTCTGTCAAGTCAACAAAATCAGTCTCCCATTGCTATGGCCAGGTATCACTGTCAGTCAACTTCACAAAACAATAATTTAGCAGATTAAAGACGAGCATCATTATTTTCATTTTCTGACGCGATCAGCTTTAAAAAAAAAAAGTATTTTCATTTCCCTCATCAGTTTGGTCGTGCAGCGGCTCTACATGGAATCTAGCAAATTTACGTTAAAGTGGCATTGATGATAATTAAACAAAACGCTTGACATTAAATAAATAAACAGTTAATGAACTCGCTAATAAACAGTTACATATTTAAGCATCAAGAACGGTAAAACATAAATGAAGTTGGCCAACAGTATATTGGCCACAGTGAGATTCGATCTCGGATCGCTTGAAGCGCAGTGAGATTTATGTTGTTGCGTTACCCACTGAGCTACCGTCTGAACACTATTAAATCTCGTCTTATGCTCTTCCTTAGCCCCATTGATAGCCTAATATACACACACACACACACACACACACACACACACACATATATATATTCTGTTGCAATGTTTTATGTTGTAATGTTTTTACTATTTATTCAATTTAATTTCAGTATTGTGATTATGAATTTGTTTATGTTTCACTTGAATTCATCTGTTACCAGCTTTCAATCGCTCTGAATGAGCCGCGGCGCGCGTTAGATTACGCAATAGAGAGAATAAACGGACACATTTCAAAGTCTGTGATTGTAGCGCCGCTTAGCGGTAAAAGGCAGCAAATACAGATCCGAATTTCACCGCCGCGGGAGCGACGGCGGTAAAAGTATTATTCTGGTTGAGTAACCACTGTACTGTATATATATTTACATATATATATATATATATACACACACACACACACACACACACATATATATATATATAAATGCAGTTTTACCAAGGTCAACAGCTGTGATATACTGTAAACGAAAATGGTATTGCCAATTTAAAAAAGGGGAGGAGCTGTTTGATATGCCCCTCTTACTGTTTTAGTTGAAATTACTGTGACACATGCTGCCTGTTTCAAGGCACTTGAGTGAGCCTTTAAGGTTTTTTTCTTCCTAGCATTTATGTTAAGTTTAATCATCAGAATTTCATAACTTTAATGGTACTTTTCCCATTTAGATATCAAATAAACATTGTGCATTTACACTTTTCTTGATATTAACTGTTCTGGTTAGTGGAGTTTCATAATTCTGGTTCATGACTGCAACACATTTTTATTTTCAGAACTGGATGTGCAGACTGAACACACCTTACAAACTACCAGCTTTCAGACACTTCAGTGTTTTTCAGCCTGCATTCAGTACAGGTGTGTGCTTGAGCTCTATGCATTTTATGGCTTTATTGCACAACTGAGTCGTAAACTCATGTAAACACAAGCTGTATAAGTAGAACTTAACCTTCACAGGAAATCGTACACCATGGGAATTTAGGCTTTAAGCATTTTGATGCATGAAAATGTCACTTAAATGCATGTACAGTAGAACAGCAAACCTCAGATCCTATCTGATGGCATGTGACTGTATCTCCCAACATACATACAAGGCAGATGATGTTTTAGTCACACCACAACAGACATGGAACATATGACTGTTGACAAAGATGTCCTTACTCAACCATAAATGATATCATTTTCGGTGGTTAGCCATAGCCAAGGACAGCCTCATGTATACACACTCATGCAACATAGACATGACTTTTAGAGGTATAATTTACACTAAATAGGAATTTTCAGTATATTATGATACAAACCATCAATAACAAGCTTTTAATATTAATCAATCTAATCTACAAGCTACTTTATTGGAGTCATTTAAAGTACTGTCTAAAATGTAAGTATTATACTACCAACATTTAATATATAGTATTAAGTATATGCAGATGATTGTTGATTGTTTCTGTACCACAGTCCATTATAAACCACATCGTGCAGTAACGTTTACAAAGACACAGTCAGGTGAGGATCAAGGGTTTTAATATATATTTCAAAATAATAATAGTAATCAGCTGATTGTCTCACAAACGTAACCAGCACCACCCATAATAGAGGGAATGCATTTACGTCACTTTCCCGCGGAACAACCCCCTTCAGCCTGACTGAGTGGCAAAACATCTGCTGCGTGACTGGATTTAATAGGGAAACTGCGAAAATGCTAGCCTGGATGCCAGCCCGAACTCCGCCCACAACAATTTTTGATAGGAAAATGAGTATGACGAAGTCAGGCTACGAAAATGCGACTAAAACGAACAATTTAAACTAAATGTTGGACTCAATATAGTGTTCCTTACAACTTACTAAAGATCCAGATATCCATGGATATTGACATGCAGCCAGGAATCGTGTCGCCTGACATTTATGTTTGCCTGATTTCGACGCCGGGGAAATAAAAGCAATATAGATGGTAAACATAAAGCAAATTTGCCTGTGAACGCTTTATATAAATACAATGTTGGTATAAATCCGGGTGATCACTTATATCAGTGTTATATAGCCTATATATCATCATGCAGAATATGCAATGATAAATATTTAATTGATGAGTTGTTAATAATGATAATTTGATAATTGCAAATCCAGTTATTTCCAGTTGTTTTTGTGAATTGCAGTGATCCATTTGCTCCTCTTTATATAGCAGTCTGTAAAAATATACCTCAGATTTTTTGTCAAATCTAGTTGTACAGTCAATCGCAAAGCTCTTTCCCACTTTATATGTGTTGTGTTTGTTTTTTGCGCCATTCACGCTGAAAACATATACAGCCGCTCAGTCTTTTTGCCACTCACTATGAGTAACTGCAGGCACGTGACCGGACGGTGACGTCACGCGCATTCCCTCTATACAGCGAGGGAGAAGAACCACATGAAACTATGCAGCTATATATTTTTTTCTAACAGAGTAGTAAAAGTCAAGCTGGCTAATATGAGCTGTTACTGTGGCTGAACTGGTTGAAGCGCAAAGCCTTGTTTACACTCGATGCATCCGCATGAGCCCAAAGGTGCGCGCGGCAAAAATGACATGATTGTAACAGCGCGTCTGACTCCGCATCCCATAGACACCATTTACTACACACAATAGGCTTTCTCTGATTTTGAAAACTCTTCGCGATTGACTTAGATCTCTTACAAGATCGACGGGTTAGTGATTCCTGTAACATACTGTTTTACGGTCAATGACATGAGTACTAATCAGCTGTCTCACGAATGTAACATATTTATCCCCACATAATAAACCCATAACACAGCGAGGGAGAACTAAGTTACATGAAACAATCCCAACTAAATTTTTTCCACCACTCAAAAGGGAAAAGTCACTACTTACGGTGTTTATGGCTAGCTTCCAGCTTTCTGCGGCTTCTCTTTCAAGGTAGTGATGAAACGCGTTCTGTAGCGCTGTTTGTTCGCGTTCGGGAACGGCAGAAAGATGTCGTCCTTCATAGAAGGGGATTCCTGTGGTTATGGAGATATAAAATTTATCATTAAAAGGTAACAGAAACATCACGGTTTATTAACTAAGTTCTTTATACACCACTGAAAACATAGTTATGGATTTCATATTCTACCCTATCTCACGACCAATTAGTACGAATTCGTACGAGTGATTACAAAGTGGCTAATTCGTACTAATTCGTATCGACCTCACTCGTACAAATTCGTACGATTTGTCTAAACCCACGTGACGGTTAAGTTTAGGGGCGGGGTTAGGGGTAGGTCATTCGTATCAAATTCATACGAATTGGCCAATTCGTAAAATATGTACGATTTAGCAAAATCGTACTAATTTGTATGCAGTGCTAGGTCGTATGAATTGTTACGAATTAGCCACCTCGTAAAATTCGTACAAATTCCCGTGAGATTGGGTTTGTCATATTGCATTTCTGTTAATAGATACTCAACTTTTTTACACATTGCACCTTTAACTACACATTTCATTTCATTTGATTATTATTATTATATAATAGCTCTAATTTCTCATGACTTTGTTAGAAGACAATCGATCTAATCATGCTGTGAATTCAATAATATTTAATATAATATTTATATATTATACATATGAAGAGTTCAGATGAAAAAGCCTCTAAGTGCCATTTGAAAATTTCTTCTAAAATGATCATTTTTATCAAGCTTGTATATTAAAGTTCAGTAATTTCACTTAAATGGCAATGAAGATTACCTATTAATTGTCATTTAAGTGAAATTACTGAACTTAAATATACAAGCTTGATAAAAATGGTCATTTTAGAAGAAAATTTCAAATGGCATTTAGAGGCTGTTGCATCTGAACTCTTCATATATATATATATATATATATATATATATATATATATATATACACACACACACACACACACACACACACACACACACACACACACACACACACACACTTGGTGTATGTGTAAAAAGCCACACAGAACTTGAAGCATATGACACGCATTGTTATTTTGATGGTGGTGAGCAACTTCCCTGATCGACACAAAGCGGGGACAAAATGTTCAGAACACTAGTAGTTTCGGTTTGAAATTCTGCACACGAAGTGGCAAGCACAGATGTGGGTGAGCACAATATAGCCTAGTGCCTACAACTCTAGCATACTGAAATATAGTCCATATGTCACGCTTCAGAAATAACTAAGCTTGATTGAAGTATACTTTAATTAACCTTTAATTTTTGTTTTGCATTTGATTGTATGGTATCATAATGTTGGGAACTCAACAGCAGTCGCTCTGAGAAAGGCATGTAAAACTAGATCAAACTAGTTTGTTTTTGTTGTTGATAAGTTGTCCCACACAGGTTTACCTTCTGCAAATCAGGAATAACTTTGTGTACCCACTGACCCCTTGCTTACATATGGCCAGATGACAGTATGGGATGCCCGCATGGCAATTTAGATCACCTGATCAAGATATTTGCTCTCGTTATGATTTTCATCTGCATTTGCTATCCAAGTCAGGGTACAATACACCGGACAGACTGAAGCATATTCTTGCAGATAAGGTGATAAAAAGATCGCTGTATGAATTGCATTTGCAGCCACATCCCTCTGTCCTACTACCACAATGTAGACAGATGGAGCCACGCACGTCATCAGACGGCAGACAGTTCACAACAGCCCAAACACGCTCGTAAATGTATCATATCATCAACTGAACAATGTTTACAGCTGTCATCTATCCAATCTGAACATTCACCACAACAACACTTGCAACCACGTGACTACGGTGTAGAACTGAATGTATTGTGTAATTTCACCAGACCACGTATCAGGCACTGTTGGAACAAGCAACTTTTTCTCTCTGTCTTTCCTTGGATTAGCCAATGAGAAATTTGAAGAATGTGATTAAACACTTGTCTCGGCCGTTGACTGTGAACTCAGTTTTATTGTCTGACCTCATGCGAGGGAACACTGTGTTCCAGACAATAAAGTAGGTCACACATAGTTAAACAAAAGTCATATACCTCCCCCTGCTGGATATATGTGGTACTGTATACTCAATCTCTGGTTCTCACAGAAAAATAGAATCAATAGAATGTAACTTCTATACAACACAGAACATTAATAAAAATAATAATAATAAAATCCCTCTATAAAAGTTTATCAATATTCTATATTATGTTTGTTTTTTTACCCAATATAATCAAGCAAATTACTAAAATTAATGTGATGTAGCTGTGATATGCATGTTATTTGAGATAATGTGATAAATCATACATCATTTTTAGTTAGAAATGCATTAACTGTGGAACATTTTTATGCATGTGTATGAAGAGGAGACACCAATCCGAAACAGATTTGTTGTTTTTCCACTCCTGCATCAAGAGAAATAACTTGTGTATAATAGTTATATCACAATTTCATTCTTGTCTCTTTAGATGTTTCACATTGTTGTCTTTGTCAAGACAAATGAGGTTGAAGTTGTGCCTTCAGTCTGGATTATGCCAGTGGCCTCCAAATAAGATTGATATAACAGAAACTGTGAAATCACCGGAGAGTCCTAGTCCTGTAGTTAATATCACAGTTTTAATTTGTATATTCATTTTTTGTGATGCTGTTTTTCCAGATGACTACAAGGAAGCTAGACGTAAACTACCAGCTGTTGACATTGATCAAAGCAGTCCTGACCTTCATTCACATAGCTAAAGAAGCCCTTATGTTAACCCACATGGCCAAAGCAGTCGTCGCCACATGGACAAAAGAGTCCCAATCCTTCTTTCTGAGAGTTGTACATCAAGTAAATCAAGCACTGAGACCCCTTTAAGCCATGCCAACGTTGAGGTCAAAAGACCAGCCCACAAAAGTAAAGAGATCCCTGGGCCACATCAGACCACGGGCATTGAGCAAACACCCGGTCACCAAATTTGTGTGTATATTTGTGTTTTTCTATTTTCACACAGAGAATGCACTGACAGTGTGTCATGGGATTAGCTTTAGGATCGTCTGATTTTGGTTAGTTTTACATTACATTTTACATTTAGTTCACATTGCCAGCGATTTTCCGATCTGTGCAAGAGATGTGCAACAGCGATCGAGTACTCGGCCTGAGACAGTGATGATCGATCATGAAAACGATGATTGTGGAAAAAAAAAATCTGATTAACGTTGGGCGGCACCATGAGCTCTAATTGTTTAGTTTGCAACAGCATGAGGTTAATAGTATAGACATGAGAAGAGAGGAACGCATGGCTTCGAAGTCACATTGTGATGTCTGGGTTGGCTCCATCTAATTAATCTAATACAGGATGCATTGGGATATAAACATTTATTATGCTGAATATGCTGCATATTCAGGCATGTGATTGGCTAAGGACAAAAAAGCAGGAAAATATACCGAGCCCCCCCCCCTAAATCAAATATACCGAGCCCCAACAACCCCCCTACCCCCCCCCCCACACAAAAAAAAAAATCAAAGTCAAAATCAAAGCCAAATATAGTCTTCACTGTATAAATTATACATTGATTCTTATTAAAGCTACTATTAAAGTTCTCAGTCAAGAGCAGTGAGTGATTTCCTCTGTGTTTTCTTGTTTTATTAACATTAAATAGATAGTTCTCCCAAAAATTGTAATTGTCACCATTTACTCTCTCAAGTTGTTTTAAACCTGAATAAGTTTCTTTCTTCTGTTGAAGTTATTTGGAAGAATTTGGGTAACCAAACAGTTGATGTACCCCAGTGATTTCCATAGTATATTTTTCCCTATGGAAGTCAATGGGGACCAGCAACTGTCTGGTTAACCACATTCTTCAAAATATCTTCTTTTGTGTTCAGCACAAGAAATAAATTAATACAGGTTTGGAACAATATTACAGTGAATAAATAATGACAGAATTTTTATTTTGGGTCAACTATCCCTTTAAGGACAAGCGGCTGCATGTTTATTATTAGGGCTACTGTCACTTTAAGACCTGTAAGCGACGCGTCTAATATACACGCATTTGACAAGCAGATTTCTCTCAATTTTCTTGGTTTGCTTTCAGTTTAGACATAACCAAATTTTCTTATGTAAACCGTGTGGCGTGTGTATTTGAGAGTATTGAAATAAGAATCGAAAGACAACTTAGTCCAGCAGCAACCAGGCGCAGAGACAAGCTTTTAGTGCATGTGCGCGTCGGGTGTTCGCTCTCAGAACAGCTGATCAGCAGTGAATGACGTTTAACCGGCAAGGCTTTAAAGCACATGCAAATAATGAACTTTTGTGAACTCACTGAACTGATGTGGCCGTTACTCTGCGTTAATATTTTATGTGAGTAATTGTCGCGTTGGTTGTACACTAATGCTGTTGAGAAGGAGGCGTCAGAACTGCAACTGATAGAATGCACGATATACTATTTCTACAAAAGCAGTCAGCAGTTTGCTTGGAGCAAGGATCATAGCGCAAATTTGAATTATATCGACATATCGCCCAGCCCTACTGGGGACCTAACGGTGATGTTCTTGTAAACTGACAACGATACCACTGAAGCGCGAGAGCGACTGAGGTACGAAATTGAGCAGGTGAACAAGCTGAACGCAAGTACGTCCTTGTTGATACTTGGAAAGGAAGGAAGAATCTGTACGCACGTCAGCCTTATGTCCCCTATTCACTCCGGCAGCCGACACCTCCCCCCCTCGCTTTTTTTTTTTTTTTTTTTTTTTTTTACAGATCTGCATGATTCACGTAGGTCACATTTTCAGGTCGGAAAATCCGGAATTCCGGATTAATCCGGAAAAATCACATCCCTGATATTACATGTTTAGTCAGCACAGTCTCATCCCAAGACGTCATCCAACTGACACTTTTGACCATACGTCAATATCCGCTGTAGGGTACCCTTTAACGTCGATTAGATGACGCTAACTAATGCTAACCCTACCTGAGACCTAAACCTACCCCGTCACCTAACTGACGTTAAAGGTAAAGCGTCAGTTGGATGACGCCCCAGGATCGTCATCTAACTGACGTTAAAGGGTACCCTAAAACGGCGAATGTTGACGTATGGTCAAAAGCATCAGTTAGTTGACGTCTTGGGATGAGACTGTGTTAGTTTAGTTTCATGCTCAAGTGTAATGCCCGACAACGGTCATGTTGCCCTCTTCCATCTCTCTCGCTAGTGCATAACTTAGTTCACTGGCATATGCATCCTTATGTACAGATACAAGTTGTAATGTTAACGTCAATGTTACGTATCCAAGTTATCTGATTAATATCATAGGAAGTGTCATAGAACAGGTTTCAGTTTTATTGGCATAAAGTCAGCTTTACCTCAAGCAGCTATTCTTTTTTAGATGCTTCTTTTTTAATAACAATGCTGCATCATAATCATAATCTAACTGTTTTGTTCATGTTTTATAGACATGTTTGCATTTATATATTTAACATTCATTTTCGTAACAGATTTTTATTATCTCCATTAAGGCCTTGCCTCTCCCCTGCACGAGCCTCTCGCCATGAGTACTCGATTAATCGATTTTGAAACCTACCGATGACCGAAATTGCCAAAAATCTGAAGCTTTGAATTTAAATTTTGTTTAAATGTAGACATTTTATGTTTTCTAGGTTTGTGGGAAGTACAATTTGAAAAAAAAAAAAAAAAATATGTCTCTCTTTCCCCCCCTTAGTTCTTCTTGGTAATATATTCACAAAACAGGAGATGAGAGACAGAGATAGGCCTAGATTGACATTTGTTGCCTCTCAGAGATCTCACTTCTCTCTACAGAACATGAAATACAATCTGCAGAGTACTCCTGACCTCTATAAGCAATTGATATATGAGCATTTCTTTTTATAACATTACATCCTAGTTGGCTGGCTACAGAGCCTCTAAAGGAACCTTTGCAAAAAAAAAAAGTATTGTATGCACACACGATAGTATCTCATGTGCACAAAATGTGTGCATTTACTTTGCAAACTAAGCAACCATCGTGTCGATCGTCACGTTCCTTGCCGTGACCAATGACGTGTGATAACATACGCATGAGTAGGCTAAACGCTTGTTACGTGTGTAAAAATCTTCTGGATTAGTATTTAGGCTATATTCTATTGTCTTAACTATTGTACTATTTTAAATCTGATCATAACACTTGTTTTTGTGGGTTGTGCAACAATGTAGACACTATTAGTGATCAGCATAATAATAATTAGTATATTTACGCAATATTTAATATAGTAGGACTGCAAAAAGTGTTAGCTATATTACTTAAGGCTGAGTTAGGAAAAGGTAAATCAATTAATTAAAACTTGCAATTGGTATTTGACACATTTTACTGGAGCCTACAGCTATTTTATAAAACTATACATTTAGTAAACATGGGAAAATAAAATGCCTTGTGAAAACTGAAGCTAACCTAGTGATGTGTTAATATCCCTGACCTATTGCTTTGTTGTTGTTAAGTAGAAAAAATAAATAAATAAATATATAAATAAATAAATAAACAAGAGAAAGTGAACATGAGAGGATTGAATGGAAGATCAGCTTCCTATACGTTGATTTCACGCAGTCGCCATTTTGAAATCGAAAGCGAGGCTCCGGTGGGAAAAACCCAGGAAGTACAGAACTTTTTTTTACAAACTTTTTGGCGCTTTGGTCGACGAAGCAACAAAACGTCCTCACGTGGCACAAGCCATTGAAATGAATGGGTTTCATAGTGCATCCTGTTGCAAAAGCATGTGAAAAAAAACGACAACGTTTGATAGGCCAAAAAGACCACTAATCTCGCGATAAAAAAAATAATTGTGTTAAAATGGGTTTGCGTTAACTCCGCTAATAACATAAAACATTTTATGTACACTTACCGGCCACTTTATTAGGTACCCCATGCTAGTAACGGGTTGGACCCCCTTTTGCCTTCAGAACTGCCTCAATTCTTCGTGGCATAGATTCAAAAAGGTGCTGGAAGCATTCCTCAGGGAGTTTGGTCCATATTGACAAGATGGCATCACACAGTTGCCGCAGATTTGTCGGCTGCACATCCATGATGCGAATCACTGTTTGAGTCACTGTTGCCCTTCTATCAGCTCGAACCAGTCTGGCCATTCTCCTCTGACCTCTGGCATCAACAAGGCATTTCCGCCCACAGAACTGCCGCTCACTGGATGTTTTTTCTTTTTTGGACCATTCTCTGTAAACCCTAGAGATGGTTGTGCGTGAAAATCCCAGTAGATTAGCAGTTTCTGAAATACTCAGACCAGCCCTTCTGGCACCAACAATCATGCCACGTTCAAAGTCACTCAAATCACCTTTCTTCCCCATACTGATGCTCAGTTTGAACTGCAGGAGATTGTCTTGACCATGTCTACATGCCTAAATGCACTGAGTTGCCGCCATGTGATTGGCTGCTTAGAAATTAAGTGTTAACGAGCAGTTGGACAGGTGTACCTAATAAAGTGGCCGGTGAGTGTATATCCCTCAATACAAGTAGACAGTCAAAATTTTAATTTGAATCTGGGTTCAGGTTTAGTTGTAACACTGCATTTTATTCAATATCCACATTACCTGAGGATGCATAAGTAAATCATACACCATGTGTGCTTGTGTTTTTCAGCAGCTGTGAGACTTAACCATCTAACATCTGATGCCACAGAGAAAAAAAAACATTGATTGCACCATTAAACGATGGCTGTATCTGGCCCCAGATAGAGATTCTGGATTAAAAGAAAGGTGCATAAGGACAATATGACTGGTTAACAGGCTTTAGGCATGGATGTTCATAATACATGTAGGCTCTGTCCAGAGTTCAACTTGTCAAGTGACAGAATCATGACTGTTCTGAGTCATTTGAAGAGTGCTACTTGTTCCTAGCACTAAACGTGGAGGTTCAAGTGTTTTGTGAAGAGAAACTTGTTGATGACTAGAAACATGTTCTAGTGTTATGTATTTAGAGAGTCATTTTCGTGATGAGAAACATGGACGTTCAAGCATTAGGCAAAGCAATGAAACTTGATGACCAGAAACATGGATGATCAATTAACACTTAAAGGGATAGTTCACTTTGAAATTATTTTTTGATATGTTTAAGCTTACCTCCAGGGCATCCAAGATGTAGGTGTCTTTGTTTTCACAGTATCTTCAATTTTGATAATTTTAGGTAAAACCGTTGTTGTTGTCTGTCCATCATACACTGGAGGTGCAGGGGGTCGACCTCAAAGAGCAGTCAAAATTAAACATGATTTAATGACTCGTAAATGTAAGTACACATTGATACCCTAAGACACGAAACTAGTGTTTTTTGTGAGAAAACGAACAGTATTTATATCTTTTTTACCTTGTGTAACCATATCCACGTCCAACTGATCTGAGAGCAGGGCGCTTCGGTCAGCGCATGCGCTTGAAGTGATCGCTTGCACGCCTACGTCACTCTTTGTTTATACAGAGATTTCGGAAGTTTTACCTTTCACTAAACATATTTAGATATAGGGGAAACCGCAATGGAAGACGATTTCGGTATATCTAAATATGTTTAGTAAAATATAAAACTTCCGAAATCGGCGTGTAAATATTGAGTGACGTCACACGCGCAAGCGATCACTTCCGGCATAACATTGAACTGATTCAGTTCGGTTCAGTTGGACACTGCACAACTGATTCAGATCACATGGGCGTCACTGTGATTACAAGAGGTAAAAATGATATAAATGCTGTTCGTTTTCTCACAAAAACCGCTCGTTTCGATGTCTAAGGCCATCAATGTGTACTTACATTTACGAGTCATTAAATCATGTTTAATTTTCACTTCTCTGTGCATGCTTATTGGTGGACCCCCTTAGGCTCCAGTGTATGACTGATAGACAACAACGGTTTGACTGAAAAATGTCAAAATTGAAAATACTGTGGAAACAAAGACACCTACATCTTGGATGCCCTTGAGGTAAGTTAAAACATATCAAAAATTAATTTCAAAGTTAACTATCCCTTTAAGCGAAACATCATGAACCAAAAAACGGTTTTTATTTTTTTGCTGAACTGAGAGAGGAGTGTCATTTTAGAGTAGTTGTTTGTACAACTGAAAAATGTCAGATTCCAATGCTTTGATGTTTAACACAATTAAATGTGTTTAATATACTGTCTTGGTGTGACTATTCATCTGGGAGGGGCTGTGTAAGTGGCTTGATTATGGTGGTGTTGAGGCTGACGTGAACCTCATCTGGTCCAGACCAGAAGGGCCAGCTATAGTCATACAGGTGGCTAAGATTTGGATCTGTCATGCCCCATCTGTGGCCCATATTGTGGTTGCCAGGTTTAGTTAACCTGTGTTTCAGTCTCCAGTCTGGCGCAGTTCTGGCCTTTCTGCTTAAATACTGGTGTTGTTATGGTTTACATAAGGTTATGTTTTTGTTCCCATGTTACATTTTGATCTGGCCCAATTCCAGTTATAGGTAATTAACTTAGCTGAGACTTGGTCCAGTTATGGCCCATGTGTGGCCCTTGTCTGGAATCCAGGTCAACGCTAGGACCGTCATTCATTGCGGTGTGTGGACCAATCAAAAGCTGGTTGTGTGGGCCGGAGCTGGGCCAGAGAAAAATTGCTATGTGGGAGAAAGCATGAAATGAAACAAATATCTGAATATCTGAATGTACGGTCTGAATAGCTGCCACTGCTGCAAGCAGAGGATTCTTTGACAAACAGAAAGCTTGAAGAATACACAATTTATCTGAAATAGAAATATTGTAAATAGTCAGAGCCATAGCCTTGTGGGCAGCACACTCATTGACAGCTTTATGTGAATCCAAAAGAAAAAGAAATAAATATGTCTTTGCTATAATTATTAGATTTCAATTAAAAAATTACAGATTTTCAAATTAGCAATTTTAAAATGTATACATAGAATTTGTATCAAGCTAGTATATATATATATATACATATATATATATATATATATATATATATATATATATATATAAAAAATTAAATCTTCTTTATGTGAACACTGACTATCTAGTTGGAACAGAAAATTTGAATAAGTAATCAGCCTACACATTCACCTCACTTTATCAGTGAGTATTAAAGGTTTAGATGTCCCTCTGAGAGTCCTGATTAAACAGTTTTAAGGTATAAGCTAAAGTGCCTAATTAATATTTGCAGTTATCTGTCTTGTACTATTATTATAAACGATTTTAATGAAATTTCATCACTCTGTTTCTGTATCAGCATGGTATATACAGTTTAAAAAGTGAATTCAACATACATGTGTGGCTTTACAACATGCTATAACAACAACAACAAAGCAGATAGAAATTAAATCTAAACTACACTGAAAAAGTCTTGACATTAAAGGGGTGGTTTACTGATTTGTTTCTTTGCATGATTGTGTTTATGGAGTGCAATATAACATGTATTCATGGTATTTCATAAATTTCACCACTTTTTCTGTCATTTGAATGGCCGGGTAAGTTCCTGAGTCTATGAAACCACTCCCTCAGAAACAGGCAGTGGGCTTAGATTGGTTAGTTTGGGCCGGTGTGTTGTGATTGGCTAAACTGTAGTGCACGTTGTCCGGAAAATTCACGCCCATTACCTATACGGGCGTGTTTTTTGCATGTGTCTTTCATGTCAAATGACAATAATGGTGTCGATACTGCAGTATCAGTATGAGCCAGAATCAAACCCATAAAGTGGCGAATGAAGAGAGGCAAGCAGAACCTCACCACACACGGCTCTTACAAAACTTTTCTGAATGGTGATTTGCCTGTGTATTTTTTAACTTTATACATGTTTGTCTTATACAAAATAGCTTCAAAACTAACTAGCTACTATATACACTACCGGTCAAAGTTTAAGATCGGTAAGATTTTTATGTTTTAAAAGAAGTCTCTTCTGCTCACCAAGGCTGCATTTTTTTATAAAAAATACACAAAAAACACAGTAATATTGTGAAATATTATGACAATTTAAAATGACGTTTTTATGTTAATATATATTAAAATATAATTTATTCCTCTAAAAAAAGCTGAATTTTCAGCATCATTACTCCAGTCTTCAGTGTCACATGATCCTTCACAAATCACTCTAATATGATGATTTTATGCTCCAAAAACATGTATGATTATTATCCATGTTGAAAACAGTTTTTTTACATTTTTATTTCAGGATTCTTTGATGAATAGAAACTTCAAAGAACAGCTTTTATTTAATTAGAATCTTTTCTAACATTATAAATGTCTTTACTGTAACTTTTGATCAATGTAACTCATCCTTGATGAATAGAAGTATTGATTTCTTATTTATTTCCCCTAAAAATAAAATACAAATTCTTACAAACCCCAAACTTTTTAAAGGGTAGTGTTTAATGTAACAAAAGCTTTCTATTTCAGATAAAAGCTGTTCTTTTTAACTTTCTATTCATCAAAGAATCCTGAAATAAAAATGTAAAAAAAAAAATTTTTCAACATGGATAATAATCATACATGTTTTTGGAGCATAAAATCATCATATTAGAGTGATTTGTGAAGGATTATGTGACACTGAAGACTGGAGTAATGATGCTGAAAATTCTGCTTTTATTCAGAAAAATAAATTACATTTTAATATATATATATATATATATATATATATATATATATATATATATATATATATATATATATATATATATATAATTAAAAAAGTCATTTTAAATTGTCATAATATTTCACAATATTACTGTGTTTTTTGTGTATTTTTTATCAAAAAATTGCAGCCTTGGTGAACAGAAGAGACTTCTTTTGAAAACATAAAAAATCTTACCGATCTTAAACTTTTGAACCGGTAGTGTACGTTGGCACTGGTTTAAGTTCTTGATCATATAGAAAAATAACACCATGAAGTATATATATGAAAAAATACATTTACAACAATAGAACATATACAAAATTCATGTCCATAATGTTTATACGTGTTTGTCGTAGATACTAAAATAGCATAACTAGTAGCCTAGTGGTTATAAAGCCAGCACTGGCATTTGATAAAACTAAAACATTACGTCTGGAATTATACATGCAAATACATTTAAAATGATGAAGTCTTAGCCTATTTACAGGTTGTGGCCCAACAACTGCTGCCTCTGGTTTTAAAGTTGGAACTGCTTCATGTTTTAGTAACAGTTTCTTGTTGAATCCGGCACTGAATTCTTGGAGATTCTGGAAGCTGTTTTTCTTAAAATGCGCAGCACAGACAGCTAGATTACCATTGTCATTTTCAGGAACATATACAAACATAAATTGTATCCATTGTTGATGAACTACAACGTTCGTGGGAAGCCTGAACACAGAAGAGGTGAAACATGACACAGTTTCACGACCGCAGAAATATGGCCATGCCCTTTTTTGCATATTTCGGAGGGAGGGTTGATGCAAATGTGTTAGTGACGTCTAAAACCCATTGTAGTCCCATTCAAGTCGTTTTTGTAGGCATTAAACTTCCTGATTTTTGAAAGAAAGCTATCTCAGCTTACATTGAACTTTCAGCGCTGCAACTTTGCAGATACTGTTCATGCACCAACAGCAACAATACACACCATTTAAAATGAAAAAAGTGAAATCGCAATCAACCACCCCTTTAAATTTGCCGTTATTTCTTCTTTAGTCACGCTTCTTGCTGTCAACATCACTTTCTAGCACTGCGTTAAATGAAACATTTAGATTTAGATACACAATACAGTAGAAAATACTGAACTTACAATTCAACATTAGAATAAGTAATAATGTGTTTCAACTTTAAAGGAGCTGTATGTAAGAAATGTATTTAAAATAATCATAAAAGGGCCCTGATATATCACTAGACATTAAGAAATCATGTTCATTTCAAATACTTATATCACTGACAACAGTAGTCCAGCCAGGATATTGTCATTTAAAAAGTAAAGTTGCAGCCCTCAACTGATGTTGATGTTGTCATGTTGTGTTTTGGTATGATGCTCCACCCTCCATCGATCTACCAGTTAGCCGCTACAAATGTGTCAGATAAAAAAAATGTTGGATCCTGCCGCCTATCTGGCAACCTCTGAGTCGGGGGAAGGGGATACACTGCTCTACGGTATTTTGAATGTTATTGCAGTACCAGTTTTGGCCACAATCTTACATACAGCTCCTTTAAGTGTTCATGCTTGACTTGATCTCTCTGCAGAGATAAAAACAAAACAAAACAAAAAAAAATCTGCAAAGCAATTATAAAATATTACATGCCAGTAAAAAATTATTGCAAGGATAAAGCTACAACTAATTATTCTAACATATGATAATGTTTATTTGCATATTCAAATGATTCTCAGCTTGCATACAGCACTTGCCCGCCACAGATCCACAATGTTGATTCTTAGTAGGCATGTGTGCAGATTTCATGATGCACTATTGTACATAATTATTACTCCTGCAATAAACCTAACAATTAATATAATGAGGTTGTAGCAATGTGTGAGGACCAGAGACTTCGAGCTACCAATCCACTTGTGTAATTTCTCAGACGGCAGAAAGCTGTCTACATGTGTAGGCATGAGCTCCCAGACCTCTCTTGTAGTGCATTTCCCCATTTAGATATATATTGTGCTAATTCATGCTACTCAATGTTCCACACTACAGAAAATTAATGGGATCCAGTTTCATCTATTAGCAAATCTTCAGCTCCAACATGTCCTACATGTTAGCTGTGCAATTGATCGCCAATTCAAGCGCACACTGACATTAATCTTCTTTCAAACTGTTAACCCAGTGCTACTAATTCAACACAAAAGGCAAAGGCTATTTAAATCCCCAAACAGTGGGTGAAATGATCTATGGTGGATGAATTTGAGACCACCATAAGATGGAGAGGGAAAATAAAGAGCCAAGATCAATACTGCCTTTATTGATAAGCTTTGCGAATAAACTTGACATTTATCTGCTTAACGGATCTTTCAATACATCACACTGAAAAATATATATTTATATATATTTCCACACCAACACTATTACACTTTGAAAAGGTCAAGGGAAAGGAAAAAAACCCTGAAACTCTTAGAAATCTCTGTCAAATTACAGAGCGAACAGCTCTCTATTGTGCTTTTCCATTTACCGTCTTGAAAAGCACACAGAAGCAGTTTGTGCAACAGGAAGCAGCGTTTTTTCTTTTAAATGACAACATAGAGCCATCAAATCAGTGGCAGTTTGCCGTTTTGTCGAGAATGCATACAGACGGCCAGCTATTTGGCCTTGGACTAACAGCGCGACTGCGGCTTTTGGCTTTTAGCTTGGTGGAAAGGGAAGCTTTCACCTCCAGTTGCAATCATTTCATCGCTCATAAGGCACATAATGCCCCTTTACCCTCGGGCTTCAATCCTCCGCCCAATCAAGCGCCCCTCCTCCGTACTCCCGAGTGGGCCTGGCTGAGCGCTACCACGCTGCGATTCCAAACGTCTTCCCATGGAGGACACGTTCTGCCAGAGGAGGATCAATAGGAGGATTCCACGTGCAAAGCTAAGGTGACAGGCAAGACTGTGAGAAAGGAGGGCGTGACCTTTGAGAATACAATTCGAAACGTCTCCCAAGTATCGCCTGAGCTAACTTTGACACCCCACTGCGTCTGCACTTGTGGATCATTTATTTTCCTGGTCCAAGTCAGATGCTTCAATTTCAACACCAACCTGCGCTTGTGCCAAAGCGTGCGCTTGTTTTCCTTTTCCTTTTGTCTTTACTCATCAGTGTTTGACTGAGGGTTATTTGTAAAAGACTTCTCCCCAGCTTCCAGTCTCATCCAAAATCACTTTTGCAGAGTGCTTTCTAGCTCTTTGTATTATCTCTCTTTCAATTACAGCTGAAGGCTCATCTACATAGTGCACATTGTAGGATTCACTCTCTTAGCCTGTGCTATTACACCACAACCCTGACAGGAAATCCATAGCCGTCCACCGAAACGATTTAGCTTCCACTTTTCCTAATGCAGCAGGAACTTGCGTGTCATTTCTTTTGTGAGAACCCTGATAAATATTTTAAAGGCTAAGGCCTTGTCTGGAGGGAAGGTTACTGTCAAAGAACTAAAAAATATAACCATGTGTTTCGAGACGATCAATTTCTTTTTCTTCAACTGAACAACATGCCTGACATTTCCTCGCTACCCAGCCCCCCGTCGGCGACATTTGTCGCTAATGCATTTCGTGCAACGCCTGTTGTCTATCTCTGTGTATAAGATTACTCGAGTTGCTTTCTGAAATCATCTGTGTCATTTTATGAATTAGCCATTTTGCACAAGCCTGCAGATGCGGATCACAGTCAACAGGGGGCAGTGTGACCTGCCAAATCGACCGCCAGCGTGTCTGTGTCCCCCAATTGGCGCAGTCTTGTTTGAAGAGAAAAATACTGCATTGCATTTAGGACAATTGTGTAGCAACAGCAGGATGAAAATGCCTGTGGATTTCATACAGTCTGGCAGTCTGTATTGTGCACCTCAATTTTGTTTGGACAACCTCCTCTCCATGTATAATTAACATTGATACGATTACTATTCTTTATGTTTGGAGACATGCATAAATATAAACTGGGGCACACAGTGAGTTTACAGAGCATTTGTGCATTAATTCTACACAGTAATGAACAGCTCTCATTGTGCACTTCAAGGACAATCAAATTTACATTCATGCTTATTTTTGCTTCCTAAAATTGCCTGCTTGAGACACCACATAATTAGCACTCTGAAGAGTTCTGGTTGGCTGCTCCTCCGTTTGACACACGCTCATGTGTCGAATTATCAGTATGAGCAACACAAAGAGGATTTAACAGATTATCACTTGCATTACTTGGCTGGAGTAACACTTCTACTGTGGTTTTCGACTCAAAATCGGAGAAGGTTTTTGATGTGATATGTTGGAATTGTATATATTTAAATAATTTGCATCATATTTTAAAAATAGCAGTTGTGTTACACTTATTTTTCACATTGAGCTTAAAAACAATAAATGCATCAATTTGATTTTTTAAGGTGTTATTTCTGTATTATAATTATTACACTCAAAAAATGAACTAAGGAGGTTGTGCACTTTACATAGTATATTTATATATAGTTTACTTATAATAATTGTGTTTTTTTGACTTTACATGTTTTTTTTTCTATTAAGGTCTATGTAATTGTGTCTCAACTTGACAGTACAAAATCCAAACGTGTTGTCTAAACACTAACCATTTATGTTAAGTAAAAAAGTGTACATCCAGAGGGGGGCAGTATAGTGCGAGTCGACTGCCATTTTGCAGAACTTAATTTTATTGTGTTCAATCTCCTTAAATCTACGAACAACTTAAGTTTACTTAATCCGTTTGTGTTGGATTACATGATTGATTTGTGTTGCCTTAACTGAAACTGGGCAGTGCTTTTAGTTCCCAGCATGCTTTGCATATGGTTGAATTAAGAGAGAATAAATGTTACAATTAAGTGTTATTTTATGTTTTTTTGTGAAACTTAGAAAAGGTGAAGACTTAATAGTGTGTAATAGTGTTTAATGTTAAATTATATTGGAATTATTAAACCATTTAAATTACAGTGGGTTACCATTGTGGAGAAGAGAGGAGCATTTTGTTTGGCTGTCGACTGATTTCATTATTTTCAATTGCTTTGAATGAAGGAGCATGTAAATCTTAGCATTCAAGATGCTAATATGTGCTTCTGCTAGCAAATAGCTAGCTAAAGTCTATCAATTTAATTAAATGTCACTGAATCAAATGAAATATAAATGGATGAATGAATATAATAAAATGCCTTTGGATGATGTCAGGAAGCCTTTAAAAATTCACGTTGAGACTACTTAAATTGGGTAATTTAAAATGACATAATTCTATAATGTTGAAGTTACATTAACAAATTATGTTTGTTTAACGTAATCCAGTTATGTGGAACCTGTTGACAAATTAAAATTAATTAAAGCCAACATACAATTTTTTTGAGTGTATTTCAAATAATATAGCTATAACAATAAATTTGTCGTTACATTTAATTTATTAATGCATTTAAATTAATCATAATACGCACGTCATTTTTTTATGTGACGCTGTCTGCTTTTATAGACATCAGACGATCTCAATGCAAAGTCTTCTTTCACCAGAAAATGTGACCTGAATCGACTAGGCAGAACCAAACCTTGTGCTTTTCCCAGAAAGAGACCATCCCTCATGTAAAATCATAGAGGCCTTGAGCTTCCATCTCATAAAAGCCATGTCACAGTGTCGACATCACACAAAAAGACACTTCCTGCGGAGATACTTACATTCTCGCGTATGCAGCTCGAATTACAAAGGAACTCTATTTGATCCTCTGTGAGGCAAGATGCAATTAGCACTAGATTTTTGCATGCAAATTGAATTACTTGTTTCCATGGGACCTTAAGACCTCAAAGATATATTCCCTCTTGTCCCTGAAGCAATGTGGGTCTGGCAGCATTAACATTTGATAAGAAGGGTCGTTTACAACTCCCAGCAGCCTGGAAGACTCAGACAGTGACCTTTCAAACCACGGTAAATTTCAGACCTTTAAGATGCGTGCCGCTCTTGTCTTTACAATCGAAACGCTACTTTTTCGAATGCAGAATGCAACCCTTTATTGTTTAACTAAATTACATACTAGCTTTAGTTCTTCAGCCTGTGATGGCTATTATTCATAAGATACATGATGCATAGGGCGCAGTTTTGGACAATGCTCGGTTCCTGGTGCCTTGTTGCCAAGGAATCCATCTTTTGCATGTAAAGCATCACCTGGCGTCTACAAAGCAACATTAGCGAGGGTATTGTGGTGATTGATTTCATAACGATACAGTTGTATATCATCCTCTTGTGAAATCTATTTAATCTAATTTGAGTGCATTGTAAAATGCTCTGCCCAGAGAAAGCAAGTGACAGGGAATAACAATCAGCTTCTTCCCAGGTGTAGGAGACATCCAGGGAATTTGTTCCGAACAAGGCAAAAATCTGAGATGAAGTGAGTAATATCATTTTAGCATATACATATTCATCATTGCTTCACATTATGTTTGACTTACAAAGCCCTACAACTGGTTATATATTACCAGTGGGCTCAAGGACAGTGATAGACTCAAACAGCAAGATAACACAATTTGTAGGGTGAGGTGTTTGTTGCCATAGGAAAAAAGATAAATCATATCAAGTAAATAAAGAAACGCTGCAGGCGGCTGAGAATGTCTTTGGATATACTTCCAATCGGTTTGATAAGGAAATCACTGACGCTGGACCGCTTTGCCTTATGTGCTCAGAAACAAGAATGACATGTTTATTTTCCCATGAAACCAGACGTTAAGGCGAGACACGGCAGGCAAAAACATTGATTTTTCATGCAGTGATCAGTTTTGAGATTTTGGGCTAGTTTAATCCTGCTATAAAGAAAACGTTGATATTCATTAAGATGTTTATTTTATTACATTTTATTTACTTGCTTCAGTAAGTTTCTTCCGAATTACCAAGAAGTTATAGCATTCCAACTATTTATAGTTATAGCATCGTTGTAAAGCTCTGAGTCTCCTGCACAATGCTATGTAACCCAAATATGGGCTTTTCTTTTCTGTCAGTAACCAATCGTGAATGTCCAAAGGGTGATTTAAAGCTAAAGACGGAATCCCATTGGCTGCTGCTGGTTTAACGTGATTCGCTCAGAGGCATCACATGGTGCACTCTGCCAATGTTGCCAACACTTTATTATAACTACACGCTAATAATCATTAGTTAAGTATGAGTAAACCATTAATTCATCATTCATAAAGCATTTATAGACATTAATAAGCAGTTTATAAATACAGCTATAAATGCTTTCTTCTTGATTTAAAAGCATATCTATAATTTGTTTAATAATAGTATTTTCATCCTTTATTAATGATCAATTTATCATTTCTAAATGAAGAATTGCATTTTTTTTTGAACCGGTTATTTGAGAGTTGTCAGTGGTTCGTAAGATTACTTAGAGCGTGTAAGTAAATGATTAATAAACTATTTAGAAGTACATTCATACATCTTATTATTCAGACATATAGTGATGGTAACTTAGTGTGTTAATAAATGCTTTATTAACATGTATTAATGCTGTAATTCAGGGTTAATTTGGGTAGTTTTAAAGCATTTAGTAGTGGTTAGTTAACTATGTTCATGAGCTCATCTAAAGTGAGGACTATTCATGCCTTGTAAAGCATTTATAAAGGCTGTTAAATATTTCGATGTTCTCTTTCACTGCGTTATGTTTGTTACATTTTACTGTTTAGAAGATTGACGAGTCTTTAAATCGCCTTTATAAATGCTTTACAAAGCATGAATAGTCCTCACTTTAGATTAGCTCACAAAAATAGTTAACGGACCACTACTAAATGCTTTATAACTACCTGTATTTACTACATTTACTTACACTTTCTAAGTGATCTTATTAATGACTGACAACTCTTAAACAACTGGTTTGTAAATAATGCTATACTTCATTTAGAAATTATTAATTGATCATTAACAAAGTATGAAAATACAATTATTAAATGCATTATAGATATGCTTATAAATCAAGAAAAAAACATTTATAGCTATATTTATAAACTGCTTATTAATGTCTATTAATGTTTTATAAATGATGAATTAACTGTTTATTCATGCTTAACTAATGATTAATAGCGTGCAGTTATTATAAAGTGTTACCCCAATGTTTATTCATTGAGTTACTGCAGTTGTACGCCTTATATGTCTGCCATGTAATTAAATAATCAGTTTTCATGAGCTTAAAATATATTATATTATTATTACTAAGGGCCTGAGCATATATTTTATTTTTGAGCATTTTTCCCCAATAGAAATGCATTAAATTCCATACTTAAATCTTTAAATGTCTTTTTCTTAAAAATATTTTTTTTTGTCATTTTCCAGTACAAACATCTCAGCCTATGCAGCACCTGTGTACACCAAACTTTCCAGTTATACACTTAGCAGAATTCTGAAGATTTTTTTCAGAGGAGTTTGTTAATAAATCATTCCTGGCCTCATTTATGTAACATTTTAATAACAAAAAAATCGAAAAGGTTAAGGACAGTATATTTTGATTTCCTAGGTAATGAAAGCATATATCCTGAAATCCCTCAGAACTTTTTTTTCATCTTGTGTGTAAACAAAACAACAAAGAATTTTGCACCTAGCTTTATCATATGTTCAGATCTATCTACCGAAAATACATGCAAAATTGCGTATATTTCATGAGATAATGCCTAATTTGCATAATTAAACATAACAATTTCAAAAACTTGTATTACATTTTTTTATATACTTGTGTAAGTATTCAACTGAGGAAGTTTCATGGTGATATCTATTATTTAAAAATGTTACCCTATTCTCCTGTAGTGTCTTGCCTTAAAGGGGTACATATCATGCTTTTAAATCGTTCATTTGTACATATAAATCATACATTTGTGGTCTATATAAAGCAAAACTGCAATGCTCGGGTCTGAATTCCTCATTATTATAGCTCCACAGGCCCCTTTTCTACCCCATTTCTAAGTCTGTGAGCAACTTGTTTTGAAGCGGCCCCTTTAAATAAAAAGGAGATGTCACACCCCTCATACCCCGCCCGCTCTGCAGGTTGACACTCTGTTCAACTCCACCCTGTTCGGCCATTTTTGTAGTTTAATTAGAGCTATGTGATTATATAGCATCACAGAACATTTTTATTCACACATAAACAAAATGTCAACAACGGAAGACTTGTCCATCAAGCCTTACATGTTCGAGCCAGAACGAGCGAGTTGAAAAAGAAAGCGATGAACCTGCAGAACAACGTCTTCATATGGATGTATTGCAATGGTATGTAACTTTATTGTGTTATAAGTCAAAGTTGATTATTTTTCTTGTTAAAACAAGCACACTAACAAGATAAATGACTACGGTCTAATCTTACCACTAAAAATATGTATTGATAATATGATACGTTTAGAAAAGCATCAGAAAACACCAGCAAATTACCATTGTCATGATGAAACTCAAGAACAATAATACTGCAGACATGTAACGTTACTAACATTAACCTAAACAAAAACCAAGAAAGACAAAGGTACTGCTAAACCATGACCACCATGTGTTTTAAGAAAGTAAAGTACTTAATTTTTATTAACGATATTTACAGGTTATCGAAACGCTCTATTCGTCGTCTCCAAAGATAGAAGGAATTGACCCCTCTTTCAGACGAAGTCGAATCGGCAAACCATTCTTTATACTGGCGGTGGTTGTTGAAGTTGGAATGCTTCGCGCACACAAAAAAATGACTTTACCCACAGATGTGGGTACATTTCCTTGATGAATAAAACTCAGCCAGGCACTTTAGAAGAGGTTCTGATTAGGGATAGGAATCTTATAGGGTATTGGTAGGGAATTTTCTTGATAGGGAATTTTCTTCATCTTTAGCCTACTGTAGTTTTTTTCAGGACAACATAGACTGCGGGAGATCTATTAAGCTGCATTCACACACGCATCTCTTTTGAAATATAAGTAATGTGGTTTGTCCTGACCGTTTAATCCCTTAAGACATAACTGGCTGTGTTTACGTTAATTTTGCACAAAGACATTAAACCATTCGTAAGGAAAATATACCGAGCGGGCGAGACGGCACACTTCAAGTGTAACTGTTACATCAAACAAAGTGCGCGTCCTCGCACAGCACGTGCAATGAAGCCTGTGAAAGGGGATACTCCACTTTTTTTGGAAATAGGCTCATTTTACAACTCCCCCAGAATTAAACAGTTGAGTTTTACCATTTTCAAATCCATTCAGACGATTTTCTGATATTTAGAAGAATATCAGTAAACAGACAGTTTCTGGTCTCATAGACTTCCATAGTATATTTTTTTCCTACTATGGAAGTCAATGAGACCAGAAACTGTCTGGTTACTGATATTCTTCTAAATATCAGAAAATTGGCTGAATGGATTGGAAAACGGTAAAACTCAACTGTTTAACTCTGGGGGAGTTGTAAAATGAGCTTATTTCCAAAAAAAGTGGAGTATCCCTTTAAATCTTTCCGAACTTTATGAAAGATTATTTTACAGAAGGTTTGAGTGGTGTATGTAGGCCTATGTGAGGAATTGGAAGCAAGCAGAATGCGGGTGTTTCTAAAGCAAACTCGGCGTCATTGCACATCTGGTTAAAAACTAAACTCAGAATTCGATTCTGGAATTCTCAGAATCGATCCAGAATCGATTGGAGAAAGAATCGCGATGCATCGATGGATCAAATTTTTCTCCCACCCCTAGTTCTGATGCTAGGTGTAATGAAGCGTGTGGGTCACTACATCCAACAACCGAACATTGTGACTTACTGTACCCTCTCATAAATTATACATCCATGAGCTTGGACTACAAAATCAGAGCGAGAGATAAAAATTGCGGATTACTCAGTGTTAGGCCGGTAGTGAATGTCCTTATTTGGCAGTTCCGCTGCAAGTACTGTGACGTAATAGTTCAAAATATATCACAGAGAACAGAAAAACAAGAACAGGTTGCAAAACATGACCAAAACAGAATATAAAGATAAAAACGAAGCACCGAAGAGAATAATTAAAACTTGTCTGTACTTATAAACACTTTAAATATACAACAAAATGCATTTAAGGGCTAAAAAGGTGGATTTAGCATGATATGTCCCCTTTAAGTGGATACGTGAGAATTAAAGACTGTGACTGAAGTACGGTCCTGAAGAAGTGTGTTTGCAGCTTGTTCGCAGAAAAGATCAACCGCGATCCATCATAATGTTGCTTCAGTAGAAAACTTCTACTTGCTCTTTTCTCTGGCATCACCTCTGAGCAGAATCAATGTGAAAATAGTGGGAACTCTTGAAGCCAAGCGTCTAAATTTCACACACACACCCCCCATCAAAACCAGAACATCATGCTTCCTTGCATCTTGTCTGCTTCCCTCTAACTATGAGAGTTCAGAACTGAGTGAGTGTGTTTTCACACCCTCATCTATATGGAATCTACACCAATACTTCACTGGTCTCATAAAACCGCACTTACAGATTGAATTTCACATCTAGCTTTTATTTGTACTCGGGTTCTATAAATGGGTGCTTTTATGTTTTTAGAAGATTTCTTCCATCTTTTCTTATTTTTTTCTGCTCTTCCTTCCTAATGACTCACTTTTTTCCTTTCTTTGATCATCTCTACTGTCTTTCCTCAATTGTTCCCTTCATTCATGTTCATTCATTCATTCACCTTCATTACCTTTCCTTCCTTCAACAATTGGATTTACACAATTGGATGTTAATATCCAATATAGGATATGTATATAGTTCGTTCCTGCATCTTTCTTTTTTTACATTCTAAAATAGATAATTCAATTACACATAATTATATATATATATATATATATATATATATATATATATATATATATATATATATATACACACACACACACACACACACACACACACTCACCGGCCACTTTATTAGGTACCCCATGCTAGTAACGGGTTGGACCCCCTTTTGCCTTCAGAACTGCCTCAATTCTTTGTGGCATAGATTCAACAAGGTGCTGGAAGCATTCCTCAGGGAGTTTGGTCCATATTGACATGATGGCATCACACAGTTGCCGCAGATTTGTCGGCTGCACATCCATGATGCGAATCTCCCGTTCCACCACATCCCAAAGATGCTCTATTGGATTGAGATCTGGTGAGTGTGGAGGCCATTTGAGTACAGCAAACTCATTGTCATGTTCAAGAAACCAGTCTGAGATGATTCCAGCTTTATGACATGGCGCATTATCCTGCTGAAAGTAGCCATCAGAAGTTGGGTACATTGTGGTCATAAAGGGATGGACATGGTCAGCAACAATACTCAGGTAGGCTGTGGCGTTGCAACGATGCTCAATTGGTACCAAGGGGCCCAAAGAGTGCCAAGAATATATTCCCCACACCATGACACCACCACCACCAGCCTGAACCGTTGATACAAGGCAGGATGAATCCATGCTTTTATGTTGTAGACGCCAAATTCTGACCCTACCATCCGAATGTCGCAGCAGAAATCGAGACTCATCAGACCAGGCAACGTTTTTCCAATCTTCTATTGTCCAATTTCGATGAGCTTGTGCAAATTGTAGCCTCAGTTTCCTGTTCTTAGCTGAAAGGAGTGGCACACGGTGTGGTCTTCTGCTGGTGTGGTCTTCTGCTGCTGTAGCCCATCTGCCTCAAAGTTCGACGTACTGTGCGTTCAGAGATGCTCTTCTGCCCACCTTGGTTGTAACGGGTGGTTATTTGAGTCACTGTTGCCCTTCTATCAGCTCGAACCAGTCTGGCCATTCTCCTCTGACCTCTGGCATCAACAAGGCATTTCCGCCACAGAACTGCCACTCACTGGATGTTTTTTCTTTTCGGACCATTCTCTGTAAACCCTAGAGATGGTTGTGCGTGAAAATCCCAGTAGATTAGCAGTTTCTGAAATACTCAGACCAGCCCTTCTGGCACCAACAATCATGCCACGTTCAAAGTCACTCAAATCACCTTTCTTCCCCATACTGATGCTCGGTTTGAACTGCAGGAGATTGTCTTGACCATGTCTACATGCCTAAATGCACTGAGTTGCCGCCATGTGATTGGCTGCTTAGAAATTAAGTGTTAACGAGCAGTTGGACAGGTGTACCTAATAAAGTGGCCGGTGAGTGTATATATATATATATATATATATATATTAGGGATGGCGAAAACTAAAAATTTTCTTGACCGACCACCGAGCCTCATTAGCCGGTTAAAACCGGTTAACCGATTGGTTTAAAATATGCGCACACACACATACACACAGCCCCAGCGCAGTCACTTTTTAAAATCCCAATATAGCGCGAAACACGAGTCCAGTGGGTCGCACACCGGACGAGAAGCTCAGCGCCACATCTTTAACACATTATTCTCTATAAGTGTACACACACCGAACGAGATTCGGCATCTGTCCGCGGCGCCAGCAACGGCTCAGGACCGTGTTCAAAATCCTGCTGCGCCACAGATCGCCATTTACATAGTTTTATATAAAATTTAAATTATTTTTGTCTCAAATCGTTGCTAATGTATCCTGACTGCGCCCTATGCTGCAATATACATGTAGTTTTGCATTCATTTACAGAAATCAGCTGCTTGAATGACAATTGCTGATGTTATTGGATTTTCAGCTTAGATTGTCAATTCGTTCAGTTAACGGATGCTCTGAGGTAAAGTTTTCATACTGCAGACTCAGCAACGATTGTATTTAATTGTACTGTACAATCATAACATAGAACAGACATTATCTTCATTTCATGTCATTAAACAAAACAACATTGCTGGCCATATACTGATGAGAAAGTGCGCGTCCAGTGTGGGATAAGTTACCTGTTGTCCTACGCGGCGCGCGCGCTTCTCATCCGGTCACTCCGGTGTGCGCGACGCCCCACAAACGCGGCGCCAAGGCGCTTGTATGTAATCGGAGGCTCCTTTTTAGTTTCGAAATGGTTTGGGTACAATGTGATCGTGTTGAAAATAAAGGCGTTAGTAGCTCATTTGAAACATTGCCGTGGCTCAGTTAAGAAAATGACAGCTCCGAGAAGACGCCGCTTTAGTTTGAGGTAACGTTAACGTTAGTGCTAACAATAATAAAGAAAGATGATGATCATTGATCACTCTATCTGTTACCACTGAAATGTAAATGTAATGTATTTCCAAATCTAAGCCCAGCAACCTACATCTGTGTCATTCTTTTAGGTGAAATGGTCCTACACACTATTTTCTTTGCACGCTTCATCCTGTCGTCTGCCCTCGTTCTAACCTCGAATGTTTTCGCAAATATTATAAGCACGCGAACCCAAACGCTGTGACCTCGCGTCAAATGTTTTTTTTTTTTTACCGACTACTGACAACTTTGATCGGTTAACGTTGATACGGTCAACCATCGGTCAAACGGTCATCGGTTAACATCCCTACATATATATATATATATATATATATATATATATATATATATATATATATGTATGTATACATTTTACTGTATACAGTCTAAAGTATGAAAGTATGAATGTTTGTACATTGTTTGCATAACTCATTTCTACATTATACACAACAATACACCATCGCTTTTGCGACTCTATTTAAATATTTAAAGGCGACACTTCCGACACTTCAGGCTGTGTGAAATCAGGGTATAACCATTTCTGTCCTTTAGTGTGACATCATGTTCTATGGCGTGACTTCTTGTTGACGTTTAAAGTATTTTCAAACAAACAAAGTATTTTCCTCCTCATCTGCACTGACTTCTTGGATTTCTTGAAAATGTTCAACAAGTCTTGGGGAAAATAATGCTATTCATAATCTGATATTAAATAAACAAACACTATATGAAAATAAGTGTCTAACAATGAAGATAAATCTCTGTAAATGAGTGAAAGATTTGACAAGGCAGGTGACCCATCATATTACACATCAGACTTCACACTATATTACACACTTAGTATTTTTCTTCAAAAATTGTGTTTTACAAAAAGCATTTTTTACTGCATATTTGTCAAGTACCATTATCCTTCTTTTTTCCTTATATCTTCTCCTTTCCATCCTTTTGCATCAATTCCCTTTCCTTCCCCCATACCATCTTTTACCTGTTTCTTGCATCATTCTTTTCTATTTTCCTACCTTCAATTCTTTATACCTATATTCCTGCATTATTTCCTTTATATGTATTTCTATCTATCTTTACCTTCCTTCATTTCATTTCACCTCATGTTTCTTCGCTTTCCTTTTTTTTCTCTTTCTTTTCATCTCCCTTTCTTTCCTTACCATTCTTTCCACATTTATTATTCTTGGGGCATGGTGATTTTTACCTTGTTTGATGCCAGACTCACTCATTACAGCAAAACTCCTAGAGGAACAAAACAGGTTTGCTGCCAAGCAAATGACTGTTCCCAGAGCACACAGTATTTGCTGTTCCCTCTCTCTTGCCTGTGGTGGTGTTATTGGAGTAGGTACCACAAGGACAGAGTAAAAACCAAAGGATTTGTCCAAAAAGCTTCAAACTAACTCTGTCATGGCTCTGCAGCAGTTCCACCCAGAAATAAATCTAGAACTCTATTTCACAACAAACATGAAGACATCAATAAAACGAAAAAAAAACAAAAAACAAATACTGATACAACGATAGCATGGGGACCTAAAATCCAAACACTAAATTAGACATTTATATGTAGTACACCACAAAGGAATAGCCCAAATAAAGTTAAATTGATTAAGCATGTTTTGAATTTGATGCTTTAAATCAATAGCCTTTGCAAAAAACAGGAAATCCCCAGTTTAAAAAAAAAAGCTACGAAAAGCAGTTTGGCGCAACTAGGAATGAGTACGTTTCAAGAGCAATGGAGATAAGACTAATGGGAATTGTATGATGTATGAGACTTGATAGGTGTGATGAAGGGGATTTGGAAAGGATATGGGTAGATAGTGATCCTTCATAATCTGTCCCCCTTCATATCGAACATTTAGCCTAGCGTGATGGGCATGGTGCTCAGGGACCAGCATGCACTGAAGATCAGAAATCCAGCTAAGAGACTAGCATATGGGCCTGTCTTTTTCAGCACACTGACATAGTGTAATCAGCATCTTGTCAGGCAGTAAAAAGGAGGAGTGAAGCAGAGTAGAGCGCTCTCTTCTGTAGAGCGCTCAGCCCGTCGTAGCCTACGCTAATAAGCTTTGTGCGTCCTGTTTGCTGCAAGGCAAATGATGTATAACAGGAAGAATCGAGAAGGAACAAAAGTTTTTAATGTCACCGATGGGTTGAAGGTATTTCTTCAACATTTCCCGTGTGGAATCTCTACAAATTTACAGAGCACACACTCCCTTTCTGGTGAGATTAGGTGGCTGCTGGAGCCATCCCTGTCTTATGACACCGCTTTAATGAGGGGTCATTTCTCCCTGGCTGGTCACTGCCGGGGTGACTGAATGAGCTTGGGAGGGAGGGAGCTAGTAGGGAGGCTGGGACTGACTCTCTGAAATATCCCCCTCTGGAGGGGGAACGGGATCTTCAGATACAGCTCCCTGGGCAACGCCTGTTAGAGCCACGTCTTGGCTCTACAAGCCGTGCGTGCCAGCCCTCTCCGACTTGAAGTTTCTCTGACCACAGCGAGGCCAATTAGGGGTGCGCTGTTGAAAGAGCAGCAATTATTCTTTCGCACTACACGCATGGCTCCTGCATTCCACCCATTATTATCTCCTGGCTCCCCCTCTGTGAAAAGCTGGCAAACTCTTCACGCATCCCTACTCCTATGAGCTTCACTGAGTCTGGCTGTCCAAAGCTGGAGACCGGCAATGACAGCGCTGAGGTGTCTGGGCTAAAATAGGGCATGAAATAAAAGCAAGCAAGGGAGTGATTAGGAGAAGACCAGGGAAAAGACAGTGCTGGTTTCAGTCGTTGCCTCCTACTTGCAGAACATGCCTCATTCAGATTCACAATAATTGCTTATCCCACGTCAAGGCACAATGCAGGCAGAGGCATCGGTAAAACAAATGATTGTAGATATTAAACGGCTGTAGTGTTTTACGCCATTAACGCAGTGTTATGCAAAAACGAACTTAAAAGCTGTCCTTCGAATGAACTGCGAACAAAGGTTGCATTTAAAGTAGGCTTGGTGCAAGGTATTACATGGTGTTCAGCTGCACACCGATTATATACCATACATAAAAAACACTGAATTAGAGTTGCAGCAAGAGTCAGATTTAATTTATCTAGTGACGAGAGTGAGGTGAGCTAACTGACAGGCGGCAGAAGATTTGGTTTCAAAGCGAAATGTAAAAGCGGGTATTTGGCAACATTTTGGATTTAAACCAAATGCTAATCGGGAACCTGCAAACATTAATGAGGCGATCTGTAAAGATTTCCTGATGAAGGATGGCAGCATCCAAAGGTAACACGTAAACCCCTTCTTCAAGCACACCACAAGAATGATGCTGCCGAGCTTGTTAACCCTTTGACACGTAAGTTCCAAATATTCTAACTGACCCCCAGCGTGAAGTTTTTAAAGGTGACCGTTATAGAGAGCCTAAGTCCCTCCCCTTCCGGTCGACCACCATGGGACCTTATTTCGGAAAAAATATTGTATGGTAGTCAATGGTGACAGATATTTTGATCTTGTTTGAAATGTGTCCTGAATTACACATATGATTGCAATTTACAAGATACATTTTAAAGTAAAGAAAGTCGCAGTTTGATGTAAAACCGTTGAGGTATAAAGACCATTGCACACTGAGCACGAAATTTTCGGATGTGTTTTTTCGTGTTCGTCAGCCTAAAAATTTGTCACGCATAGAAACCTTGCACACTGAGTCCGATGCGTATTTGAGACCTTTGCGGGAAAAAACGCAAAAATACCAAATGGATTCGTCAAGCAGTGAGGATGATTTTGTTGCCCTCTGTCTTATTGAAAAGAGAAGAAAGAGAAAATATTACGTCCATCCAATCCTGAAATTGCGCTGAGAGGAAGGTTTCACCTCCATCAAGGAGTTGCGAATTTATCCCTAGCGATTCTAAATTTACTCCAGAATGTCAGTGGAACAGTTTGATGCTTTGCTAGCGATTCTGGAGCCACATATTAAAAACAAGACCACCAATTTCCGTGAACCAATCGGATTCTGAACGGAGATCTGGCAGTATGTCTCATAGACATATACGAGTATGTCTAAGGTGTGGACACACAAACACACGCACACACCCGCGCGCGGCCCGGTGGAAGCGCTGGGCAGACAGAACAGCTGTATAGGCTGTTATATATTGTGCCCAAATAATACATTAGTTATCGAATTGACAGCTCAATCACACCTTATTCAATCCTAAATTTCAATCTGATTGAAAGATAACAAACACTCTGAATCTGAAATTTGAAAACCGAAACTGAAAGCACGGCGCATATGTGCAATGATTTGAGGACGAGCTCCCCCGGCCCTGAATTGTCAAAAACGCAGAAAATTAAACCCAATCCGATTAATTTTATGACGGACGAAAGTTTCGTAGGCGGTGTGCAAGCGTGATTGACATTACGTGAGGTCGAATTTTTTTTTATCATGCGAAAATTTCGGATGCGAATTTACTGAGTGTGCAATGGCCTTAAGACTGTGAAAAAACATAATTATAAAGACTACAAACCCCAAAGGCGCACATTTTCTCTCAATGAATGAAGCTAACTTTACTGAGTCTAATGTTTGTCATTGTTTCTATAGTCTCACGTTATAATCAGTAACGTTACACCATCATACCTGAGTGTTTTGTACCATACTGCACACACACGAGCAGCGGATCTCACTCGTTGTTTCGCTTCCTGGGAGATGTAGTTCATTGAGCGATTTTCACATAAAACTAAATGTTACTCTTCTGTTTTATGACAAACTGTGACGTTTTTGACTTTCAGAATTATATTTCAAATTGACAAACATCATGTGTAATTCAGGGCACAGTTCAGACGGAATAAAAAGATAAGTTGTCTCTCGCCATTGACTACCATACATATTTTTTCCGAAATAAGGTCCCATGAGCCGGAAGCGGAGGGGTGGGACTTAGGGTCTCTATTTAGAACTTGCCACTTTAATGTTTCCATGGTGACGCGTCATTGTTTGTCTTTGTACTGTTTTGTTTGTGTTTTAAATTAAGAATAAGGAACCCACCATTCAAGCAATTGCTGCTCCTGAATTGCAGCTAATTCGAAAATGTGCACTGTCGCACACCATTCATAAGTGATTTAAAAGCGAGGTGGAAAAGAGGGTGATACCGTAGAACAGATGCCAGTCACACATTAGAGAAAACTCAGTGGGGAAATTTACACACTGTCACATCCCAAATTGAAATAGCTCATGATATGCCTCATTCATGACGGCACAGTTTGATGTGGAATTTTTAAGCCAATGTAGGAGTTTCCACACCCTTGCGCTGGAAGTTACATCTGCCCTTGGCGTCGGCTCCCGTAGTCACCCTATCTTCTCTGAGTCATATAAGTAGACAGCCAAGGGGCTGGAATCAGAGGCCTCCTGTGAGGAGCTTGCTTGGGGAAATGTAAAACAGCTTGTTAATACACAAATCCCTGTGATCAATCAATCAAGCACATTACGTAAATGTAACTTGATGTTAAGTAGTGAATAGAGTGACAGCAAGCAATTAGTTCACCTTGCCCTCCTCTGAAGAACTCCTGTAACTTTGTTCATATCTTAGGGTCATACTCTGCTTCAAAACAAAAATCTCGTTCATATCTTAGGGTCATACTTCGGCTTCAAAACAAAATACACGTTTCTCCTTTTAGATATAGAGGTATTGATAAAAAACAGAGAGAGGGTTTCAAAGCGTGGTGCAGAATAAGATACTCCTCAATTCACAGTGATCGTTGAGCTTTCAAGTCTTTGATTTTTTTTTTTCCTTTTTCAGACAGTCAAGGATCCACTCTTTTCGGTGATAGACTGAGGAAGGCGTGATGATAATAAAGGACATTTTGATGGGCTGCACAGCCTGATTCCCTCTTGTGAAAAAAGTTCAGTGAATGAGCAATTCACTCCTTTCATTTGATCTGACACATCTTGCTAGCTTTTAGTTTATTCACTGAGGAAACATCTTCTGGCCACAAAAAGGCATTGCTGGCCTTCACTATGCCGTGAAGGCAAACCCACTCTCTCTTGTCTGTTTGACCTGTCTGAGCAGATATTCTTTTGAAATACTTTTCCAAATAGTGCAGTGCTCTGTCCACTGACTTAGACCCTTAACCCCAATCATTGACAACAGAGACAACAAAATGTTCCCAGGGCTGTCATTTAGAATGGACACAACCACAGGAGCTTATTTTACAGCTCTGTTGAGATAATCAATGAGTGACTTGGCAGCACTGAGGTCCTATTGAGGCACATTTCCCACTCACTGCCTTTTTCTTTCTCCCTTTCTCTGCCTCGAGTCCTGTCTTCACTCCATCTCTCGAGACATTGTTCTCAAATAAATAGATTTGATGGCATTGCTGTGTTTGATAACATGAGAAAGCCAATGGAATCTGTCAACACAAGATCCATCATCCAGCGCACCTTTGCTACATTCATTCGCAACCCGGCCTGCCCCACTTAAATGATTGTTTATTACCAAGACTAATTCAGTTCAACATGCGACGACACGTGCTGTAACAGTTCTTCAATGATGCCTGAAGATGGAAGACATTGGGGCCAAAATTTCGCCGAAAGACGGATAGCTTTTAACGTTTAGATAAGAGAGACATGCTGAAATAAGTCACAGCTATCTGAGCAGACATAAAATCGAGTGGCACTGCCCAGCCTTGTCACACAGCGGCTCAGGATAAATTGATGCGTGGCCTGTCCACTGGGGCTTCTGAATTGTATTTTCTTTTACGTGGTAGGTTTTGTCAGGGTGCATCTGTCATGTATGACATCTGTAAAATGACAGCCTTTCACAAGTCCGGAAAGGAGGCTGCTGGGTCTGAGGAGATCATGATACCCATGAATTTTTTGCTCAGAAAATCACTTCAGTGGTTTTTAGACATGATGAAACACACGACAGATGTTTTTTTTTAAAACTGATAACGTGTCATATTTTCTCTTTGACCATCTACATCCCTGCCACAGGATCTTATAAAAGCATTAAATTGTGGTTTCAAAATATATTTGCTTATTTTATATTGTCATGACATACAAGTAATTTATATGCTTTAGCATGAACGTCTACATTCAGAAGTGTCCTTTTAAGTACAATCATATTCATTTGATGATAAAGTATGTACTTAACGTCAATAGAAAACTGAGGCTTATGTTACAACGGATGTGAGTAATGTAATATTGCCAACACCAAAGCCATGAATAACATACTTTTACAGCCATTTCAGTACCTAGCACTTTTCTGTGGTCATGATGTTTTACATTCTTATTTTACTGGCACAGCAAGCTACTAGGAAAAATGGCACCAAACAACAGAAACCCTAGCTGTGACTGGTACATGCATGCAATCTTTTAAACCAAAGGGCTTACAAAGAGGTCTTGTGCAGTATTTAGAGTTTCAGTGGTACAATAGAAATTAGGGGTGTAACGATACACAAAACTGACGGTTCGGTTTTCCCACAGTTTTGATGTCTCGGTTCGGTTCAAGTTTCAGAAAGCGTTTTTATTTCAATTGGTTTAATGAAAAAAAAGGTCTTTGTCTATAAATTAATTCAATTACAATTAAACATTTCACAAGGATTAAAAAATAATCTGCTAATGCTGTAAACTATATAGGGAGCCGCACATTACTATAACATTAAAAGTTGTAGCCTAGACTTTTAACCTAAATTCAGATGCTATTTATTTTTTAGATATAATCAACACACAACACATTGTATGAAAACATGTAAACTGAACATGAGGCAGTTTTTACATTAACTTGTGTTTTTACTCTAATAATTTACACAGTTGTCATTTTCATGAAAGATATTTTAAACATACATTAAATAATCAAGCTTAAGTAAAATCAAGCTGTTAAGTAAAAATTAACAGCTTAAGTAAAATATAATATACAGGCTAACATAGTGCATTTATTTAGTGCAAAAGTTCATTAAAAGGAAGTTATGGACACTGAATGACAGCTGCTGAGGTAAATATAATGCTAGTGACAAGCTATGCTGTTTTATTGACGTCTTTCCGCTGCTGAAACACTGATTGAGCGATTACACGAGTTATGATGCCTTTCAGTAAGTATACTGTATCTTTCAGCATACCTTCAGGTGTCCTTTCTGTAACTGACGAAGAGATGATCGCGTTTACTCGCGCCGCGCTGCCGCTTGATGACGAGCCTAGTAGGACTACAGAGATCTGTCACGCCACATCAGAAAGCGTTTATTGTTTGAATTTCGTGATCAAATAGACAGAATTTGAAAGATTACACACCTCGCTAATTATCGAAAGTAACAAAACACTGGAGCTTGTTATTTGGTGTTAATGGTGGTTAGGCTACAAAACTGAATTTGTTGTGTACTGAGACATGAGGACCATTGAGCCGGGCTGGGTGGGGCCGGAGTAGCAGGGGCGGGGTGGCGTGCGTTCGGTACGCAATGACAGTATCACGATTCGAATCGTGAGTTCAGTATCACGGTTTTTCGGTTCGAGTTCGAAAATCGTTACACCCCTAATAGAAATAGTAATTCAATACAGTAAAATTTCAAATCTCTTAGTGCCCCACCTGGCATCTGAAGTGGTACTCTTCCAACAGTTGAAACACAGTACCATAAACCTCTGAACTACATCTGAATACATATGTCTTTCATCTCTGGGGGTGCATGAGCAACATCCCATTTCCATGCTACAAAGAGAAGCATACAATGTTTAGAAGTATTATGATGCTATATGCAACACTGTCACCATTTGAGAGTTTGCTTGTGTTTGGTGTTTAACGAAGTTTAATTTCGCATTATAATGACTTAAATCTCATCTTTGTTTCATTATTGTTTGGCCCTAATCCTTTTCCGTAGAGCAAGGTGAGATATATATTATATTTCATTTCACCCTTGAAGGGAACCTTCAAGGTGATCCCTCTTTTTTATAATCACATGATTATACAATGTGAATAATTTTTATATCATTCTGCGACTTCATTCTATTAATCCCAACAATCTTATATCTGTCATATAACTACTTGAAAAAAACAATAACTACTTAGAAGAAGAAAAAGAGCTGAAAATCACTTAGATATTCACAGACAAGGCCACACTTTGCTAGTGATGATGCAATAGGCATGAAGGCAGTTTCTGCTTCAATGCATATAATTTAGATATAATGAATTGCCATGTACAATGAAAAATATAAGTAATATCTGACCACATAATCTCTTGACCAAAGTATTACAGAGAGCAGAGTAATAAAACAATACACTGGTTAACCTATACAAAAAGCAGTACCCTATGCTACAGTCTAACAGGTTTTTTTTCTCATTTAAATGCCACTTTGGCCATTTGCGCTCCTAACACTTTAATGTCCAGCAATGGGTTGTGGACTTTTGCTTTAATGACAAAGATCAATGTCATTATACACAATTGTTAAACAGCCCTGGGATACTTAATTCTTACTGGGGCAGTCTCACTCTCATAAACTGTATTTTTTGCACAAACACCAATCTGATCATCCCAAACAACTGATTTTCTACATAGATGTGCTGGTTTCACAAATCACTCCATGGGCACTTTCTTCTCCAATAATACAATAATTTTAACTGAAATCAATACTCAATGTCCAATAATTTATCTATTTGACAAGTAGCCACATAATAAGTGGTAGGGGAGAGCGTGGCACAACCTAACACTTTTTGGTTTTGGCTAAATTTATTTAAAAAATAATTAGGTTAGATTAATATTTTTTAACATACACTTCTCTGCTACAAATTAACACTTAAAGTTTTTTTCTAGGACCTACCATTTTCGTACAGTTGCACTGAAAGTGACAGAAGTGCAAATGTTACAACTTACCCCATATAAGGGGTTAATTGTAACACACAGAGGGGTTAGTTGTAACACTTGTGTGTAACACACATAATTCAGTACTATTTTATATGTATAGTTTGATATTGTTTGTGCATCTGTATAGACAGATATCCATACATCCATCCCTCATCCAATCATCCTTCTATTATGGATCAATATCATGGATAGAGACATAGAAAAGGGCTGCATAGTTTTGCAATAAATAATAATAAACAAAAAATATAAATATTGTAATTGCAATTAAATTAGATTTATGTGTGGCAGCTGCATGTACAATTATTATTATTATTATCAACAGTAATAATAATACAAATGAGCTTAAAATAAAAATTTAAAGGGTTTATTGCATTAAAAACAGGCCATATTTTTAATAAATAAACAAGTTATCATTCATGATACACTAAATTTTTAACATTTTAAATTCCAACATTGTGAAAGTCTAACAAAGTTAAATGTATATTTAAACCTGAAAAGTTTTGTGGCTCCGTTTTCATTTGATTATCATTGTACACTTGGCGGCTTAATTGTAACACTCAGTTAGAACTAACCCCGCTGTGTATTACATATTTAAGCCTAGCTAACAGTCGCTAGGAATTGCTGACATGTTCCAAAATGGTGCTATGTTTGAGTAAACAAGACAGTGATTAAGGCAATATAAAGTTAGATTTGGAAATGTATACACCCAACTCAGAAACCGAAAAAAAAACCTATGATGAAAAACATTACTTTCAGGTGTCAAAACACTCTTTGTCCAGTATCTTCACGAAATATAATCAAAATTTTCCGCAATTCACGGAGACCGTCTTCTGGCAGCAGAGAAAAATAGCAGAAAGACAACCTGCTTGATCCTGACGAACTATGTAAATGGTCCGTGTTACATTTAACCCCGCGTTAGGTTGTGCCCTGTGCTCCCCTATAATGTAGCGTCAGTTGGTCATTTCAGCAAAATAAACCCCATGATACAAAACCCCTGTTTATCTGACAATAATGACCTTTATAGGATATAAGTGCATGTAAAAGTACTGCATAGGGACAAGGCATTTTGCAAACATCCAGAGATTCTGGGTAAATGAGGGGGAGGAGAAGGAGAGGTTAGAGGAGAGAGAGAGAGAGAGAGAGAGAGAGAGAGAGATGAGAGAGAGAGAGAGAGAGAGAGAGAGAGAGAGAGAGAGAGAGAGAGAGATTTATGTAGGAAGAAAAATTACCTTTGTCGCGCAGAAGGACAGTGGTAAATGGTGTGTCATTCTGCAGTCATTTACAAATCGGGGAGTGGAAACAAAATTAGATTAAGAGGGTGCGTTGAAATGGACCTGCTAAACATCACTATTAATTACAATGTTGTCAAGGGCAAAAATTATTTATTTTCATGGCAGAGGGGAAAACAAAGGCTGTTGGTTGTTTTAAATGGGTTTACAGACATTTTTCACTTGAGCAACCTCAGAAAAAAAGGAAGAGGAGAAAAACAAGGAAAACATAGATTTTCAATTAAAGGACACTAATGTCTACATTACTACTGAAGCAATAAACTTTCTGACTTATGGTGAACAGCAAGAACAACAAAGACACCGCAGCTTTACGACTCATTGCAGACATTAATGAGCAAGAAAATGTGGGTTTTCATGCCTCCAAAGATCAACCATTTCAGATGTTTCCCATTAAATTAGTCTTTCCAGATGTCTCGATTCTATCATGCATAAGAAAGGACAAATATACCACCCTCGCTCAAAGAAAAATAAAAAAAGTTAAAACCTATCTCAGACCTTGTGTCATCTTCACATTCTTTTGTTTTCTAATTGTAAATGCAGAAGAGAAACTCTACAAAGCTGTCAAAGCAATGAAGATCTCAAGCTGACAGTACGGTGAACTTCTCGGAGACATCACAGGAGGTGAGTGGTCCGTCCAATTCCAGTCTGAGCTCAGCTCATTCAGGGCACGTCTGCACAGGCAGCACGTCTGCACAGGGGACGTGGCTGCACCCGGTCTCACCCCAACGCATGCATCCAGAGGGGCATCTGGCAGGGCTACACTTTAGGTCAGTCTATCTGAGAAGGGAGCGCATCAGCGGCCACTTCATGGATGGCACGCTGTCTGCGACTGACAGCTTGTCATTTATCACAGCTGAGCTGTGGCGTCAGGTGGGATCATGATTAATTTCACTTTACCACTTTCAGAAATAAGCCCAATAAATCATCTTAAGCCCTGTGTGCAAGTTTTGTTGTAGCCACATGACAAATCTTTACCACATCCCGCTCCGCCTCAGCGGCCTACAATGGGTCCTGCCACACGGCTCACAAAAACCAGCCAGCGATGGCCAGTAAGGAGAGTGACATTTCGTAAATACCCCTGAGGATTATTAAAAGCAAGACAGCTCCGCTTAGAGCCCACGGCGACAGCGAAGGAAACCACATTGGCCATTTGTACAGATAAATGCCTAGCACTCTTTCTTCACTGCCCATCTGTTTGTCGCTTAGCTGAACATTTTTAGCTTTAGCTTTATTTGGCATCTTAATACACACTAATGATATAGATGTGTCATTGAGATGTAAAACATACTTTCATCAACTGTGGGTGGAGAGATAGTGCACTACATAAGTCAAGAGGTAATGCAACATCTTCGGTAGCAGCAGGTGGCAGCTTGCCAAGCCGTCAGTATGCTTATTAACAGTTTTTATATCACTTTAATCAGATGTATTGCACTACAAGCTAAAACTGTGCTCCGCTTTCACGGGGTGACATATCAAGTCATTTTAAAAGCATGAAATTGATACCCATGTCATATCTGAAGTTATCATCTTCCCCCGAGATGCTGTTTTTCTTTCCAGCTTTGAATGCCAGGCTTCTTAATGAAGTGATGACTTCCAAATTCAAATCAGATTGCTCAAAATGCATGACACTTTTTCCTTTAAAAGTGGCTTGTCAAAGAAACGATTTCACTCAATATATTCGGTAGCCAGGCGTGATGCTATCCCTTAATCTATTGTCCGCCGCCTCCATATCTCTTTTCTGGATGGCGGGTAATACTTCAGGACGGATGCCCTACATGCTAGAGTAATGTGACACTTAAACGATTCCCTCATAAGGCCTGGTGACAGATAGCAGTGGGTAAACAGCTGCAGCATGTTACATTTTCTGTCCGCTCTGTATGCATTTCAATGGTCGCACTTCGCTCCAATTTATTCCCATCTTGGAGATATAGACCGTTTCCAACTGTGCCAAAATCCATATTCCCCAATAACACAGTGTGCACTTCCCTGGTGAACTCGACAAATGCCACACAATCAGTGCTCCCCAGCTGTTAAGCTATGCCCCTCAACACTTTGCTAAGGCACAGAGGCAAGTGAAGCTAATCGATTCCAAGGCAGCGCCTCTCAACCAAATGTAGTCCTGTTTCTAAGACATAGTCCCTGAAAAGGAACTCGAAACTCAAAATTACATTCATCGCATGGAGAGAAGAAAGGGAAAAAGCAAGATGAGTGTGTGCTTTTTTTCACTTGAGAATAAGGGCAGAAAATATTTTGTAAGCAAGATGTGTAGTGTTGTCATCTCTAACCTCGATAGAGTAGGCTACCCTGAAAAATAACTATTCTATTCTATTTTCAATCCCACAAGGAAATATTGGCACAACAATAAGGGCATCAAATTTGAACGGTATATAGGCTAATTACATTTTGACCAAAAGTATCTTCTGAAACTGTCTGAGATTTCATAGGTCGATAGCTTTGAGTGGGATTTTACCGACATATGTTACAATTGTAATACAACTGTACAATGATTGAAAAAAATTAATATTTCTTAATTAGCTAATTCTACAGTAGTAAAAATATTCTGTCACAACAGGTTTATAAACACTTACTAGAAGAAATCTACATTGAATGTTTGAAATGCTGTTCAGAATCACCTGTCCAAAAAAATGTGGGTTATTACACAATTGTAAAAAACAACAACAAAAACTAGTGTGCGTGCAAAGTCCGCTGAAGGTAAGTTGTTGTACTGTAGATAACCCATGTGCAGTTTATTCACACAACAAGATCTGAGATCAAACATAAAACAAAAGCACGGCACATGGACATGGCACTTATTAAATGTGGTTACAGTTAAACAAAACTTGACCAAGACACATGGCACACATGAGGGCTTAAATACACACAAGACTAATGACAAGACAAGGGACAATTGTGAACAATGAAACATTGACTACGTTTACATGCAGCCAATTTTCGGGTTATGGTCGGGTTAAGGTCACTATTCGGGTTTCTGAAACATTAGGAATAACCCGTTTACATGTGTAAGAAGAGAGAGTTTCTCCTGTTTACATGGAATTGCATATATACTGATGTAAACAGCGACGTGCAGTTAGCGTCTAGACGTACAGACAATCTTAAGACGCAATATGCGTCCTTTCCGATTCTTCTTCCTGTATCCCAAGACAACAACAACAGTATCACGCGGATAATGAATTGTTCGGGGCAGATAGCGATCGCCTTTGTTTGCGCTTTCGAGGCTGGTAACGTTACTGAGCTCGCTCCAAAAGTATGCTGTGCTGTTCTCGCCATGTTTACTTCCGGTATACTGCACGCAGATTTTTGTATGCGCCGAGAAGTTTCTCCACTCAAAAGACCAAGATTCCTTGCGAATAGAACATATGCAAAACACAAATCACTATCGGGATATGCCGATACGCATTTATGTAACGGAGACCAGCTAGTAGTTGCTGTGCATGTAAACCTCACTCTGATCTCAATAGGCGCTCTAGCGACAGACGCTAGAGGCTGCAGTCTTTAGCCTCCTTGTTAGAGCGCCCGACTCTCATGCTGGAGACCCGGGTTTGAGGCCCGCTCGGAACGGGTCGAGTAGGACCCGGGTGAAGGGGTTACATTGGTGCCGTGACCCAGATGAGAGTGAGGTTTAGTGGGGTGAGTGTAACGGAGGCCAGCTAGTAGTTGCTGTGCAAGTTAACCTCACTCCTCTGATCTCAATAGGCGCTCTAGCGACAGACGCTAGATGCTGCGGTCTTTAGCCTCCTTGTCAGAGCACCCGACTCTCATGCCGGAGGCGGCATGGTTCAAGGGTTCATGCGGGGTTCAGAGGCCCACTCGGAATGGGTCGAGTAGGGCCGGGTGGAGGGGTTACATTTACATGACCAAAAATTCGAGTTAGAAAAGGGGTACCCCAGGTATAATATCCCAGTTTTTAAAATGCGGGATATGAGCATTTTCAGGTTTTTGACGGTGTTTACATGGCCGTTTTCGACCAGTTTATTGCTAATATCCTGGTTTTGAACGGGTTATTGGCTTCATGTAAACGTAGTCAATGAACCAATGACAACATAACACATCCGACAAGTGAACACATAGCAGGATCACATGACAGACATGAAACAGGAACATGAAACAAACAAATCATGACACCATGATGGTACAACATCTCAAATAGTCAGAATCGACATTTATCGGGAAAGCTATTTTTAACCCTACTGATGGTTACTATTGGACATTTAATGGTTTAATGGACATTGGATGGTTACATATTCTCATTGAAGTATTCTTGTTGTGAAGGTTTAATTGGCTGCAATAAATAAATAATTTGTGTGCTCCAACTAAACAGATGTGCACTACCCTGTTTCATAATATTTGCCGCACGGGTATGTCGTGGGTGTCATCGCTGGTACTTCTCAAAGTCTGCCTGAAATAAGTAAACAAACAATGTGAAAAAAATAAAAATAATCATATATATCAGAACTTCATCATTGTGACCCGTTTTCAATATTGCACAAACTCCTCTCCTGAGACAACGTTATTTACAGCTTTGAGCTACAGTAACTGAGATATGATTGCTTTGAGCACTTCTCATGCGCAGAAGTTTCAGCTGCTGCAAATGAAACTAATTTGACAGGGGGAAAGAGCTCTTTAATGCATTTTGAGTGCTTTTTGTAGGCTCTGCATTTGTATGGGTGTTGCACACTTGCACAGCACCGTCGTTCAGTTAGGAGGGCCAGGCTCGGATTGCCATCGCCACAGGCAGAGGGCCAACTGCGGTATCAGGGCGCTGGGAGGGTATCCATAAAAATGCATGGCCACATGCTGCTTCCAAAGGCTTTTCATCTTCCCTCTGAGCCCCAAACACCTGGAGCACAAGGGGAGTCCGGAGTGCATGTGTGTGCACAAGGAGGAATATGCACACACACAGGGATGCGTGGGCTTTGTCTGCCCGTCTGCCGGTCAGCTCTCCGACTGCTTATTAATTTAGAAGCATTTGCAGTCTCTAGGGACAGAGAGATAAATGCCAGCAGCAGAGGCAGGCCAGCGGTGAACTCATAAAACCTATTAAAGGAAGCTGTTCATCACCTACATCAGCAGGCCTGATTATGGCCAGGGCCAGCTGTAAACCTCCACAGCCCTCAGCAGAGCCCCAGACACACACACACACCACTCACTCCGTAGCCGAGCTGCCCACCCAGCGGCTCCCATTACGGTGAGGGATGAGACTGCTATCCTGACTACATATGGGATTTATGGACAGACGCAAACACGGTGCCCAACGTAGCTTTAAATGCCAGTCACTGTGGTATTAGTGTCTGACTTGATTTCCCACACAATCACATTTTGTGCGTGTCAACAGTGTTGTATTATTGCGAGATGAACATTTATTTAAAAAAGACATCCCGTCTTTTGCAGTTTTTGCAGTCCACAAATTCAAGATAAAGATAAACTCATCACGCTCCATCAGATTTCCCATCGGTTTTGCTTGTATGAGCAAGCAAGCACTTCGCTCCTACAGGATATAGTTTGTTCTATTAGGAAGTTATATTCACAGCCTCCTCGTTTCTTTAATGATGTATTTCGCTTATTTGCGTCTTTACACATCACACCCGCCGTTTAGAAGCTCTTGCCCTCAGAGAGCAGGGAAACGGCGTGCCAAAGCATCAGTCAAAGACCGAACCTACTTTACAATCAAACATTATGAACTGCTGTTGGAATTAGGACAGCTTCCAGGGAACTAGGGGACACAAAATTATCCAAATCCCATTAATCTTTTTTGAGAGAGATGCTGACATGTTGTAGTCTAATTAAAAATGTCACACAATGAATTTTCGAATGGTAACAATAATTAGCAATCGTTCTAGGATGAAGAAAGGGGACACAAATGCGATGGCTGCGGCGCATACGTGCTTGGCTTTCCGCTTTATCACAGTCAGATGGGGAAAGCGGGTGAAAAGGGGCTCTTTGAAGCATTGTAGTTACGCGTGTTATTGTGGTCACACATTCTCTGAACCTCAATTAATTAAGTAGCGCAAAATGCCATTGCATGCTGCGAATAATTTAGATTAATGCATCCATTAAATTATCTGTTGCTATCATAATTAGGCATTTTCCAAGGAAAAATTCCCTAGTGATTACTATTATATCATATGTATTACATTACAATATTCATGACCTTGATCCATGCTGAACTATTTACATAACATGCTAAATGCATAAATGTCCAGTTACAAACTTAAACCTTTGGTCTAATAAAACATTGGTACTTAGTTGACCGTGTTCAGTTTTGTTTTCATGATAATCGAATGTGAAGGGTTTTTATCTCTAAAAACTGTTTCAGCGTATAATGCTAGTAATGGGGGCATTTAATAAGTAAAAAGAAATCGCTAGCTTAATACCACTAACAAGACTCAAAATAGCCCCACACTAACATAATGTGGTTCCCTAAATGAAAAACGAAGCACTGAGAACTTTGTAAGTGTGCAGACCGTTTAATAAGAAGATATTTTATAAAAACAGACCACTTCGTGTATACAGACTGGAGCCATCTTGGAAAACAGTCTCGACTAGTCAAACCACGAACGATGTGCATTCAAACAGTTCAGAAGTATACAAGTGAACTGTCTTTGTAAAATATCTTCTTATTAAACAGTCTTTACACTTACAAAGTTCACAATGTTGCAGTTTTATATGTAGGGACCCCTCATTATGTTACTGTGTTAGTGTGGGGCTATTTTGAGCCTTGTTAGTGGTATAAACTAACAATTTTCTTTTACTTATTAAATGCCCCCATTACTGAACTTATGCTGACTAAACAGTTTTTAAGATAAAACTCTGTACATTCGAAAACAAATATCAGAGAAATGGTCGACTAGGTACCAATGTTTTATTAGACCAAAGTTAATTTTGCATTAATATAATACATAAATTAATGTAATTTAATATGCAATTTCTTAACTTATTTGCATTTCCTTATACATTGTCTACAAGAGATTGGAAGGGCCAAAATGACATCTCCAGTCCAGATGCTGGGGCCAATCATGATGTGAAACTGCCAAGTGATACACTCCTTAAGATCCATCCATCTGTCACTCCAATTCCCTGTTCAGCAAATCATTTCTTTTCCAAAGACACGATGAAGCAGACTTCTCCTTCCCACTTTAATCATCACTCAGTGCTCGAAATAACAGAGGCTGTCCGATGGACCGCTGTCGTTTCTGGTGATCATAACAGATAATTACCCGCCTCCCTGGGCAGCCATACTGCACATCTCTCCCAGAAGCACTATCTCCTAGTGAATGTGTGGTACTCGTGAAAGCTCAGAGTGTGAGTAACGAGACAGAAGTGGCAGTGATTCAGTCCCTTATGTCACCCAGATAGTCTTCAGGTGGCAAGCAAAGGTAAGTCAAACTTCACCTACAAAAAAAATGACTTTTTATCTTGAGGAGGAGAATGAATTAATCAATAAAAAGGATGACCAGTAAAAAAAATGGCCAGCTCATAATTCCTCACAGGTCTAGATCCGAGCACGTGTTTTGGCAACAGGGGGCACTGTTGCCGTTCTGAAGGAGAGTGCTTGCCGCAGTGAGTGAGTGACCAAAGGAAAATCATTTCTCAGTGACCGACGGGGAAGCTACACTGATCGCCATTGATCCTTTAGTGCTGTCCAATAGCTTGACCACTGCCCTTGTGCCTGTGCAAGGCTAGCATAGTTTTATCAGACTGGACCACTGCACTCCATATACAGAATAAACCCACTACTTTACAGATGCCTCTGTGTGCACTGAGGGTAAATTAAAGAGACCTCAGAAGCTCTGAGGATATTCTGCATATTACCTGGATATTGAGCATCCTCCTTTAACGGTTTGTATTAGTGGACATGTGTGATATGACATGCAATACATTATAAAATGTTTCTATTTGATGGAGTAAAAGTCAAAGTGAAAGTCATCTGTAAATTCATAAGTACTGTAAATTGAAGAAAACTACTAAGACTACACATAAATGACTGTACACTGTAAAAAAAAGTTATCATAAAGTTTTTTCGGTCCACTTTATATTAAGTGGCTTTAAGTACTACGTACTTACATTGAAATTAATAATTTGATACAATGTACTCATTGTGTACATACATGTTTTTACATTGTACTTATATTTTAAAAATACCAGCATGTAATTACAGCTGTAATTAATTTATGTAATTACATTTGTAGTTACACAATTGACCCTTCCCTCACACCTTAACCTACCCTTAAACCCACCCATACCACCACACCTGTCCCTAACCTTACCCGTATCATACCTCAATAGCAGCAAAAGCTAATGTTTTACAATACAACAGGACCACAATAATACTTTGTACTTATTTTTCAATGTAAGTACATAGTACTTAAAGCCACTTAATATAAAGTGGGACCGTTTTTTCTTCTGTCAAATCAACTTAGATAATTTATGTGGTTCAGATAACATAACATTTTGAGTTTCTGATTATTAAATCAATGTCCTTCATTGTATTAACTAAATTTTTCCAATTTCAATGAACTTAAAGTCAAGGCAACCAGGTTACTTCTTTTTTCTTTAAGTTAAACCAACAATATTTTTTACAGTGTATGCATCAGTGCATTTTTTTAATGAATGAGTTGTAAACAGAAATACAATTCAATTTTGGATTGGTAAAGAAATGGTATGTTGTGATAAAACAGGTGAGCAAATAGTCAAATCATGTTACAGAAAAAAAATGTGAGAAATAAAAATCCTAATAAAAGCATAACAACGGATTTTGATGGATGACAGACAGGCAGACAAATAGACAGACATACAGAGCTAGACAGACCGAGCCGGTTGATTAACTGATCAATTTATTTTCTAGACACATACCAAAGACACAAGCTCCCAGACAAACACAAACAAATATGTACTTCCACATGCACACCCACATTCACAAAAGTCTCAACTAAAATCTATAATCAAGATCCTGTGTTCCACCCCCTCCAGTGAGGCCAATTGGTATTCCGGGAGATCCTCTGCCCCCTGTTGCGTTCCCAATCTCCAACCAGGAAAGAGAGAAAAGAGGTCACTAAGCCGAAGGATGGAAGATGCCTGCCGATGGATTAATGGCTGGTAGAACAAATGAAGTCTTGGAAAGAGTTTATATCTTTCACTACAAAGTAGAAAAGTGGATAGCTACTTTTGTTTATACTGTTACTCCACACAGTTTGCCTGCATTACCACTCCTCTGAAACAGCACTGTCTTTCACCGTACATGAGAAGGAGAATACAAGGTAATCTACTTACTGCATTGCAATGAGGTAACGCACATCTTTCAAGTGAAATTGTGTTGTTGGCAGTACAGTGGAGTTAGGGCTCGGATTGAAATTGGATCGTGGTGTAGGATGATAGTTATTTTAACACAACATGCACAAGGTATAAATGTGTATAGGGGTTGAAATTAGAAAAAAAAGTATATGAGGGTCCTTCTTAGAATAAAAAAAAATGAAATAATGAATATTTTCTTTTAAAAGACAGCCTAAGAGCTCATAATTACTCATTTAAGGTACACCACATGACCTAAAACAAAATCAAATGAACGGTAACTGGACATAAGTACTACAACGACACAAAAATAAACAGAAATGCAAATTCTATTAATCACTAAGAACTATTTCTGTTGGCATATTCATATATACAACACAAAATATATTTGGGTGCTCAAGGGCACTGCTCACAGACAGATGTTACAAGAAATACTAAAACAGGCAGACGCTCTGTTGGTGTGTTATGTGTATAACAAAGCAGTAGGTATGATGGGGCTAAAGGCCTCTGGGAAGAGGCCTAGAAAGCCCTTTTGATTTTCTTTTCTTTCACAACTCAAAACCACTCACAGCTAACCAGTACAGCGCTTACCTAAATACTTAGTTTGTCTATATGCCCTGCAAAACTGTCCTGATCTACAGGTAACACAGTCTCATCCCAAGAAGTCATATAACTGACGTCTTGGGACGTCTTTTGACCATACGTCTATATCCGCCTTTTAGGGACCCCTAAACGTCGGTTAGATGACGATCCTGGGACGTCATACAACTGACGCTTTACCTTAGGGGTAGGTTTAGGTCTGGGGTAGAGTTAGGATTCTATAACGTCATCTAACCGACGTTTGGGGGGCCCTAAAAGGCGGATATTGACATATGGTCAAAAGACGTCCCAAGACATCAGTTATATGACATCTTGGGATGAGACTGCGCTGCCTGATCCATGAGGTCACTGAAAGATATTATACGAATATAAAAAGAATATAACTTTAAATGCAACAGAATGACACAGCTACTGAAAATAAATTAAAATATAGCTGCGAGCAGCGATCACGGGGCCCAAGCCGGTGGCACCGCAACCCCGTGCCTAGAGGCACCGGGATGGCGGTCACGCCGGCTTTGGCCCTCCATCGCTGCTCGCAGCTATATTTATATATATATATATATATATATATATATATATATATATATATATATATATATATATATATATATATATATATATATAAGCCGGTGGCACCGCCACCTTGGTGCCTTTAGGGTTATTCTGCAAAAACGTAACCCCTGCTTTGGAATACATACTAGTATGTATTCCACAATTGGAATACATACTAACATACTAGTCAGAACTGAATAGTTGATATCTGAATGACAGATCACCATAGAAGTCAATGGAAAAAATGTGACTAGTAGTAACAAAAGAATAGTTACTAGTCACCATTGAAATAAGTACTAGTGTCTAATGAATAAGTACTAGTATCTATTTAATAGGTACTAGTATCTAATGAATAAGTACTAGTAACTAATTAATAAGCATTGGTATGTAATGAATAAGGACTAGCATCTAATGAATAAGTACTAGTATCTAATAAATAAGGACTAGTGTCTAATGAATAGGTACTAGTATCTTTAAAAAGGTACTAGTACCTAAAGAATAAACACTAGTATCTAAAGAAAAGGCACTAGTATCTAAAGAATAAGCACTAGTAGCTAATGAATAAGTACTAGTACTTAATGGAATAGATACTAGTATCTAAAAAATAAGTACTAGTAGGGTAACACTTTAGAATACTGTATCTTACTTACTGCAGAATTAATAAGGAATTATTGACGAACTAATAGGTAATTCTTCATTAACTACTACTTCACTACTGTTAACTACTAAGGAAGATGTGTTAACTAATCAGTATGTAATATAATTTTATGATTGTGTTAAGTATCAGTTAGTTAATCAATAGCTAATGAATTCTGTCATACCTCCTGAAGAACTACTAATAATTATCAACTAATTAAGGTTCAAGAAAAATAACTAAGAAGTAACTACTGAACAGTCATACAAAACTAACCTCAGATTATTTGTATATTTTATATACAGTACTGTGTGTGTCTGTTTTCCTCAGCACCGAATGCCACTGAGTAAATTCATGTATTTGAGGCAACGACTGAGGGAAAGTGAAAATATAGGGAACTTATTAGTAATTAATAAATAAGTATCAAATAATTCTGCAGGAATTACTTAGAAGCTGGAACAGTATTCTAAAGTGAAAATATAGGAAACCCATTAGTAATTAATAAAGAATTATCAAATAATTATCCAGGAATTAGGCTACTTATAATCTGAAACAGTCTTGTAAAGTGAAAATATAAGGAACTTATTAGTAATTAATAAATAACTTTTAAATAGTTCTTCAGGAAATACTTAGAACCTGGAACAGTATTCTAAAGTGACAACACAGGGAACCCTTTAGTAATTAATAAATAATTATCAAATAATTATCTAGGAATTAGGCTACTTGTAACCTGAAACAGTCTTCTAAAGTAAAAATATAAGATACTTATTAGTAATTAATAAATAATTATTAGATAGTCCTTCAGGAATTACTTATAACCTGAAACAGTATTCTAAAGTGAAAATATAGGGAACCCATTAGTAATTAATAAAGAATTACCACATACTTCTGACTCAAATAAAACTTACTGAATATATATATATAAATGTAATCATCTAAACCTTTGTAAAATACATGACAATTACTTGCGAGAGGTGAAAAAGGCAAAAGTGGCAAGGAACCAAAACTCCATCAGGTGACAGAATGAAAAAAAAAAAAAAACTTGGGAGAACCCAGGCTCAGTGTATGTGGCTACCACGATATTGCCGGAATATTTTGTTCTGTGTATTGTGCAAAAGAAGTTTAAAATGTATAAGAACTAAGTATAATAATAAGGTGTAATATACATGATATGTTTTTGCTTATTTGCAGATCAGAGCCTATAGGTAAATGTCTGAACTTATCTTTCTTATTAGTGCTGAAGAATGACAAACTGACTACTGTATGACTGTTAATTAGAAGTTACCTCATAGTTATTTTTCTTGAACCTTAATTAATAGATAATTACTAGTAGTTCTTCAGGAGGTATGACAGAATTCATTAGCTATTGATTAACTAACTGATACTTAACACAATCATAACATTATATTACATACTGATTAGTTAACACATCTTCCTTAGTAGTTAACAGTAGTGACTTAAGTGTTATTAAAGAATTACCTATTAGTTCTTCATTAATTCCTTATTAGTTATGCAGTAAGTAAGATACAGTATTCTAAAGTGTTACCATAAAAACTTATTTAAAAAATACCAGGCTTAAGAAATGTATTTACTTTAGCAGGCCAGACACACAGTGAAATGATTAAGCCCCCTCCCCCTACACACACACACACACACACACACACACACACACACACACACACACACACACACACACAGGCAAAAACAGGCAAAGAGACAGACCAAGGCTTAGAGAGAGCATGATCATATTCAAACTACAATATCTGACTTTCTGTGGGTTTGAGCTTATTATTGTTAATTAGAAAGTTGTTTGGCTTGAATAGAACAATATACACGGCAAGTTTTGTAATTGTCAGTAAAACTAACCAAGTTATAACACACTTTATGTGTCCTTTTTTAGTCAAAAAAATCCGCCACGGCCAAACCGTTCGAGATATCACAAATCCGTGGTGGATTATGTGATCCAAACCCGTTGGTGGTGATTGGTAACAGCATGGGTTGTAATTTGATGTTTTTCTAGGACATTTATCTAAAAAAAAAAAACATAATTCCCGACTTCCGTTTGAACTGTCGTAAAACTTAGAGCACGAAAGTTGTTTGGCCTGATGTGATCTATGAGTGTACCGAGTTTCATATTAATCCATGCACGTGTGTTTGATTTATGGACAAATGTTCGAATCCCTAAAAGAATGCATCCTAAAAGAATGGTAAAGTTTGATGCGTCGCCACGGCAACAGTTTCAAAGATATCAAGAATCCATTCATAGGTCTTCATCTGCCGTGTATTTACATTATACAGATGAAGTTTGAAGCAAATCGGGTAAAAATAAGAGGGTGATTTCAAAGCATTTTGAAAGTGACACACTTCCTGCTGCCAGTTGGTGGCGCTATAACTTTGACTCACAATAGTCACATCCATGTGATCGTCCTCTTACAGCGAACGCACTGCTGAAGTTTCATCCAGATCAGTTAATGTATGCTGAAGTTATGACACACTTCCTGTTTCACGTTTCTCGCCATAGTTTCGTTTCCTCGCCACGGCCAAACCGTTCGAGATATCAAAAATCCCCACACAAACTTTCATCCTCAATGTCTTGACTTCACGCTGACCGAGTTTCGTCGAATTTGGATCAGAGCTCTAGGAGTATTTAAAAGTTCATTGCGTGTGTTTTACAAAAAAACCTCAATAGCCGACTTCCTGTTGGGCTGGGGTAAAAAGTAAGAACACGAGGTATAGATGAAATTCTGCTATCGACATGTGTACCGAGTTTCATATTATTACATGCAAGTGTGTTTGAGTTATGGACCAGGTGTTCGGACCCCATTCCAGGGGGCGCTGACGAGCCGCCCTGCCACGCCCGGGTACCAGCTTCAGCCCGGCTCTGATGGCCGCGGGTTCTGACCCGTGTGCAAAGTTTCAAGAGTTTTCGAGCATGTTAAGGGCCCCAAAAGTGCCCGAATAGTCGCTAGAAAAAAAAAAAAATAAAAAAAAAATAAAAAAAAAATAATCGGAAGGAAAACAATAGGGCTCTGCGCCCTTTCAGGGCTTGGGCCCTGAAATATATTTCGAGACAAAGGACTTTCAGTTAACAATGAATAAATGGTTACACTCACAATAAGTTTCTATTTCTTAACACTGGATAACTACATACTTTATACTTTATACAGTATGACGTATACAGTAAAATGACTTATTGAAATGACGGTTATATGACGATCCTTCTAATGTATACTACATTAGCTAATGAAAAAGCCTTAAGCGTTTATTAATCTTAATGTTAATATCTACATTAAATACATTATAAATTTGATTTAATGAGCTATGAACTACAAAGATGAATAAATACTGTCCCAAATATATTGGTAATTTTACTTAATGTTAGTTAAAGGGGTGATGAACTGAGAAATCTAATTTTCCTTGAGCTTTTGACATCTAAGAGGTCATCATATTATAAGAATATCCTGTAAGTTTCAGAACTGAAAACGAACTTGTTAGTCCAATAAAAGCTTTTATTGACACCAGCCTCAACAAACGTCTCGTTTTTGAAAGTGTGGAAATATGACGTCAATGACGCTAAAACCCCACCCCCTCATCAACGCCTACTTCAACACGGCCGGTATAGCCCCGCCCACTGATTCGCGCATTCACGCATTGGTAAACAAAAGCATACCTCGTGATGACAAACCGGAGTGAGCTACCAGCAATAAACATTCCGTTGACAAAATGTTGTGCCGTGCCTGGCTGTGGAAGAAGACAGATCGCTGCATAAGCTTCCTCTGGATTCCAATATTAGGAATGCCTGGTTAAAATTTGTTTTTAATGACATTCCTGCAGATGAGTGTAAAACATTATCCGTGTTTACGCTATATTTCACCGAGGATTGTTTTGTGAACAAGACACTCGAGGCTGGATTTGCAGACCGATTAAGAGAAAAGAACGGTGATGTGCCGTCTATATTGGATCTGACAGGAATTGTGCAACACACGGACTCTGGGTCGAACATGTATGGGCCAATCCGGTTGCCATTTGACAACATTGGACGTTTTCCCTCACGTGCACGGACGGGTGAGTTAAACTCATTATAATATAAGAGGGAGAAATGAAGATGACACAGATATGCATTTTGTGTATGACCTAGAAGTATTTATTCAGCGATCGGCAGTTAAAGTTAATCTGTACGGAACATCGTTGTTGTACGGAACATGATTAGTCTACGTTACCTTCTATATTGGATCCAACAGGAGTGGTGCAACACACTTATGTGAGTAATATTTTTATTTTAGAAATAATAATCTACTCGGCTAGCATTGCATTGTTACAGATCGTTTGATATCTAATAATTATGTGTATGTGTCTACAAGTATCCGTTGTATTCGAGGTGCTGTTGGTTCATTGTCCTGCGATTCGGAATTGGACTTTGGGTAAAACATGTATGGGCGAATCATTCCGGTTGCCATTTTACAACAGTGGTTTTCAAAACAAATTCCCCCAAGTGCAGAGTTGAAGCTCATTATAGACCATTTCACAAGATGTAAACAACACTGGTCCAGAAGCACTCCCTGTTTCAGTTTTTTAACACTACATAAAAGCTGGGATAAAATACAACCAACAGAACATTTAAAACTGAATCAAAAAGTTAAACAAACATCTTTAAGATGTTTTCTTTACATGTGAAATAAAGAAAACAGTTACAAACTGAAACAGGAAGTGTTTCTGGACCAGTGTTGTTTACATCTTGTGAAATGGTCTATAATATGCAAAACTGTTATCCACTCACAGCAGTGGGCGTTTACTTCCTAGTCTTCAATGCGATACGCCCATAAAATCCGAGCATTTTTCAAGTAGGCTGAAAACTAGGGAAGAAAATAGCCCATAACTTATTCATTTTTATGTTTTTGAATGTAAAAACCAAGCGAACGTCATAAGTTGACCTAAGACAACAAAACAAAAACATTTAAAAAGCCAGTTCATGACCCCTTTAATGCATTAACTAACACAACATAATGGGACATTTTTGTAAAGTGTTACTGATTTTAGAAAGTAAAATAAATTGTTGAAAGGGTCCCACTTTGGTCAAAAAAAGCCATCAAAAAGATTGGTTCAGTGGAAGGAAAATGCAGAATGCCTGCAGTGCAATAAAATTGTTTTCCATAACTGGGAGCAAATGGATTTGTTGTGAAGAATGTACAAAGTGGGGTCACATTGACTGGTCCATTCACAGAGATTCAAGTGTGAAATACACCTGTCTGTACTACATTACAGCTCCAGGATCAACAACATACTGTATTAAACGCAAAATGCCAACAAGTTCTATGCGTCAAGATTGCAAAATATTCTCTACATAATTTATTAATCCAAGTTATACTAATTCACAATTTCATGTTCGGTCAAATGGTTAATGTTTGGTCATAGTGGATTGCAAATATTGATGTTAATGTATCTTGAATTGCTAAAAATGTATTAAACTAAAACTACCATAAAATGTATTAAAATGTAAACCATGTGTACCATTAAAAATGTTGAGGTCGGTAAGATTTTTTAACATGTTTTTGAAAGTCGTTTCTGTTCACCTAGGCTACAAGTAAAATTGTGAAATATTATTAAAAATGACTATTTCCTATTATATTATATTTTAAAATGTTGTTTATTCCTCTAAAAGCTAAGTTTTTTCAGTAGTTTTCAGTGTCACATGATCATTTAGAAATCATTCAAATATATTGAGTTGGTGATCAAGGAATATGTCTTACTATCAGTGAAAACAGTTGAATATTTTTTTTATGGAAACTGGGATAGAAAGAAAGCCTTTTATTTGAAAAAAGAAATATTTTGTAGCATTATAAATGTGTTTACTGTCATCTTTGGTCAATTAGATGTGTCTGTAATGAATAAAAGATAAAAAATAGAAATAAAAAATAAACATATTGCCCCCTTACATGAGCAGATTATATAAGTAGTAATAGTATTCATTTATTTAATTAGCTATTCGCTGAACGCATACAGTCAAATATTATCGTAAAGACTTACTAGAAAAATAAAACAGTTGCAATCCTTTTGAAATGTTAAAAAAATACCTAACTTGTTGAACAAACCCACTCAAACGTTTTTTTTTGTTTTTTTTGATCATTTAAAAATAAATAACGTCTGTCAATGTGCATCTTTTCACCCTCGAGTTTGCTTTCCATCTCAGATATACACCAATGTACGTGTTACTTATGCGTGAAGACTTGAGTTAAAAGACTTGCTGAAACAAGGAACACCAGCGCATCTATTCAAGGAAACTTTTAAAAAACATACAATCAATACATCAGGGTGATGAACTCCCAATCAATAGCATTCTGTGGAGTGGAATGGAATTGAAAAAGCAGGTATTGGGAGATGTTTTATTATCTGTGCTGGAAGCTCAAAGTTGCACTGGCCAAGGAGACCCAGATAAGAATACAATAGCTGCTCTGCTGTCAGCAGAGGTCATACTCCAGTAAGTTGAATTCTGCCCCGTAACTCCTAAACTAAAGTTTCCACACAAACACGTTTGCGCTCACCAAACTCCTGTTTAGAATCGTCGAAAAAGCCAGTTACTTTTGTATAAGCCGCACATATATGTCGAGTGGTGCTTCAGATGAGTGTTCTAGTTTCTCCTGCACAAGCTGATAAAGCCTTTAGTCCGAGAGATGTTGTGAGGGAGGCTAGCTACTGTAGCCTTGACTCCTGAGGATACCCACGCAAGAACCCATAGAGAGAGCCTCAGGACTAAGCTTGCAAATCCAGCCTGATCCGTGTGACCTATCCGGGCTTCATAGATCTCTCTCATCTGACCATGGAGGGAAAGAGAGGGCCTCTGGCATGGTGCTGTGTGTGGCCCACTTGCACTTACTTGTTTAATTGCCTCAGCGTCTTTTCCACACGCTTTCCCTGGCCTTTGCCCTGTGCGCGGAGATATGTTCACTGTTTTAGCGCAGCGAAAACAGAGCGTGGTAATGTCATTATCTGTAGACTTTCTAGCAACTAATATCCCCAAATATTGTATCTCTCTGGCAGGATTTCCTACGCCGCAGATTTTTTGTTGTTCTTCAATTCAGCTCTTGTTGGCCTAGGAGTCAGAAGCCGAGAAATGAGGAGCGTCGAGAATAATTTATTTGTTCTTGTTGAATCACACAGCAAATAGCGTTTTCACTAAATGTTGGGTCAACAGCCTTCAGTGTTATTTGGATGGGATTCATTTTATAAAAATAAAAAAAAATTGAGTTGAAATTGTTAATTGCAGAACGTCTATGATTTCATGCACAAATTCAGGTGGGATTGGGATCTAGTTACTACTGAAGCAGGTTTCTGGATGTGGGCGTTAGAGAAGGTTGTGTTCTCTAGGAGTGTGCATATATCTGATTATATATAACCATGTATATAACCAAAGGAAGAAAGTAAGGTTGCTATAGTGGTGCTGGATTACCGACTGTTACTTATTTCATATACAAATCTACAGCTAAGCACAAATAAATAATAAAAATCACTGTATAACTTACACTTATATACACATATACACTCACCTAAAGGATTATTAGGAACGCCATACTAACACTGTGTTTGACCCCCTTTCGACTTCAAACTGCCTTAATTTTGTGTGGCATTGATTCAACACGGTGCTGAAAGCTGAAATGTTGGCCCATATTGATATGATAGCATCTTGCAATTGATGGAGATTTGTGGGGTGCACAACCAGGGCACAAAGCTTCCATTCCACCACATCCCAAAAATGCTCTATTGGGTCGAGATCTGACTGTGGGGGCCATTTTAGTACAGTGGCATGTTCAAGAAACCAATTTGAAATAATTTGAGCTTTGTGGCATGGTGCATTATCCTGCTGGAAGTAGCCATCAGAGGATGGGTATATGGTGGCCATAAAGGGATGGACATGGTCAAACAATGCTCAGGTTGGCCGTGGCATTTAAACAATGCCCAAAATGGCACTCAGGGGCCTAAAGTGTGCAAAGAAAACATCCCCCACACCATTACACCACCACAACCAGCCTGCACAGTGGTAACAAGGCATGATGGATCCATGTTCTCATTCTGTTTACGCCAAATTCTGACTCTACCATCTGAATGTCTTAACAGAAATCGAGACTCATCAGACCAGGCAACATTTTTCCAGTCTTCAACTGTCCAATTTTGGTGAGCTCTTGCAAACCGTAGCCTCAGTCGGTCCATTCTCCGCTTACCTCTAGCATCAACAAGGCATTTTCGCCATACTGGAGTTTTTTTTTCGTTTTCACACCATTCTTTGTAAACCCTAGAAATGGTTGTGCATGAAAATCCCAGTAACTGAGCAGATTGTGAAATACTCAGACTGGCCCGTCAGGCACCAACAACCATGCCATGCTCAAAATTGCTTAAATCACCGATTTCCGAAATTTCTTTCACATTCTGACATTTAGTTTAGAGTTCAGGATATTGTCTTGACCAGGACCACACTAGGGCTGCAACTAACGATTATTTTAATAATCGATTAATCTGTTGATTAATTTGTCGATTAATCGATGAATCAGATTAAAAAAACATTATTTTCCAATCCTTTATTAAAAACAGAACTAAAAGGTGCAAATTCAGTGATCCAGTGCAAAAAAATGGACTAACAAAAAACATACACATGTATGCTTTACATCTGCCAAATAGGCCTTTTAAAAAATAAAGTGCACAAAAAGATGCATATTTTCTTTTTAAAGGGGCCTGAGCTGTCAGAACAATAAATTGATAAAAAATACAGAAAAATACAAATCAGAAAACTTAACAGGATTTGTTTGAACGTCAGAACTTGTTCTCTACACCACACTTGCACACACTCACAAACTCACACTCACAAACTTGTGTTGTGTTTTTTGTCAAAGATGTTATAATCTTTAACAAAATGTTTGAAACTTTTTAACAAGCAAATGCACTTATGATCATTTTACCTAGGTAATAATAGCAATAATAATTATTATATCAGAAGATAACATCTCTAGTTTATCCTAATATTAATTATAAATACAATGAATATAAAATATAAATACAATATAAAGTAATATATATATATATATATATCAAAAACAATGGATTGACCATCTCCTATGGTGTAAGGTATTTTTCCGCTCATCCTTTCCGAGCATATAGTGAAGTCAGTGAGTCATTTAGAGTGAAGTTTGAACAATTCAGTGCTTCAAATTGTGGAAAAAATATTCCCCTTTGTAGTGGTAGGCAGGCTACTTGGACAGACAAAGTGTTTTCATTTGTCTATCTGATTCAAATCACAGTTTGCTAATTCAGTGGTAAGAATTTAATTGTTGTTTTTATTTATATCTCATATAATATGCCTAATTATGTATTAGTATCACAGAATGTCTAGTAGGCTATGTACCAAATTACTAATGCTCAGACACACTCGGTCTCTCTCGTGCGCGATCTCGGACAAACGCACGCGCGAATCTCGGACACACTCGGTCTCTCTCGTGATCACGGACGCATACGGTCTCTCTCTCGCTCCCGCGTGAGCGATCTCGGACACATCCGGTCTCTCTCTCTCGTGATCACAGACACACTCGGTCTCTCGCTCCCACGTGAGCGATCTCGGACACACTTGGTCTCTCTCTCTCTCTCTCTCGTGATCACAGACTCTCTCGGTCTCTCGCTCCGGCGTGAGCGATCTCGGACACACTCAGGTCTCTCTCTCTCGCGATCATCACGAACACACTCGGATCTCTCTCTCTCGCGATCATCACGGACACACTCGGGTCTCTCTCTCTCGCGATCATCACGGACACACTCGGGTCTCTCTCGTTTGACAAATGCGAACTCCGCGATTGAGCGACAGTGCGTGAGAGAGACCGAGAGTGCTCCGCGCTCAACTCAAACTTTTTTTTAAAAATATATATACAAACATTTCCGTGTCGCGCGACGCAACGAATCGATAATGTAATTCGTTGCCAACTCTTTCAGAAATCGATTTTAATCGATTTAATCGAATTCGTTGTTGCAGCCCTAGACCACACCCCTAAATGCATTGAAGCAACTGCCATGTGATTGGTTGATTAGATAATTGCATTAATGAGAAATTGGTTTTCCTAATAATCCTTTAGGTGAGTGTATTGTGTGTGGCTATCATTCAGGCTTTAAATTATTACAAGCTGTACAAGATGTGTTCAATTTGAATGGGATTAAAATCATAAAGTATATAAAACAAATTGACCAAACTCAGAAAACTAGTCTTGTCCGAAAAAAGGCTTCTTTCTCTCTGCTTTATTGCAAGAACAGTTAGTGAAAATAAAAGAGCAACAGATGAGGGAATTAATCCCTTTGTTGGGTTTTAAGCTCACTGTGTCATATTAGTCCAGTCTAGGTGAGCCAGCCTTTGCTCTCGTTTGCCAGCAAAGAAGCAGATGGCTTGGACACCACACATCCCACAGGAGGCGAGCACGGTTGCGTTTTCATCCCTTCCTTTAGTTCATGATGTCATTCAGGTGGATCGAAGTGTAATTGCCAACATGTTTGCAAATGAGGACGCTAAGCTAGTGGGGTAACATTCATCCAGACTTGTAAATATCAAATGAAAGTGAAGAGTGAAATTACCTGTCAAGGGGCTTCTCTTCATTAAATACCATCTGAAACGTAACACAGTTACTAATGGGTGCTGCAGCTATGCTGGATGATATCAGAGAGAGGCATACATCAAGAAACAGATTGTTAATATCAACCGTTTCATCTGGCTGATGGTGAAATAAAGGCCAATGGAGCTTGCAGTAACACGGCGCGACATGGAGCGCCGTCTAATGGGACGAGCAGTCTGCACGGCAGGAACGTAATGGAGTGAGACGTCATTTTTCAACAGGGAGCATGACGAATGTCAAGGTGTTGCAGCACGCTATTTGTAAACGTAGTGCTGAGACATACCCTGATTAGCCAAGGTTAGGGCAGGACAAATCAGAACGCTTCCTCACGAAACACCGAAAGTTTCAACCTCAAAGAGCACAACGCAACTCTGCGTTGAAAAGTATTCATTTTCAAGAGTGAACAATTTCTGGCAGAATCGGTGATGTGGTTGTGTCCAGTGATGTAACAAAGTTAAGAAAAGTTCAATGTGTAAATGAGTAGTGACTCAATGTGGTGACAGCCATACTATGAATGATAGTATACTGCAATAAGTATAAATTGCAATATCCAGGAAAAAAGAAAGAAAAAAAATACTGCATCAGTGTTTCCTATTCACAGCCCTCCCAGTCTACTCTGTCCTGGCACAGTTTCATAATTAATCAAAAATACTGCATATTTAAACTTCTCATAGTAACATAAAAGTTATTTAATGTTATGTTTTGCGCCATTGCTTTGACATAGTATCTGTCAAATGAACTGAACAACAAAAGCGCAATATGGCTTAATCCCTTATCGTTTCGTAAAAAGCTGTGACTTGATGATGTCATAAATGTCTGTGATTGATCTAAGTTTTTGAATGCTTAAATCTCCTAAATGTGAACTTTCTTATTGTTTTGGAACACATCAGCTTATTCACACACTTATCACACAAACGAGCGCCATTTTCTCAGATATCAGCATGATTGCAAAATTTTATATTGGTTTTAAATAAACAATAAGTTGATTGTTTTTGCTTTATTTTTCCAAAAAAAAATAGTAACAAACAAAAGTAGAAAATTTGGTATATCCCAGAAACACACAGCAGATTTTTGTTTGAATGGTTCACAGTTTTTTAAATGAATCAGGTGAGTCAATGATTCAATGATTCATAAAGTCACTTGCTTTTTTCATGAATGAATCAACCAGTTTGAACAAAGTGGTTGAATGAATGATTTTATGATTCATTTAATCTAACTTGCCACTACCTACTGGTTTTAGTTTCACATATAATAGTATCGAGTTACTTTTCCATTTCATATTTCTTATTTTTAAAATGTTATATTTAGAACATTAATCTCATAACATTATTTGGGCATTTGTAATTGCAGGGTAAATCGAATTGTGATAATGGTAGATGGACTTAGCGATTTTCGTTCAACTTCCAAACACAAACGAAGATATTTTTAATGAAACCTGATAAATTTCTGTCCCTCCATTTAAAGTCCAGTCCTCTAAAACTTAAAAGATTGAAAAATATCTAAGGCATCGTGAAAATCAATTGAAGATAAACAATGGCTTTAAATGATGACAAGATTCACAATGACGGGCACACTGTAGTAAACATCAGTATGTCCAAATGTTTGCATGATGTGTGAAAACAACCTGAGAGTGAGTAACTATTTGCAATGATCAGAACTGAGATTTATTACATTGATCAGAAGCGCAAGCACTGGGACAGCACTAAAAGAGCAAACATCACTTACATCACCATATCACATTTAGTTTTAGAGGTATTTGAAGCATTTTATATGGATTATTCTTATATGTATAGTAGTAGCCTTTATTGTCACTTAGTCACAAGTACCAGCGAAATCCAGGTACCAGTATAATGCAAGAGGTGTAGCAAAATGAGTACATTGCCACATTAAACCACTATAATGATAAATATGATGTAGAATAATGCAATGGGGGAATATCTGTGGGTCCTAATAATAATAAAGTAACAATAATATTATTTTAATAATACTAATAATAAAGTGGTAATAATAATAATAATTTAAAGAAAACTCCTTTATTTAGTATACAATACCACCTTAAAATGTTGTATCGTGAGCTCAGTATGGTGATATGCATCAAAACATAACACAAGTGTTTCGTTACACCCCTACTGGCAAGACAATAATTAATTTGTAATCAAACTACAAAAGCTAAGACCAGTTGTGTAGCCTACATATTCCGTTATAATATCCAGCAGTACAAATGCCTAGTAGCAACCAAATACCCACCAACCACCAGTTATGAAATCCCTTTGTCTGAACAGAGCATAACATTTTCCTTACAAACGTTTTCACAGAAACTTGCCTCTCCGGTACGTCAACTTTACTACTCAGGGCTCTAGACTGCGACCAAAATTTGGTCAAAGGTTTTTACATCCAGTCACACATGTGCTACCAGCAAATTGGCTGGTTAAAAAAAAAAAAAAAAAAAAACGGAGAAACACTTATAGAAGGCTTTCAGTCCACAAATCAGCAATATTCACCATGGATTAGGCAGATGTAGTAACTAATATGATATTGTGACAGAAATGCTTACAAATAGCCTACTACACATCTTTTTCCAGCACTTTTTAAATTTCTATTTTTTATTTCCACTTATAATTTCATATATCATTTTTTACTTATTTAATTTTTTTATGACAAACTTTTTATTGCATCCATCAAAGATTGTCCTAAAATGAAAAAATCTTATTTAAAACACTTAAAGGGATAGTTCAGCCAAAAATGATATTTAAACCATGCATTACTCACCCTTAAGCCGCTTCGAGATGCATATGCCAATCTTGTTTCATATCGAACACATTTTCAGTTATTTTAGAAAATGTCTTAGACCCTTCAGTGGATATAATGTGAATAATGGGGTCCAGCTTCTTCAAGTCCCAAAATGAGCATACAAACTTTATAAATGAAAATATCTGACTTCCGGCAACGATCGACGCACATTCACGGGTGATGGAAGTCTGTGTACGTAGCGCAGGAAACGTGACGTCGCGATATTTCCTCATGATACGTCCAACCTTGCACGACTTCCTCGTACAAGGTAGCGTTTCCTACGCTGATCGCCCTACCTCGTACGCCGACTTCCATCACCGTGTGTGTTGATTCGTTGCCAGAAGTCAGATATTTTCATTTATAAAGTTTTAAATATGTATATTTTTTTACGAGACACCGCACAGATTACCCTCATAAGGCCTCCGTTATCCCACTGGGAGCCGGATGGATTACGTTTTGTGAAGGATATATGCACATTTTTGGGACTTAAAGGACCCCATTTCTTCACATTATATCCACTGAAGGGTCTAAGACATTTTCTAAAATAACTGAAAATGTGTTTGTCTGAAACAAGATTGACATATGCATCTCGAACGGCTTGAGGGTGAGTAATGCATGTGTTAAATATCATTTTTGGTCAAACTATCCCTTTAAGAAAAATTGCAAACAGTAGGGTATTTATTAGCTATTTTCTCATTTTTTAACTCCTTCTGTTTTTTAATTAATATTAAGACATTGTGAATCATAATAACTGAAGTTAATTTCATCTACACCCTAACTTAAGCTTAGTGATTTATTGTCAGCACCAGTGCTACCAGGATTTCTTTTTTTTTTCTTTTTTGGAGAATTCAGTGCGAGTTCTCATTTGAGGTGATGCTGGGCTCAAAATTAAGTCTGGAGCCCTGTGAACTTAAAATAAAACTGCATATTGTAATATCTGTACATTAAGTCTATTTATTATTGAATAATTTGTCAGTATTACAAATTGTGGAGGAAATTTGAATAATTGCATTGCAAGCTGATTTAAGGTATGCCCCAAAATTGTCTGATGGCGCTCCTAAAATTTTCAGTCAGGGGCAACAGCGCTCTTAGTAAAAAAAAAGTCCAGAGCCCTGGTACTATAGAATTGATTGCAGCATCTGAGCCATGTTTTTGCCACACATGCTTACCACTCAAACATGATCATCGAGGATGCGGAACTGCGGTTTTATAGGTCAGGCAGGCACGAGCGGCTTCTAACGGAGCTATTTTGAGTGATGATGGAGAAAGTTGCTGGTGTAGAGAGCTGTGATTTACTGGCTCGTCCGGCTCGGTAATGAGGAGTAATTCTGCCTTGACACCCCTTCCCCTCCTCCCCGCTCCACACCTCACCACCCACCCCTTTTGATGAGCGGTGTCAGAGAAACAGTGGGACGGCTCAGTGCTTCTTCACTATGTCTTCTGCAGGAAAGGAGAACCTGACACTTGTCTTATTAACCACAGGATCCAGCATGTATCTTCATTAATAGCCTATTAAAAGCGACAGGGAAAATATGAGAAACTGACCTCTTTTACACAATTTTCCGTCAAAGAAATGGGGGAGAACTTAAATGATTTATGTTTCCAGGAGGGGAAAAAAATAATTTATTTAGCTGAAGTTCAAAGGCTAAATAAATCATCATTAGCCCAGCAAAGAAAAAAATACAACACCACATCTTTAGGGTACCAAATGCGACCAAAGCAGAGTTCATCCCAAAAGGCATTCTGGATGAGAGCCAAACCAACGTTTGGTGGTTTAACTCATGACTCAGGCTAGGCTTGAACCAGCAATAGCCTCGAGGTCAGACAGGGAGTAAAACTAGTGTTCCAAAGCCTTTTTACCACACACCACAAAACACTCAATACATCCTGCGGGGAGAGGGACGCCGGGAATTGAGGTACAGGTGATAAATGTCAGTGTACATATATATCTAAAGAGCTCTATGAATTCCATTCATCTAGCCGTGTGGTGAATAAGAACGAATTAACCTCGACCACCTCGAATAACTTGAAATTGAATGAGCCTGCAATGCCTGAGGTTTTCAAACAACAAAACGTGACAATGTAATCAGCCACGAGAACATACAGTACATAAACTCTTGTGCAGGTTTATATCGTGACTCCATTGGGCATTCATTAATTTGAATGTAATTTAAGTTCATGCAGCCCATGTGGTGTAAACCAAAAAGACAAAATCAAGAATCAAAAGAATACTAAAAGCGACAAAGCAAAGCCATGTTGTTTTATAACCAGTATTAGTTTGGTGTCCCTTCAGAGAATGAGTCAAATGCAATCTCATTCACACAGAGACCAGCACTGAATCGAAGAGGACAGCTTCTTTTCCTTCTTAATCTTAATTAGTTGTAGCAAATCCAGATACACTCTGCTCCTTTGAATGGATTCTCTCTGGAAAGACCGAAAAGCATCAACGATATCATTTCCCCCGTGTCAGTTTGGTCGAAAAACAAGAGGAAATCTTACCTCATGTTTTACCTCAGAATGATTTTTATTCAGTGTCCACACACACGGTTATTACATTTGTGACACCACTCCGAACATTGATCTCTGCTCATCTACAATTTAGTTATTGATTCACAATTAAACGTCAGGGATTATTAGATTTACAATGAAGAATAAAAGAAAAATGAAGATGTTGCTGTAGGTTAGGCCAAAGAAGGTCAAGCCTGCTAAAGCCTGGAGACAGTGGGTTGACTAAACTGCCATGGAGGGCTCATGGTCCACAAAAGTGGAGAATAGTGGATGTATGATAGACGAATGGGTAAATAATAAAAAGAAAAGATTCCCCCTGTCTGAAGAGGATGTGCATTAAATACCCTGGGGTGAATCTTGACAGTGAAGTTCTGCCACCTGAGTCTATTTGTAACATTACTTTACTTCGAATGATCCTCCTGTTGGATATTGCCATTAGATTGCCTTTCCACTGGCTAATCTTATCATAACAGAACACTCTTCAATCCATCAACCTTCACATCTGAAACATTTTAAGAGGAAAAATCTAGTATTTTGCTTCATGAAAAGGAATTTGAAGAGTAAAGCAAAATTGGTTATTTTCTCAGTTGGACCATGAAGTGTTTGCTAAACAGTATTCTGCAGATTTCTGCTAATCATTGGCATAACGCTGCTTAAGAAAATAGTGGGATTAAGAGACATAAAATCAATGATAATAGATGCTTCAAGGTTTTTGTGTTCCAAAGGTGAAAAAAAAGGTCTTATAGGTTTGGAACGACATGAGGGTGAGTAATTAATGACATAATTTTAATGTTTGGGTGAACTAACCCTTTAACAGTAAATGAGTTGGGGTTAAACTTCAATGTGCCTGCATGTGCAGGATGGAGCACAACAGATAGGAGTGCAATATTTATTACAGCGTGTATGCCTCCGGAACATTCCAACTCTGACCAGTTGACACTATTTTTGTGCATTTGATTCGATTTATCTAAATGTTAACGATTTTTCCAGGGCTCAACATTAAGGCTTGTCCGGGACAAGTGGATTTTTTGTAGGACAAGTAGAAGAGAAAATTAGTTGTCTGACCGGACAAGTTAAATTTCAAACAAAATAAAATGCCATGTTACTTCACGTTATGTGCCACTCGTTACGTCTATTTTACAGATTTAATTTTACCAATTTGAAACAAACACATTTTTCACGCTGCCTGTGAATGTCCTGAATGTGACTCACAGAAAGACGCGCGGCAGTATAAATGCGTATGCACAGACCGCGTGCCAGAAGTTCTCTTTCGCGCTTGAACGAACATCAACAACACACAATTAAGCCAAAATGTCATTTGTCAAGTATATTCATAACATAAGGGCAGTCTTATGATGGACATAAAGAGTTATCCGCGTGATATCCGCGTCTCTGTTCACAGCGCCTGCTCTTAAAGGGCCAGCTACCAATAAAGCGTTCTGTCAGTAAAGTTAATGAAAGAACAAAGGGAACAGAGAAAATGACTCACTGCTCTTGACTAAAAAACTTGTGTAGCTTTAATAAGGAGTAGTCTATATATAAATTCTAATTTATGCAGCACAGACTGTTTAACTTTATTCAATTTCTGTATATGTCCTACCTGTTAGACAGTTCATTTTTATCCAGACATCAATGGCTTATTGATCATTATAGGTGTTATCAATCATTTAGTTGTTATTGCTAATTTCAGAATTATCACTAATCTGTGTGTGCATTTGGTTTAGAACCAAACAAGTTGACTCATGAAACCATTTATTTTTAATATCGCAATCACATATCACAACCGCAATATTGACCTCAATAATTGCAATATGCCATTTTCCCCAAATCGTGCAGCCCTAGATACAATTATAATTTTTTACCCGGACAAGTGACTTTTGTGCATGGACAAGTGAAACATAAATTTACATGGACAAGTGAAACATAAATTTACCTCAAAAAGTTAATGTCAAGCCCTGTTTTCTGTCCTGCAGCTTTTAAAGAGATCATTTTTTGTATTATGCGTTTATAACATTTATATTTGAATCAACACTTAACAGATTTTACCCTGCATATTTTTTTAAGATGCCAGCCATTTTTTTTTTTAATTCCAACTTATATGTGGGGTAACTGTCATAGAAAATAGCAACATTTCGAACAAAAAGCTACGAAATTTGAATCCAGATTGGATTCAGAATGATGATCAAAACACAGATGAGTAGATCGAGTCCATCAACACCCCAAAGCTTCACAGTCCTCTTTCTAGGTTGACATTTCATTTGGCAACATAAGACCGTTCTGATTTATAAGCATTTAATGTTTGGTGATTGTGTTATTTCCATGTGCATAAGCAATGTTTCTGCTCCTTTATCACCAGGGTTTAAATCCGGAGATTCTGTACTCTTTCAGAAGATGCGTAATAGTGCAGAAACATTAAAATAAAAGCATTAACAACTACAACCGCGTTTGACTTACAACATAGTATTATCTAATAACATGTAATAAATGTTAAAATAATATCTTGATCAAAATGTTTTATAAAATGCTAAATCTAATATTCCAGCTTTAGAAAGCACATTACCTTTTTTTCCCATTAAAGTGTTAGTTCACCCTAAAATGAAAATTCTGTCGGTCTTTACTCACCCTCATGTTGTTCCAACCCTGTAAGACCTTCGTTCATCTTCGAACACAAATAAAGATATTTTGATTAAATCTGAGAGCTGGATCACTCCTGCGTACTAGTCCATAGGCTTCTTGAGGAATTGAAACTTGCCGGCCTCGAAAAGTCGTTAAAATAGTCGCAAGTGACTTCAGTGGTTCAATCTTAACTTTATCAAGTGACGAGAATACTTTCTGTGCGCAAAAAAAAAAATAAAAATAAAATAACGACTTTATTTCAACTATTCACTTCCTTCTCTATGAGCCTCTAGTCGGTTAATGTAGTGTGATAGCGTAGAGCTACGTCACATGTAGGCTCACTATTGGCCAACGCTGGTCGTGTGTGATGCGTGTGACGTACAATAACAGAAGCTTACGCTATTAAACTAGTAACCTGACTCTGAGGCAGAGAGAGAAATAAATGAATAGTTGAAATAAAGTCGTTTTTTTACGCACAAAAAGTGTCTCGTCGTTTGATTAAGTTAAGATTGAGCCACTGTAGTCACTTGGACTATTTTAACGATGTCTTTAATAACTTTGAGGACGGCAAGTTTCAATTCCTCAAGAAGCCTATGAACTAGTATGCAGGAGTGATCCAGCTCTCAGATTTAATCAAAAATATCTTAATTTGTGTTCTAGAAGATGAACGAAGGTCTTACGGGGTTGGAACAACATGAGGGTGAGTAATTGCTGACAGAATTTTCATTTTTGGTGAACTAACCCTTTAACTGGCTAAAATGAACTGCAACACAAAAAAAATGTGGTCCGAGTTTCACAAACAAAAACCACTGACAGGCTGAATAAAACGTAAATCAACTCTGTCAGTAGGTGGCGCTTATGGAAAATCAGAAATAGAGCTGTTTTCCACACGAAGAGAATATCAAATGAAAATGCGATTAAAATGCTGCCAGTTCATAAAGTTCACTTATACTTTAATTCATAATTTCCCTAAGAACTCTTTTGTAAAGGCTGTAAAACCTCTCACTTCTTCCCGCCATTTTTTCAAACAAAACCTACGCTGTATGCTGTCTTAGTACTGGACAGTATTTACTATGAGTTTTTCAAATCCTGCCAATGAAATACGGTTTTAATGATGATTAAAATATTAAACTGTACTAATAACCATTAGAAATTGCTTTGTGGTTTATCATCAAACTGGTTACTGTCTTATCCCTAACCCTTAAACAAGAGTGAGCTTGGCGTTGATAAACCCTCATAAATCTTTAGCAACCTCTAGTAGGGGTCACGACCCCCTGGTTGGAAAACACTGCCAAAGGGCATTTATTACTTTGAAAGCAATTTAAGGTCATGCAGCCCATGTGGTGTAAATCAAAAAGTAAAAATCAAGAGTTGAAAGAACTACAAGCAGCAAATCAAATGCAATCTCTATGGCGGAAAAATCAATGCCTAAAATAACCGAGCGCACAACTGATGCTGGCGCACGTGGTACATGACTTCCGCAAGAGGATTACCGATCTACATGTGAGGAAACGGGAATGAGCACATGATCTGTAAGAGGTGACGCTCTTGGGTCGACCTGCTCTTGCCTGCTGCTTTTGCTCACTCGACCACTTTTATTTTTGGCAGTCAAAGGGCGGGACTTACTGTTTTAATAACATCAAATGCCACTGGTTGTGATTGGACACCTGTCCAATAACCCGTAATTCACTTTACTTGAGACGTCACTTAATTTGTTTTATTTATTGTGGTTTATTAATGTGATTTAATGCATTGTTAAAGGACAAGTTGTTTTTTGTTGTTTTTAGACAAATGTAGTAACCATGGCAACAGACGTGGACAACTGGGTCGGTTATGCCCTTTATGCGTGCTCAGACAGCGCGAGCGTCCCTAGCAGGGTTTTGTTCAAACATTATGGCCCATGGCAAGCAGACTTTGAGAAAAAAAAGGACTAAAACGAAGATCAACATCTTTCGAGATGCCACGTCTGTGACTACCTTTAACTTGACAGAGACACGAGTGTTGCATGTTGTTTGAGCAAACAGGTGTCAGTGTATCTAAAACTAATCAATGTTCTATCATTCAACATGATGAAACATTAGAATATGATCTGTATGTTATTCTCTAATGTTAATCTAGCTCAGTCTCATACAGCCAACAAAAGAGTCTAACTAGGGCTGGGCGATATGGGCAAAACAAATTATCACGATTTTTTTTATATCAGTCGATATCGATAATTATTACGATATATGTCATCTTAATTTCTTTCAAGTTTAAAGGCAGATTTTTGCTCCTAAGTGAAAGTTGTATAAACCAGAGTGTTAATTGTGGTTTTAAACTACTCTTTATTGTCAGAACATATCATGACAAGAACTTGCCAAACAGGTGAACATACATACATGAGGTAGAACATTCAAACTTTTTTCCTTAAAATTAATATCTGAATAGAAAAATATTTCTTCAGCACAGTTTGCAGTGCAGGCTATATCTACATATATATATATATACATATATATATATACATATATATATATACATATATATATATACATATATATATATATATACATATATATATATACATATACACTCACCGGCCACTTTATTAGGTACCCCATGCTAGTAACGGGTTGGACCCCCTTTTGCCTTCAGAACTGCCTCAATTCTTCGTGGCATAGATTCAACAAGGTGCTGGAAGCATTCCTCAGGGAGTTTGGTCCATATTGACATGATGGCATCACACAGTTGCCGCAGATTTGTCGGCTGCACATCCATGATGCGAATCTCCCGTTCCACCACATCCCAAAGATGCTCTATTGGATTGAGATCTGGTGACTGTGGAGGCCATTTGAGTACAGCGAACTCATTGTCATGTTCAAGAAACCAGTCTGAGATGATTCCAGCTTTATGACATGGCGCATTATCCTGCTGAAAGTAGCCATCAGAAGTTGGGTACATTGTGGTCATAAAGGGATGGACATGGTCAGCAACAATACTCAGGTAGGCTGTGGCGTTGCAACGATGCTCAATTGGTACCAAGGGGCCCAAAGAGTGCCAAGAAAATATTCCCCACACCATGACACCACCACCACCAGCCTGAACCGTTGATACAAGGCAGGATGGATCCATGCTTTCATGTTGTAGACGCCAAATTCTGACCCTACCATCCGAATGTCGCAGCAGAAATCGAGACTCATCAGACCAGGCAACGTTTTTCCAATCTTCTATTGTCCAATTTCGATGAGCTTGTGCAAATTGTAGCCTCAGTTTCCTGTTCTTAGCTGAAAGGAGTGGCACCCGGTGTGGTCTTCTGCTGCTGTAGCCCATCTGCCTCAAAGTTCGACGTACTGTGCATTCAGAGATGCTCTTCTGCCCACCTTGGTTGTAACGGGTGGTTATTTGAGTCACTGTTGCCCTTCTATCAGCTCAAACCAGTCTGGCCATTCTCCTCTGACCTCTGGCATCAACAAGGCATTTCCGCCCACAGAACTGCCGCTCACTGGATGTTTTTTCTTTTTCGGACCATTCTCTGTAAACCCTAGAGATGGTTGTGCGTGAAAATCCCAGTAGATTAGCAGTTTCTGAAATACTCAGACCAGCCCTTCTGGCACCAACAATCATGCCACGTTCAAAGTCACTCAAATCACCTTTCTTCCCCATACTGATGCTCGGTTTGAACTGCAGGAGATTGTCTTGACCATGTCTACATGCCTAAATGCACTGAGTTGCCGCCATGTGATTGGCTGCTTAGAAATTAAGTGTTAACGAGCAGTTGGACAGGTGTACCTAATAAAGTGGCCGGTGAGTGTATATATATATATATATACATATACATATATATATATACATATATATATATACATACATATATATATATATATATATATATATATATATATACATACATATATATATATATATATATATATATATATATATATATATATATATATATATATATATATATTAGAGAAAAATGTTTGGTGCATGCTAGCTATGTTGAAGTGAAGTGTTGAAGCTAGCTATGTTGAAAAAAATAGATGGCTGTCCTCAGCTGACAACATACTGCACTATCTCCACTATGAAGAGGGTATATTGCTTTAAGTAAGGTCAAAGAAGCTGCTGAACCTGGAGACAGTGGGTTGCTCAAACTACCTGGAGAGCTCATGGTCCACACAGTGGAAGTACAGAAAAAGAATAGCGGATGTATAGTCTGTTTGGAGGAAATTTCAAAAAATATCAACCAAACCAAAACATGACCCCAAAACCAAAATTAGACAGACAGAACAAATAAATAATTTATTATTTTATTAAATAATATGATAGCATATTAAAACTTGGATTGCTTATATTCTATAATATAGTGTAGTGGACATTGATTATCATTTTATATTAGTGTTGCACGGTGCATCCAATACTTCAAAAGTATCGCGATACTTGGAAATTAAAAACCTCACGATACCTAAATTTATTAGTATCGATACTTTTATGAATGACCGCATTCCAGATTTGTAAGAGCGTTCCACGCACGCTTCCAGTCTCTCCCTATGAACATCTATGCTTTCTCCTCACACACGCAGCAAAGAAGCGCAAAGGAGCGCGCGTCCGTGTGAAGACGGTGCGCGACTGGGCGAAGCCGCAAAAGACACTGTATCCATGCAACTGATAGCAGCGAAAAGAGCGCTCTGCTTGATTAAAAAAAAAAACAGATTTTAGCGCTAGATCTCTTATTTAATAGCGAACTAAATTAATTATCTGCTAGTTAACTGGAGATGTTTCATTTATTTTTGTATTAGGTGTTCAACTTTCCCCCCAACTTTCATAGATAGCATAAATAATTTGCAAGCTGCTAAAATAAAGGATAAAAAACATCAGCAAAATGATCTATCGGCTATATGATTATAATCAGAGCATACATGTCAGTGACTTATTTATATTAGGTTATTACAGCATTAAAAGAGCACATACCTATGTAAAGGAAGTGCATGTGAAACACCTTGTAAGAAATACTTTAATTTTCAGGAAAAGTATCGAAAAAGTATTCGAAATCGCAATACTTAAATTGGTATCGGTATCGAAACAATAATTTTGGTATCGTGACAACACTATGTTATATTGTATTATATTATATATTATGAATGTCTCATAACTAGACCAGGGCTGCATTTCCTAAAAGCATCAGCCAAAGTGGTTTATTTGTAAAGTTTTTCAAGACTATGCAGGTTATTTGACACTGCTCTGCATTGCGTGTATTATAACTATATCTTAAAGCAAATGTCTACAGTTTGCTCTTTCTACTTTACACTGAGCTGCCAAGCTGTTGTGTGTTTTTATCTGCGGATCTGTGTTAGATACTCCAAGAGTTAATCCCTCTGGCCACATGCAGACTGCAGTTGTTTCATTACAGTTAGCAGCACACAAGGCGAAAGGACAACTTGCACAACAATTCATCCACGTTATGTCTCTGTTCCGGGGGTTCATCAGGAGCAGAGGAAGGTCACCGTCAACCTATGAAAGAATATCAAAGGCTCTCTCGCTCAGAGAGCCTCTCACAGTCTTTGAGTCTGCCTCTCCCAAACTTGCCCCCCCGGCCCTCAGCCCAGTCAAGATGCTGCCTGCCGATTCCACATTCAATAGAAGCCTTAGCCAAGCAAATAAAATACAGCTCTCTTCCTCTCACAGCGCTCCCACATGCAGAATAAAAAGCAATATCTATATAAAAAGAGAAACTGCAAGACATTTATCTAGCAGACATTTTTTAACAATGAGAAAAGAAAATAGCCTTCATGGTGAATTTGGAGTAAAAGCATGTGTCATACAAAGACGAGGACAAGCCAACAAGGGCGAGAGTTGTGTCAAAACCCACTCCTTACACCTTGAATAGGAAACAGATTCTTTTCAAATGAACGTTAAAGCAGGGCATTCATGCATCAGTTGAATGTAATCATCTTTTACAGGGAGAAAAAACACCTAGTTTCACAGTGTGACTACAATGATTACTCACAACTATTAGATATTTTAGTGCTATTAACCATTGCTGAATAAACTGATGGGTTGATTCCCTATGCTTGACTGCTTAACTGAAATACACCTTGGGATAATTGCAGTGGAAGTGTATGGGAGTAGCATATTGAGGTTGTGTGGTGCCCTGCAGCCTATTTATAGATGTGCAGCGAACTGCAATATGAGAGTAAGGTGAACCTGTGGTTACTTGTGTACCCATGTGGATGTTAGCATAGAGCAGTGGAAGAGAGGGGGAGTGTGTGTGGGTATGTGTGAATGCATCTCTGTGTGTTTGTGAATAAACGAGTGCATGATATGTTCATGCACAAGGTCACATCTTTTCATTCTTTGTTTTGTTGCTGTGGTTTTGATAGAAACGATCAACATGAAATGACATCTACAGCTCTCTAATAGTAGATTTTTTTTGTGATATTCAAGGATATTTGCAAACAGTACTTCTCAAAGCCAACGAAATGACCAAATATATATGTGTTGTTCAAATTTGCACCCAAACTACAGATGACTAATCCTGCACTAACAAATGGATACGAGGTGAATCACAACATAATCTTTGATATGAAGATAAACAAAAAAGGTATTGAAATTCAGAAAATATGGCAAAAGGTACAATACTTTATACTGAAAACTTTAATGAGGGAAATAACGGCATTAATAGGGTTGCAAAATTCTGGGAATTTTCAAAGATGGAAACTTTCCATGGGAATTAATGGGAATTTAAGGGAATTAACTGGAATTTATGGGAATAAACGAGAATAAAGTGGGAATTTTCAAAGTTGAGGGTTGGCTCTTCATAGGGAACTTAAATATAGTTGAGGAAAGTATATTTTAGCATAATCTTAACTAAAACAAACAGATGCCATTCAAATACACTTGAATATCCATGCCATTCCTCAATCACAATCCGATGAGTGAAGTAGGATGACGACAAGTGACTTCGGCGCTCATTTAACTGAGAGAGTGAAAGCCCCGGTCGCGCGCACACACTCTCGCGGTCTTCAAACTGTCTCACTCTCTCTCCCTCCCTCGCGGCTTGCGCATTTCAATGAATTGAGTTGACTGAATATCTTTGAGAATACATGACGGTAAAAGGTCGGTAGACCAAAGTTTTTTTTCTTTGCTAAAATAACGTCGCCTTATCATCTCTGAAAAGCACTCCACTCATTCAGATGACATAAACCACACTTTCAATAAAAAAAAAAATCCGTTAATGACACGTCCGATTCACGAACTAATGACTCCTTTGAACCAATTCACTTTAATGAATGGTTAAAACAAAACCGTAAACAAGTAAACAAAACCTTAAAAAAAATAAACCTTTGCATTTAACTTTGCAATTTAGACATGCAAAGTGGGTGCCTGTGCAGTGAGATGTACAGTGAGGAAAATAAGTATTTGAACACTCTGCTACTTTACAAGTTCTCCCATTTAGAATCATGGAGGGGTCTGACATTGTCATCGTAGGTGCATGTCCACTGTGAGAGACATAATCTAAAAAAAAAATAAAAATTAAAAATAACTGTTTAACTGTTTATTTGTTTTATGATGCAGCTACAATAAGTATTTGAACAGCTAAGAAAATCAATGTTAATATTTGGTACAGTGGCCTTTGTTTGCAATTATAGAGGTCAAACGTTTCCTGTTGTTTTTCACCAGGTTTGCACACACTGCAGAGGGATTTTGGCCCATTCCTCCACACAGATCTTCTCTAGATCAGTCAGGTTTCTGGGCTGTCGCTGAGGAACACAGAGTTTGAGCTCCCTCCAAAGATTCTCTATTAAGTTTAGGTCTGGAGACTGGCTAGGCCATGCCAGAACCTTGATATGCTTCTTACAGAGCCACTCCTTGGTTATCCTGTCTGTGTGCTTCGGGTCATTGTCATGTTGAAAGACCCAGCCTTGAACCCATTTTCAATGCTCTAACTGACGGAAGGAGGTTGTTCCCCAAAATCTCACAATACATGACCACGGTCGTGCAGTCGCCCTGTCCCATGTGCAGAAAAACATCCTCAAAGCATGATGCTACCACCCCGATGCTTCACAGTAGGGATGGTGTTCTTGGGATGGTACTTATCATTCTTCTTCCTCCAAACACGGTTAGTGGAATTATGACCAAAATATACATTTTTGGTCATAATTCCACTAACCGTGTTGAGGAAGAAGAATTAATCTGACCACATGACTTTCTCCCATGACTCCTCTAGATCATCCAAATGGTCATTGGCAAACTTAAGACGGGCCTTGGCATGCTGGTTTAAGCAGGGGAACCTTCCGTGCCATGCATGATTTCAAACCATGACATCTTAGTGTATTACCAACAGTAACATTGAAAACAGTGGTCCCAGCTCTTTTCAGGTCATTGACCAGCTCCTCCTGAAGTAGTTCTGGGCTGATTTCCCACCTTTCTTAGGATCATTTAGACGAGGTGAGATCTTGCATGGAGCCCCAATCCGAGGGAGATTGACAGTCATGTTTAGCTTCTTCCATTTTCTAATGATTTCTCCAACAGTGGACCTTTTTTCACCAAGCTGCTTGGCAATTTCCCCGTAGCCCTTTTCAGCCTTGTGGAGGTGTACAACAGGTGCATCTAATTTAGGATAATAAATGGAGTGGAGGTGGACATTGTAAAGGCAGACTAACAGGTCTTTGAGTGTCAGAATTCTAGCTGTTAGACAGGTGTTCAAATACTTATTTGTAGCTGTATCACACAAATAAAAAGTTGAAAAAAGAAATCCAGAAAAATTGTGATTTCTGTTTTTTTTATGTCTCTTAGAGTGGACATGCACCTAAGATGACAATTTCTAGACCCCTCCATGATTTCTAAGTGGGAGAACTTGCAAAATAGCAGGGTGTTCAAATACTTAATTTCCTCACTGTAGTAATCTACATGCTTGGGCAGATTCGGCTTGAACCAATTCATCCTTGGACGCGGTGCCGCGCACTGTTGCAAAAAAGCCATGCACACAGCCAAGCGAAATGGGGTCTTGCCGGTCTTGCGCACTAAACGTGTATATTTTTTTGCCGTGCGCACCTTCGCGTTTCTGCAGATGCGTCAAGTATAAAGAGTGATTTATACTTCTGCGTCAGACCTACGCCAGAGCCTCTAGGCTGTAGACTACAAGTTTGTTTTAATTTATACTTCTGTGTCGTTGTCCGCGTCTGATGCATGCAGAGGGAACACACGAAACCGGGGGAGTGCTTCTAGCAGACCATCGCACTTGCGTCCACATAAAAAGTAGTGCACGTCAGCACTACTAACTCCACCTCCGTTTCCCTCATAAGCTGATATTAGTGTTTAAACATTCTCTTTGATAAAAAAATGTTTGTGAAAAAAATATGTTTTAACAACATGGTTTTGCCATGTTCTTTGCCATGTTAATAACATGGTTTTGCCATGTTCATGTAAAACTCACATATACTCACACACTCACACATGAGTGTAGTCTATCAGAAACCGGAGGCCATTCTGCCCCTCAGCTACACGTATAAAAGAATGAGAAGTTGTTACCTAATGTAGGTAACAACTTATCGGTTACCTAATGTAACCTTGGTTCTCTCTAGAAGAACGTATCGGTTACCTAATGTAACGTAGGTTCTCTCTAGAGGAGGGAATGAGTATTTGTAACCTGCCGTGCTTGCGCCATGCAGCGACTTTTGCTTCAGTCGATAAAAACCAGGGAGACAGCCTCTAAGCCCCGTTTATATACGCTAAGCCACACCCATTTTGGCGGGCTAAGACACGAATGAGGGCGTGAGCATCCTTCATTGGACTTGACGTCACACTGGGCTTAGTGGTAGGCTGCTGCAGTTCCCGCAGGGCAGCCAATGAGCATGTTAGACAGCCTGGCCCAGGTCTGCTAGCTGCTGCACTGTGTTGACAATGAATACAAAAATTAAGGATACAATTTTTGCTTCAATACCTCGAAAAGATGAATCTTTTTCCCAGTAGCGTAAGCTAACTTACGCAATACTCATTCCCTCTTCGTAAATGATAGTTTTTTCTCATTTACTCAGAAAGAAGGACCATGGACAACCTGCTGTCCATACTGGACAACACCAACCACCCTTTTCATGAAACATTTATCAGGCAGAGGAGTTTGTTCAGTGGTGGAGTACCCACTAATCGAGATATACACTCACCGGGCACTTTATTAGGTACACCTGTCCAACCGCTCGTTAACACTTAATTTCTAAGCAGCCAATCACATGGCGGCAACTCAGTGCATTTAGGCATGTAGACATGGTCAAGACAATCTCCTGCAGTTCAAACCGAGCATCAGTATGGGGAAGAAAGGTGATTTGAGTGACTTTGAACGTGGCACTGATTTTTGGTGCCAGAAGGGCTAGGTCTGAGTATTTCAGAAACTGCTAATCTACTGGGATTTTCACGCACAACCATCTCTAGGGTTTACAGAGAATGGTCCGAAAAAGAAAAAACATCCAGTGAGCGGCAGTTCTGTGGGCGGAAATGCCTTGTTGATGCCAGAGGTCAGAGGAGAATGGCCAGACTGGTTCGAGCTGATAGAAGGGCAACAGTGACTCAAATAACCTACCCGTTACAACCAAGGTGGGCAGAAGAGCATCTCTGAACGCACAGTACGTCGAACTTTGAGGCAGATGGGCTACAGCAGCAGAAGACCACACCGGGTGCCACTCCTTTCAGCTAAGAACAGGAAACTGAGGCTACAATTTGCACAAGCTCATCGAAATTGGACAATTGAAGATTGGAAAAACGTTGCCTGGTCTGATGAGTCTCGATTTCTGCTGCGACATTCGGATGGTAGGGTCAGAATTTGGCGTCTACAACATGAAAGCATGGATCCATCCTGCCTTGTATCAACGGTTCAGGCTGGTGGTGGTGGTGTCATGGTGTGGGGAATATTTTCTTGGCACTCTTTGGGCCCCTTGGTACCAATTGAGCATCGTTGCAACGCCACAGCCTACCTGAGTATTGTTTCTGACCATGTCCATCCCTTTATGACCACAATGTACCCAACTTCTGATGGCTACTTTCAGCAGGATAATGCGCCATGTCATAAAGCTGGAATCATCTCAGACTGGTTTCTTGAACATGACTGAGTTCGCTGTACTCAAATGGCCTCCACAGTCACCAGATCTCAATCCAATAGAGCATCTTTGGGATGTGGGTGGAACGGGAAGATCGCATCATGGATGTGCAGCCGACAAATCTGCGGCAACTGTGTGATGCCATCATGTCAATATGGACCAAACTCCCTGAGGAATGCTTCCAGCACCTTGTTGAATCTATGCCACGAAGAATTGAGGCAGTTCCTGAAGGCAAAAGGGGTCCAACCCGTTACTAGCATGGGGTACCTAATAAAGTGGCCGGTGAGTGTATATATATATATATATATATATATATATATATATATATATATATATATATATATATATATATATATATATATATATATATATATATATATATATTGTCTTACTCTCTACTATAAACTATTTTTCATGCTCTAAGTGTCTTCTGGTAAGAAATAAAAACAACTGATCTGCTCATATAATGCTTTATCTTTGATTAGAACAGAGCAGAATGTGAAAATAAAATAATTACAGTGGAACAGATTTATTTGAGAACCTGAAATTCAAAAGCATCTTTTTAAAAAGAGAATATCTGCTTGAATGACCCAAGAGCCTCTGGCTTGACGCATAATGACAGAAGAATCCTGAAGCGTGTCTGTAGATTATATTGTACCATGGAAGATAAATCAAATGTAAGCTGACTGAGCAAACACAAATTTCTCTGCTGCCAAGGTGATGGTAGATAAAGCAATGCATTAAATCCTTTTCAGGCTGAAAGCTATGCAATGGTGTTCAAACCACTGATTGGCAATACCTTGAATTTTCTAAGATAAACACAGATGATCTGACTGAACTGTGAGGAAGTGATTCATCCAAGCCTTACATTTTCTCATCATGCAGATCAGGACCAAACTAGACTTTCAAATCTACACATTATATGAGAAACACTTTAAGAAATTGAAATTGGCAGATACCTTGACCAGATCTCCACAAGCCAGCCATAAATTCTGAAGGAATAATGAAATTATCTTACAGCAGTTTCCATGCTTAACATGTACATTTTGTGAAGCTGAATAAAAAAAGTTGAGAAACCAGCAACACGAGTCATCCATATCTCGGTTTTCCAATATATAGTCAACACCCAATTATTAAATGCCATTCTACCTTAATTACAATTCCTAAGGTTTATGGCTGTGGCTAATCACTGTCCTTACCTATGACTCATTTGTGAACATGAATATGGATACTAACAAGGGTCTTAATCTACTAACATTGGAACACTAATGACTCCATTAACTGCAACACGATTACTCGGATATGCATTAAAATGCAGCTGGTATTTATCAACAACATCGCTGCTTAACCCCATCATCCATCTTCATTTTAGCTGTGAAGTACAGTGCTATTACACAATATGCACTTGTCCAACACATTTTACATGAAGCTAACAGATGATGCATACACACAATGGCAGAATAAATATATGAATAAATAAAAATAAAGAAAATAAAAACTTACAGTAAAAATATTAGTACCCCAGTACAAAATGGGGGTATTTGTGTTATTATAGTATTATTACATGATTCTGTGGAATAATTGATTCTGACTGGTCACACGTGCCAATCAGGGGTATGTTATTCCCTGATAGCAACTGGTAAATATGATACAACTGGCTCACCTGAATAACTGAAGTCAGCTCTTTACACTTGCTATGAACGATTTTTCTTTGTAGAAGTTTTGCGTTTGGCAAGCTTACATAATATTAAAACTCAGATCAATATTTTGCTTACAATTATGTTATCGGGGTATCATGGACTCGCAAACGCAGCTGCTGCCATTTTGCTAATTGTTTTGAACACTGTAATGGACTATAAAATCACAAATAAGTAAGATTTTAAAGTAACACCAGGGAACTTTTTGACCTTCATAACATATTTCCAAGTCTCTTGTGATGGTACATCGACTCACAATAGGTTGAATGACACGTCTGCCATAGCCTGACGGGGTCTGTAGGGTTTTTATTCGCACTTTTAAACTTCGGGTTTTGGGTAGTAACCGAAGTTCTTCAAACAGAACTACAAAATTTGACTGCTTTACGGCACGTCACTTCTACCACCCCCATTTCCTTAAAATCGGACGTGCGAGCCAAATGTTATAGTCATGGCCGAAGCAGCACAGAAAAACAAGAAAGCAAAGGTTTTATCGGAGCAAAGCAAAAAGATAAAAAGAGAAAGTGATCGAGTTAAAGGCAGAACGAGGATCATCTTTGGGCCAGCGTTTTCTGGCGTGAGTTGAAAGAGGAAGGGGGCTGGCCGATGCTGACTTGGCTGTAATGCTTTTGGACTAGTAAGTACGTTATAATGCTTGCATACCATCTCTTTGTTTTGTTTTTGTCTGCCTTACTATGTTACGGAAGCTATCTTTTCCTCGGTTTATCATCAAAATAAAGTTATACTGGCTGTATTCTTGCAAGTAAATATATACGATGTACAAAATGATATTTTAGGACATCTAACATGTCTGTGAAATTCGTTTATTTTTCTTGCCTCAAGCTATAATGCAAATCGATTCGTAAAATCTGCCGATTCATTTATGGTAGCTTGATATTATAATATTAATGATATATGGTTATCTACCACTCAAACATTGCATTGAAGCATCATATAGATTCAGTAAAACGGATAACAATAGACTAGGCTACTATAATGACGCTGGCTTGGAAACGTGAGCATCCACGATCATTTGTTGTTAGAAAAAAAATTAAACCCATGAAGTTATATTCATATGACATGCTGGAATATATGCCACTGTACCTAGGATGAAGACATTTCACACACGACGCAAGCAGAACACCTGCATGTGACCTCCTCCTACAGTGTTCAGGGCTATCATGGTTGTCAACAAATGTGCGTGCATGTAGGATGACAGAGGTTACGACAGTAGTAGAGGCAATACTGTTTCCCAACTGTAGGGGACCCTGAGAGCAAAAACAACCTGGTGTTACTTTAAAACAGTTTTATCTCACATCAATACCATCCCCATAATTATTTATGTGGTGAAATACTGTATAAGTGGTATGGCTGTATCGTATCCCTTATGTCTGGGACACGCTGAACGATTGAAAGGCTGATATTTGATATGGTTTGACATACATTACCAGTTTTTTAACAGGTTTAATACACCAGCTCCTATCACCAGCGAAAACCCACTTCACACCCCCTTGTCTATGTCTATTACCTCCCCCAATGCCACCACTATGTCCATTACCACCTCAAGGCTGCAGACCACCCCCACCCTCCAAACACATGGATAGTTTAACTCCACTCTCCTCCACCATCACCAAGGATCAGGTGAGCAGGGAGCTGAGAAGGCTCCGAGAGCTGGGGAGGGTCCCAGTGCTCTGGAAGACTTCATGTCTCATCCCGGTTCCCAAGAAAAAAACAGCCCAGGGATAGGGCTGTCACGATTATGGAATTTCCCTTGCGTTAATGTTGAGTGGCTCAATAGCGCGATATGCGGTATTACCGCCATTTATTTATTTATTTAATTTATATGTATTTGTTGCTATATAAATAAAGTTTACGATGTGGACAAAAACGAGGACATTTTCAGTTACCAGTGTAACCGAAACTAAACAGCGTCTACAGTATATGCGCATTGCAAGACTTTCACTCAGCGCACACATTGTTATGACAACGGACTTTGAGCTTTGAGCGAGTATTTGAACCGTTCATTCAACGAGCACGTTTAAAAAAAGCAGATTCATTAAAAGAGATGTAATAAAACAAGATGTTAATTATTTTTAACTTTGGGGTTCAACTTTTCAAGGCTCAGCTGAGCAGCAATGCGTCGCATGGGCAACGCTGAAGCTGATGCTTCACTTATTAGAGACCAATATAGCATTGATTCAATGCGTGACTCACTGATTTTATTTCCCCACGGCTTCCTTGTGCTGTGGGATGCTGACGCGCATTTATGGGAAAATACCTGTGAAAAGAATGTTAAAATGATGATGCGACAAATATTTCGCTTCCCTTAGACACGACAAGCTTTTCACGACTTCAAAGACAGACGCAGGTAATGCACGCGCTCTGCCGATCTCTCTCATTCACTGTCTGTGTGAAGCCTGTAGGCCACATCATCACCATGATAAACAGTCTTGTTATCATTATGAACTTGTTTAACATTTAATACACATGCATTAAGTTCAAAACAAGGGTATAGCCTTATAAAAAAAACGTGAATATCGCGGTTGCTGCGGTTACGTGCAATCCTCTGCAGTTGACTTGTCAGAAGCGTGGTACTACAATATTGCGGTTATTGCGACAGCCCTACCCAGGGAGCCGGGTGACTTCAGACCAGTAGCACTGACATCACACATCATGAAGACCTTCGAAAGGCTGCTGCGACTCCATGTCCTCAGACCCCAGGTTCACCATGCTCAAGATCCACTGCAGTTTGGATACCACGAGAAGATGAATGTGGATGATATCATGCTCTGCTCTACACAGGGCCTACTCACATCTGGACAAGGAGAGGGGCGCTGTGAGAATATTGTTTTTTGATTTCTCCAGCGCCTTCGACACCATCCAGCCGCTTCTGTTGAGAGACAAGCTGACAGAGATGAGAGTGGACCAACTCCTGGTGACATGGATTATGGACTACCTCACAGAGAGACCACAATACGTCAGACTGAAGGGCTTAACGTCAGACACTGTAGTCAGCAGCACCGCAGCACCACAAGGGACCGTGCTCTCTCCAGTCCTATTCACCTTGTACACATCTGACTTCTAGTATAACTTCAGGCTCTGCCATTGGCAAAAATACCCAGATACTGTGATAGTTGGCTGCATCAAGGACAGACAGGAGGGGGAGTACAAGTGCCCGTTTGAGGACTTTGTGAGAAGGTGCAAGACCAACCATCTGCAACTGAACTCCTCCAAGACCAAGGAGATAGTGGTGGACCACATCTCCAGCCTGTGTCGATAGAGGGGGTTGATGTGGAGGTGGTTAGAACTTATAAATATCTGGGGCTGCAATTGGATGACAAGCTGGACTGGACAGCAAATATGGACACTCTCCACAGGAAAGGGCAGAACCATCTTTACTTCCTGAGAAGGCTGGGGTCCTTCAACATCTGCAAAAAAAGTGCTGTAGATGTTCTACCAGTCTGTGGTGGCCAGCTTCCTCTTTTATGCTGCAGTTTGTTGGAGAGGAACCATCAGAGAAGAGACATAGATTGACTGGTGCCTGCACGCAAAGTCAGAGCTGCAGAATATGCCAGTGTCTACAGGGCTCCAGACTGCGACCAAATTGGTCGCATATGCGAACCATTTTTTGAGAATGTGCGAGTTAAAATTGTATGTGGTCGCATATGTGCGAGTGGACGCTTGTGCAACAAAACGCTGTTGTATATGCTGCTGCAGTCCGTAGCATCTCACGCGAGGCCAGAGTTCAGTTAACTTGTTTATTCGCCAGAGCACGTGCAGGCATTCAGAAACACAGCCTCTGAATAGAGCAACCAAAAACAACAGACGAACTTCGATCCTCAACCCGCCCCCTCTTCCCAGGCCGCCAACCAACAGCGCACCCGGGGTTCCACATAGCTGATTGACAGCCACACAGCCATTGACAGTCGCTACATTATGTTCAAAATGAACGAGTAGGATCATGAAACCGTGTTTTTGATTTATCCTGAATCACTACGGTACGCCTATAATAAGTGTTTATATTCAGACTATTTTATCCTGGGGTTCGACTCGGATGCGGAGTTGCCCAGTGCCTGCGTGACTCGCCATAGACATTAATGGAGAGAAGTAGCTTCCGCAACATAGACGTCACGCGCATTGCAACACTGATGGTGGAACGCGCAATTACGAATTAAGCCCCTTCTTCCTACGTCTTTTCAGCAGTTAGATGAGAGTTATCAATCGTCTGAGGAAAGGAAATTATTATAAAATGCAGAAGGTAAGGAGTGTGAGATTTCTGTTTTTATTACAACTATAAACATTGACAAGGAAACATCTGTATTAGCTTATTATAATACTCTAATCTATTAAAATGTAATGAATACATTTGAATGTTTAATGATTTTTTAAAGATAGAAAGATGACGCTGATAGAAAAATGATAAAAGACGGCCGGACGGACAAATAGATAAACAGATAGATAGAATGTGATTCAAATGTAAATAGATTGCATACAATTGAACTATAAAATGCTTAAAATTACAGATTAAAATTACTGTCCAAAATCCATGAAAATCCTGAAATTTGGCAATGATTATTAATTTATCACAGGTGTTTATGCTGCAACCCAGAAAGCCTTTGCTAGCTTTGGTCCATTAAAACCACTATTCATCAGCATGCATTGATTAATCCCATGGCATGTAGCAAAAAAAAAAAAAAAAAGAAGGTGCGACCAAATCATATGCTTGTGCGACCAACTGAAAAAGTTGGTAGCACCAGTGCAACCAGTAGAAAAGTTAGTCTGGAGCCCTGGTCTATCAACCCTATGCTATCAACGTACCAGGTACATTTAACATGGAAGAGGCAATCACCAAGAAGAGGAGGAGGAATAGGCGAAGGAATACCGTCGTTTTTCGTCAAAGACGGGAAGACTTTTGAACGGTAAAGAGAACTCAAAGAATCAGATGCCGAGGTTGCACAGTTTCTTCTGGACAGGTGAGTAGCTTCTAGTTCTACTTTAGTATTAAGTAGGGCTGCAACGATTAGTCGACATTGTCGACAACGTCGACAATAAAAAATTGTCGACAAATATCTTTGTTGTCGAGTAGTCGTTTGATCTCACGTGACCTAATGTAAGGGCGTGCAATATCGCGATTTGACCGCTACGGCGCTTTGGCGCTAGAGTGTAAATGCAGCCCTTTATAAATGCAAGTGCGGTAAAAGAAAAAACAGTGCGAATTATGACGAGTGCAAACGAATCCGAACTAGCAAGGTTTGGCAAAGTTTTACAAAACTTAAAACCAACAATGCTGTCATGTGCAATACATGCAAGGCAAAACTTGCTTTTCACCGGAGCACAACATGCATGTTGGAGCACTTAAAGAGGAAACATCCCCTACACAAGAGGAGCCGGTGAGAATCAAGTGTTCTCCAGCTGGAGCTAACTAAACTAGTGGTAAATATCTTTATTAGATCATGCAATACTACTAATAGTAATAATATCATCAATAATAATATAATTACAGTAATATGATGATTTATTTTGCATAGAATAAAGCTTAATTGAGCTTAGGAGTCAGGGCTGTTTTTATTATTGTAACGCTATTAGGTATTATAGTCGTATCACTCGCCTGTATTTTGTTCCATAATCATGAAGACTTACAAAAGGAGATGTTAGGAATAATATCATGGCAGTTACGTTTTCTTTTTCTTTCTGTAAATTAAAAGGTGAATGAGAACATCTCTGTCAGCTCAATTCTCATGTAAAAAAACGATTGTAATTTTATATCTTTAATAATGGTTTGCAGATTAATATTTTACCCTTTTTGTGTCCTGAAGTAATGACCCTTTTTCTGTTTCAGTTCTATGAAAAGCAGTGGGCTTATTAAACAATGCTTAGAGAGCATTTGTGTGTGATTTGAGTTAAACTTAAAGAGAATGACCTGTTTAGTTGGCTCCAAGTTCATTAAAACCACTATTTCAAAAGCTGAACTGATTTTCTTTTTTTATATTATAGTAAGAATATGTATAACTCAATGTTTTAACTAATTGAAAAAGCTGAATAATCATTCCAAACTTAAAGGGTTAGTTCACCCAAAAATGAAAATTCTGTCAGTATTTACTAACCCTCATGTTGTTCCAAACCTCTGTGTTTATTTGTTCTGCTGAACACAAAGGAAGATATTTGGAAGAATGTTTTAATCAAACAGATCTAAATCCCCATTTGACTACCATAGTATGTAATTTTTCCTACTATGGTAGTCAATGGGGATTGAGATCTGTTTGATTAAAACATTCTTCCAAATATCTTCAAAATAATCGATGATTAGTCGATTAATTGTTCTAATAATCGTTAGATTAATCGATTATCAAAATAATCGTTTGTTGCAGCCCTAGTATTAAGTAGTACTAACTTTAGCCGAATAATAATAATAATAAGCTGTTATAATGTTATTTCAGATAGCTGTTGTTACCATGAGTTATTCCCATAACATTAGATTTGTAGCTATATGATTCTGGTATGTTTTATCATATTGTTGCTTCCAGTAAAGCACCAGCAAAACTAGCTGTATGATATGACATGGCTCGATAACAGATTTTATTTATACCATTATAATTTGTAATCCAAAGCAGCCAAGTTCACAGTTTACAGTTTACAGAATAAGCCATCATTGAGGTAGACCGTCAATCTGAAAATAGTGTTTTTGACGCTTTAAGAAATACACGTGCATTGGGGTGTAACGGTAAATGTATTCGTATTGAACCATTTCGGTTTGAGGCTTCTGGTTCGGTACGCATACAAACCGAAAGATTCCTTGGACCATTTTTATGCCGACAAAATTTGCGCTGACATGGCCACCACAACGTTGCGCAACATCAAATGGCAAGCGTAATGAAAGCATAACGAACCATTTCGACACCAGGGAAATAAAAGCAATATAGACCTAAACATAAAGCAAATTTGCCTGTGAACGCTTTATATAAATACAATATAGGTAGGTCTAAATCCAGGTGATTACTTATATCAATGTTATAACGTTAACCCATATACTATATATATAACAATACAAAATATATGGGTATGGTTTTGCACCTAAATTCAGCATATTGACAAAATGATAACAGCAAAATCCACCTTTCGCTGACTGGAGTCCAGTTGTTTCTGTGAATTGCAGCGATCCGTTTGCTCCTCTTTCTATAGCAGTCTGTAAAAATATACCTCAGATTTTTTTGTCAGATCTAATTGTACAGTCAATCGCAAAGATCTTTCCCACTTTATATGTGTTGTGTTTGTTTTTCGCTGCATTCACGCTGAAAACAAATACAGTCGCTCAGTCTTTTTGCCACTCACTGTGAGTAACTGCAGGCACTCTGGCCGACGGTGACGTCACGCGCATTCCGTCTATATTTTCACGTCTTAAGCTGGTGCGAGCTGCCCGTCCCCGGCTCTAAGGGGATGCTTGAGTGTCTTAAGCATCCTCAAAAGATAGCAATGCAGTCTACATTGGATGCAGTGATTGGTGAAGCTACACAACATATTACCAACAGTAAACTGATCACCCGCGCGCTTTGTTTCTGACGCTTCACATTTGGTTTTAATTGCTGCTTCAGCCATGACAACATACTGAGGTAAAAAACTTGTTGGGCTCTCGCGCCGGAATTTGAGGAAGTGATGTATGCCATAAAGCAGTTGAAATTTGTTGTTCTTTTTGTGCTCGGGTTCCTACCCGTCTCCCGAAGTGGCAGTAAAAGCGATACAGACACCGTGAGGCTACGGCAAACCTGTCATTCAACCTATTGTAAGTCGATATACCATCTCAAGGGTTTTGGAAAAATATTATAAAAGGTTGAAAAAAATTACACAGTGCTGCTGAAAATTCTTTCATTAATTACTCTCTCATTTTGTATCAAACCCAGGAGACTTCCGTTCATCTTCGGAACATGAATATCTTTTTAATTAAATATTTATTTCCCTCCACTAACAGCCTACGCAACTACCACTTTCAAACCCCAGAAAGGTAGTAAAGACATTATTAAAGTAATCCAGGTGACTCCAGTGGTTTAACCTCAATTTTATGAAGCGACACTTGTGCTTTGTTTGCGCACTAAACACTTAACCATTTTATTTACAAAACATTAATATCCAACACTTATTCACGAGAGCACCACAATGCATACGTGTTGTTTTGGCAAGAGCTGAACGCACGTTGGGCATTTTTGGGCTAACCCTTGAAAAATGGGAAAACACCCTATAATTCTGACATTTTAACAACAACAAAAAATGCTCAAAGAAACTATGTGAAATCCTTTTTTCTTACAAGTAACCACAGACTTCTTTGAATTAATTGACTCTCCTTCAAGGTATATGCTAGTGACATGAAAGCAACTGTTCATGCAATGTTAATACTTAACTTCCCCCCATGGGTACAATTAGTTAGTGAAGAAACAACTGCATTATTCAGACAATATAAAAGGTAAAAAACAATTATTGATATCAGGCCCTGTGGTCTCAGCCAAACAAAGGTAAAGACGATTCTTGACGCCAGAAATGATGGTCTGTGTTTTGACTAGAAATGTATACTTAAAATCTAACAGCCTACAAATGTTAGAGCTGTGAGATGAACAACTGGCACGGGCAGGGATGTTTGTGAGTATTTTGTGAATATCAAACTATACACGGCTGTGTTTATATGTTAAATTTTGCTTTATATGAATGCAGCTCAAGCTTACCTGCCTTAAATAGGCTGCTGTGTAGATGCAGTAGCTCATTTACCTACAGCAGGTGATAGGTGCGTGCCAGCATGGAGATAAGCAATAATCGACGGGAACAGATTGGAGAGAGCTTATTGATGTGCAGGAGGTGGTCAGACCCATCCATTTTTCATTAGGCCACTTCATGAGTGACATTTTCAAGTTAAGAATTTGAGTCATTGCGAAATGTGACATTTCTTCCCTACATCCACAGTTCATTGGCTAGGTTCAAACACTACAAAATGTACCCACAATGCACTTTTTCATGCAAAGATCTTTGACAGGCCTAGGAAATGTTAGAAAACTGGAAAAAACTATTACTTGACATCGCCTGAGGCATATTTAAACAAATCATTCCCAGTCTGTTTCACGCAAGAAACAAGAGCTATGAATGCCTGCACGTCATATTTTTAGTCGTGGCTATGATTGAGAGATAGCTGTCTGTGAATGAGATTTCTGTAATATTTAAAACACTACATTGCCTATTACTGCTAGAAATAATGTTATCAGACATTTCGGTTTTGAAATAAAGTGACTTGAAATGAAAAGCTTTTTTTTAAGAAACATGATTTTTTCCTTGCACGAAAACAAAAGTACACTCACCACACATTTAAAAGAATTCAGTTTATGGTTATCTTTTGAAATCAAAAGCGCCTATGCAATATTTATTCACTGGCTTTTCCAGGGCAAAGGGCAATGTAATGTGTACACGTATCGCAAAGAGAAAATTAAATGATCGATACACACAAATAAGAGAAATCTTGAGGAGAGTACTCCATCATTCTTTGTATTAACTGGGCTCAGCTGTGGATGCTCTGTATTGACATGCTTAACGTTCAGGTATTGGCTCTGATCTATGGACTTCTCCTCAGAGAAACAAGCTTTCTCTATCTGTGTTAGTGAAGGCGCTCTGTGTAAGAGGCAAGACTTATCTTAATGTTCTTGTGAAGCCATAACAATGTTATCAATGCCACACAATAATAAAATGGTGATCCTTCAGTTGGATGCTTCCAATCTTTTTTCATTTGTTCAGTTGGTATCCAAGTAGTCTTTGTGTTTGCTCTGTTAAATTATGATTAGGTCAGGCCATAGCTGCCACTAAGAGGCATTCAGCTAATCTGACTTTGACACAGGTTAAAAAAAAACACCAGTTCTGTCTTGTAGGTTTGACTATGCGGAGTCTAAATGCTTAAGTTCCTGCAAAGCAACAATTGAGGTCATAAAAAAAAAACTTAATTTAAATGTAACTTTTTTTAATTTATAATAATACATTTAAAAAGACACACACGTAAGGTCTGTGATTTTTTACCTTCCTTAGATTGACATCCTATATTAGACAGTGGTCTTAAATTGTATGCATATATGTATTGTTCTCATATAGATTTGTATTGTATGGTGCCATTGTGTTTCTATATGTATTTTGCTTGCATATGCAAAGTCGTACTGAACAGTACTGGAATACATGTAGTGTTAAAATCATTACTAATTTGAGAGAGATCATATTATACACTCACCGGCCACTTTATTAGTTACACCTGTCCAACTGCTCGTTAACACTTAATTTCTAAGCAGCCAATCACATGGCGGCAACTGAGTGCATTTAGGCATGTAGACATGGTCAAAGACAATCTCCTGCAGTTCAAACCGAGCATCAGTATGGGGAAGAAAGGTGATTTGAGTGACTTTGAACTGTGGCATGTTTGTTGGTGCCAGAAGGGCTGGTCTGAGTATTTCAGAAACTGCTAATCTACTGGGATTTTCACACACAACCATCTCTAGGGTTTACAGAGAATGGTCTGAAAAAGAAAAAAACATCCAGTGAGCGGCAGTTCTGTGGGCGGAAATGCCTTGTTGATGCCAGAGGTCAGAGGAGAATGGCCAGACTGGTTCGAGCTGATAGAAGGGCAACAGCTAAGAACAGGAAACTGAGGCTACAATTTGCACAAGCTCATCGAAATTGGACAATAGAAGATTGGAAAAACGTTGCCTGGTCTGATGAGTCTCGATTTCTGCTGCGACATTCGGATGGTAGGGTCAGAATTTGGCGTCTACAACATGAAAGCATGGATCCATCCTGCCTTGTATCAACGGTTCAGGCTGGTGGTGGTGGTGTCATGGTGTGGGGAATATTTTCTTGGCACTCTTTGGGCCCCTTGGTACCAATTGAGCATCGTTGCAACGCCACAGCCTACCTGAGTATTGTTGCTGACCATGTCCATCCCTTTATGACCGCAATGTACCCAACTTCTGATGGCTACTTTCAGCAGGATAATGCGCCATGTCATAAAGCTGGAATCATCTCAGACTGGTTTCTTGAACATGACAATGAGTTCGCTGTACTCAAATGGCCTCCACAGTCACCAGATCTCAATCCAATAGAGCATCTTTGGGATTTGGTGGAACGGGAGATTCGCATCATGGATGTGCAGCCGACAAATCTGCGGCAACTGTGTGATGCCATCATGTCAATATGGACCAAACTCCCTGAGGAATGCTTCCAGCACCTTGTTGAATCTATGCCACGAAGATTTGAGGCAGTTCTGAAGGCAAAAGGGGTCCAACCCGTTACTAGCATGGGGTACCTAATAAAGTGGCCGGTGAGTGTATGTGCCATGAGAAATAACCTTGGGCATTGCAGTTGGAAAAAAAGTAATATGTTCTATATAAACTGATCTGAGGTACTATTCTGGGGTATGTAATGACTTTAAAGGCAAAGAAAAGAAATAAATGAAGATTCCAGTAGATTGTTCATGGCATCACAATCTACGGTGTTCACTCTGATGACAATGTTTCATAATCCATAAGATGAATAATATTAAAAAAGGCTGTTTGAGAGAGGAAAATGTTTTTTTTTTTTTTTTTAAAGGATAAATTCCAGTCATGACATTATAAAAGAGCAATTCACATCTGCTCATGATGATCACAGCGTTTTATTACTAATGATTATGTGACTACATTATGTGCAACATGAAACTAAATGTTACAGAGAAGTTGCATCACAGCTCTCTGTCAGTCAAGAGCCTACAGTGTCTAAGCCACACCAAAGTTCCATGCTGAGTTTGACAGTGATTTTGCTGCAGACAGTCTTTAGTTGGACAGAAAATTCAATTTAAATCAATCTGGAAATATAAATATTACTGAACTGATCCTTAATTTTTCTGTCAATTTAAGGCAAATTTCAACGTTTCTGACAGGATTCAAGGGTGAAAAATATAATAGAGCAAAATAACTGAGAAAAATTAGAAATAGTCCTTAGATGACATGTCTGTAATTTATACATTAAAAAAAGTGAGTTTTTCAAGGCGACCTTATTTAGAACCTGCTACTTTAATGTTTCCATGGTGACACGCCATTGCTTGTCATGTGACACAGCACAACCACAACACAGCGCTGAATGAATGATGATCTGCTTTTATATAATTTTTCCTTTTTTATTACAAATATTCACAAATGTATTAGCTATAGCATGAAGCACTGATATTCCGATTGTCAAATATGTGCAAGTGGATGAGTTTTGTTGTTTAAACATCTTTATAACGATCACGTTAGTTGAGCTCTATGCACAATGGGCGGCACCATTTTAGTTTCATTTTCAGTTCAGAGAATCGGATCTGTAGGATTTAATATGTCAATTCCTCCACTTTTTACAAGAATAGGGTCAAATGTTAAGCTACTTACACAATATGTATCTGATATTAATAAAACGTGTCGTCTTATTATAATTGAAAGGATTATTATTGCCGCTTCCATAGACATCAGTGTGTATTTTACAAACTCAAAATCAAAATCATTGTTTTGCTAGTACTTATGTGTATTTAAATGTCTGAAACCTAAAATAAACATTATGTGGTTGAAAACACTCAATAGTTGTGATATGACAGCACCTGAGTGCCTCTCAGCGCCAGCCAACGCGCGAGAACAAGTTTGAATTTAGCAGTTGATGACATGATGCACTCACCGGTGTGATCGTACGTGTGAAAGGGTCAAAAGTAGTTATTACTCCACCACGTGCGAACCGTGCGAACCACGTGCGAACTGTCTGCTATTTTCTCCAGGCTGGAGCATCTGTAGTAAAAACAAGAATGTAGCGTAAGTTTTTGAAGGGATGCACCCCCATACCTCAATACATTTATGTCTGTGCATATCATTTTTTGTTACTCTAGGATGGATTAGTAGCAACTGTTCGTGATCCAGCTTGATACTGGTCAAAGCAGTAATAAAAGGGAGAGTACGCACTTTATTACAGTTCATAAGAGTTGTTTTAAGTATATAAAGTTTTACCAGTTTATTAAACGCCATCTGAAAATGCATAAGGTCTGTTGATTTCACATTTCCGAAAACATCTAAACAAATAGTCAAATAGATGCTATGTTTATGTATAAGTTTAATATTTGAGGTCTGAAAAAAACTCTTAAAACTACATTATGTAATACAACAAGAGTAGTATTTGTAAAGTTATGGTGGTTTGCTTGTCCGCCATGAAACTCGCTGTGAGAAATGCTGCAAGCGGAGTGATAAAAATGGTGAAACAGTTCCGGTGTAGATACTGGTCAATAATGCATGGCTGGAAAAGGCTTTAGGCCAATCAGATTTGAGAACCAGAACAATCTGTTGTAAAAATAGACATATTAAGAGCCTATGCAGTCTAAGCCACACCAAAGTTTCATGTGAATCTGTTGCAATTATTCAGTACACTCTTATTTGGACAGATAATTCAACTGAATCAAAATGAGTGATTCTAACCCCTTAACCCTCTGGGAACTATTTGGCCTCCTTGAGATGTTCCGACATGCCCTGACATATGTGTTTTTTTTCAGCTGCTTATAAACATATTAATGGCACAGGTGAAATTACACTATATTTAGCAGAAACAGGGCAAAAATAACTTATGAGCAACATGTTTGTATTTTTGAGAGAATATTGTTTATGCGTTATTGTAAAAACTAAAAATGAAAGTTTCTGAAATAAGGCCACAAAACACATATTAAATATGCGTCCACAAGACTTTTGACTAATTGATGTTGTTGCCTAGGGTTTTTTCTTCACAATGATCTGAAAATCCTCCTCCTAATCGTTCACATAAAACTGTGAATTGGGTTATATTGCGAAAAACATTTTTTTTGTTTGCCAAGGCAATATGCGAATGGACGTGAACTGGCCAGCCCCATCATGAATAATTAGGTGATTCTCACCTGAGAGACAAAGACACGCATAGAAGAAAAAATGGCACAGAGGCTTCAAATGGCACAGATGCTTTTGCATCTAAACTCTTCATATAAATATAAATTCAAAGTATAAATGAAAGTCAAAACCCATTTTTAGTCATACCTGGAAACAAATCCTGGTCAAATAGGTTATAGGCCGTTTTGTAGAAATGTTTGGTTCCAAGTTAGAGTTAAAAACGTCTTGAAAAGAAAATAATATGAGCACAAACTGTCTAACTAAATGAACGTTCGTTCATACGTTCGTTCACATACCCGAATCATATTTAAACACTCGTTTTGGTTTTACGTAACTAATGTTATGTCTTACTAATGTTATGTAGGAGCTAAATGAATTAACGCATGGCGCGAGCGTCTGTGAATTCGTCTATTCCTTCCTATCAGACAAAATATAATATATAAAAATATCTTTTTTATTCGCCATTTTTTATTATATCACATATTTTAGTAGTTATCATAAATTAGGTATCATTTGAAAGCTTATAAACTCAGAATTCATCCTGTGGAAACCGTTTTATAATTGAACTTGCCTTACCATAGAAACGGTACTTATTTTATCAGGCTCCTCCCCTTTTGGGCATCATTATATTTCATAATTTATGATCACAACATTTTCTAATCTTGACAAAAAACATTGTCAGAAAGGTCTGAGTCTCAAGGTTCCAAATTTTGTGACCGAATTGATATTTGGACAGAAATTTATTAATTTGTTCCGGCAGAATGTATACAACTAAAATCAATGGCACCCGGTGGCTATTTTTGGTACTACGCCTAAACAAAATCTCATGAAAACTTCATTTTTTGTGATATCAACTTCAAATTTGGAACATAACTTGGTTAGATGTATGTCTTTGATTTTATAGCAATTTTAGAGTAAAAAAATATATTTTGTAAAATATATATTTTATACAAAATAAAAAATATAGTACAGTATATTTGATTTAATGTAAATTTAAACTTCCATAACTTTCATACTTTCATTTTTTGAAGTGTTATCACTTCAATAATCTGCTGAGTGTTTCCTTTAAAACAAGACCAAAATTGCGTATATATTAAAAAGCATTCTTGAATTACAACCATTTAAGTTTAATTAGTGCATTTTTAACCCCCATTCTCAAAGAGGGGGGTGACAGCGAAGGGGCTAAAATGCACTCAATCTGATTGAATCATTGATTTTGTCATTTTAAGCCAAATTTCCACGTCTTGGCATTAGACATGGAATCAAAATCATAAATCAAAAAAAATAATTAAATGATACATTGCAACGCTTTTGGAATCTTTTCACAATTGTTGAAAGAATTGTGATGAAAACTGCACACATATGAATCAAAACAAAATAAAAAAAAAAAATATATTGCTCAAAATCAGTGTCTCTCACTGTAAATAGAACAAAGGGCATGAGAAGTTGGAAGGACTTATGGGTACGTAAATGAAGACCGGAATTATATTTTCTGATGGAACAGTCCCTTATGCGATCACACTCATCTAACGTCTGACATTTCTGGCACCACGAAAGTATACATGACTTCATTCCTGTTGTATCTTCTTGTCATGGACAGACTATGTACAGATAGAGAACACGTTGAGGAAGTAGAGATGGTGCTGCTTGACTGAACACATCTCCTCCAGCAGCGCTGTGTAAGCTAACTCAGATCATGTGATTCACACATTCCACTACAACTCCATCCAGCGCTTTTGCCCAGCGGAGTCATAACACAGTCTGGTACCACGAGATGGTGAATATTCCAGCAAAAAAGTGCAGAGATTGCTCCGCCAGACCACGGAGCAGGTCTTGTCACCTTGTGCAGGGTGCAGAAAGCAGAATTGGGAGGGTAAAAATGAGAAGTGACAGGATATTGATTTGCTTATCGCCACAGTGCAGACACACAGGAGTGGAGGGTGAGTGGGAGGTTGGTTATCAGTCGTCCACGTCTGATAGAAGAGAGGTGAGAGAGTGAGAGGAGAAAAAGAAAGATTTCTCAACTGATTGGTTTGCCTCATTTTGGACTCGACTTTCTCGGTGTGTGTAGTGCTGACAGGCATGCACTTTTACAGTAAATGAAAGTAAGCTTTCTGATGTGATAGGATTATGCGCTTATATATAGCAGATTGAAAATAAAAGAATGTTATCGCTTCTTTTGTGGATTTGGCAGAATTGCCTGCAATTAGGTGCTTTGCACAAAAAAAGTGGATGGCTTTAGAGAATATACTTACAGACCTGCTAAAAAAAGGTACAAAAGAATATAATTTCAGCAACGAAAGAGGCCAAGTGCAGTCCATCTAGGTCAGATACACTTCATTCATCCAAACCTAATCTGCATGCTTTAAAATGACTTTAGCCTATCGCTATTCGGATCAAACAGAAACTTGGCATAACAATGAGGCCAAGAAAAGAGACCCTGCTATCGCTCTAGGTATTTTCTGTAATCAACGCGAAATGAAAAAAAAGTATTAGATCAATATTTAGCCTGCCCATTGACTGCTGAATAGCATCAAGCTGTTTTGCATGTGCTGTTCATGAATTCAGCCAAAACAAGCCCTGTGTCGAGAAAATGAGGAACGCAGTATTACCTCCACCGGTTCTACGTAGATGAGAATGAGGTAGATTACGAATGACGGCCTGATTAAAATGCAGCTCTATGTCAAGAGCTACAGCATGTGAATGGTGTACAACTGGAACTCATTTCCCACTCTTTTCCACATGGAGTCTCTGGGCTCCTCACGTTCATTTTCACTTCCCATTTGTTTGATAACAAATAGAGGTTCAAAGCCCAGGTGGGAAAAGACACCATTTATAAAATCTCGCCTGCATGAGACTTGGGTCGTCTCTGAAGGTGCTTGCGGTCAGGTCATGATAGATCTCGGCATTGGTATGCTACAGAAGTTCCTGGCGCTTCCCAGCACTTGTCAAAATAAAGTTGGATTTTTGTGAAAGAAAAGGAGCCCTCATCCATCAAGTGAGGTGATTAACTGATGCAGGTTGCCTTTTTCATTAGGATCATTATGATGAAAGTGCATTCATTAATGATTCTTACAAATCCCATGCTTTCTAGGGAGAAATGGACTAGTCAGCAATATGTGAACATATATGGAAATTATTATTTTCAGAAGTGAAGTAGGCCTGAAGGCTTCTTTCGCTTCCTGACTGAACAATCCTATTCAGAGAGTGTATTTACCTTGTTCTGCAAGGATAATTTCATTCTGCCTCCAGTAGTACATACACATTGAAATTATTGAAATTACACTTCGTTGTTGAACTAAAAAGAAATGGCCTGAAAGTAAAGCAAATATATAAATAAAATAAAAATAAATACCATACCATAAAAGCAAATAGCACCATTTCTTCCTCTATGCATTTGAGTGTTTAAAGTAAAAAAAGCCCTTGCTGGTAGAGGTTGTAACTACACCTTGTTGTTAAAAAAAAACACCTTTCCTCATTGACAGACATTTAAAATTAGCTATGTATAATGACTATTTTCATCACATTCAACACTGCAGCTTAATGTGGACCGAATCTGTTTGTTTTTTTTTTTGCTCGTTTTTTTTTCTCCCCATGACACATATCAAAATTAAACGCTTTATTTGGCCCACTATAATACTGTGTAAATGTGGAACCAATGCAACTTTAGTGTTCCTATGCCTTTATGCATCATTCTAACTTGAAATTGTGCTTCATTATCATTAGTGTAGCAGCGGTTCCCACAATAACTCCATAGAACGCCTATACTATAATTTTGTAACCTCATTATTAATTGATGTGTAATTTCATGCTGGCCTTCACTGAACATCAGTTTGCAACAATAGCTTTCATTTGTTTTGAGATATAATTAAATCTGGGCCAAACTCAGTTGTGGAGTGAACGTAACTTTATTAATCACAAATATTTTATTACAGCATGTTTTACCACTGCCTGATTCTTTTTTATGGCTATTAAAAGCATAAAATTATTAACCGTCTTCGTGCATTACAGACCTCATTGGACATTGGATATTAAAAACATTCCATCCAACTCAAGTATTTAAAAAGATAAGACAAATTCCAAAACTGCATATTTTCTCTTTTTAAATCATCTTCAAACATGACATAAATGCTCTTCATGTCATGAGGGCCCTTAAAGGTTTAGTTAGAAAATGGTGTCAGTTAATTACTCACCCTCATGTCATTCCAAATCCGTAAGACCTTCATTCATCTTTAGAACACAGATTAAGATATTTATAATGAAATCCGAGAGGTTTTTGAACAACCAATAGACAGCAATGTCATTCCAACTTTCAAGGCCCAGAAAGGTAGTAAAGACATTGTTAAAATAGTGCATGTGACTACAGGGGTTCAACTTAAATGTAATGAAGCGACAAGAATACTTTTGTGCGCAAACCCCCTCCACCCCAAAAATAAGGACTTATTCAACAATATCTTCTCTTCAACATAATTATTCTATGCTGTTCCAACGCATTCTCATCCTTTAACGTCATATAGAACGCTATATGACAAAACGTGCAGCACATGGCACCCGTTATCATTTATATAACACGCGCTGTGATTGGTACGTTTAGGTGTGGGGTAGGGTAGTCTCATATTACGCTGAATGGATTTATGACGACTTGGGTTCACGTGTTATATTAACGATAAAGGGTGCCATGTGCATAGTATAGCGTCATTTTGTCATATAGCGTTCAATGTGACGCTAAAGGATGAGAACGGGCTGGCTGTTTACGTAGTAAAAACAGTGAAGTGCTTCCAGGTTCTACGTCAGAACGCCGGCTCATTATTGGCAGACACGGTTCACGTGAGCACCACGACACATGCATGTGATGCATAGGAGCTAGCCAATAATGAGCCGGCGTTCTGACAGAGAACTGGAAGTGCTGAACTGCGTTTGCTACGTAAACCTTGGAGACTCTACGAGCCATCACTATCATCACTGAACAGTGCTTTAAAGGGGAGGTTGACTGCGATTTCACTTTTTTGATTTTAAATAGTGTGTAATGTTGCTGTTGGTGCATGAACAGTATCTTCAAAGTTGCAGCGCTGAAAGTTCAGTGTAAGCAGAGATATCGTCTTTTAAAAATCAGGAAGTATAATTGACTACAAAAACGACTCCAATTGGGACTACAGCTAGGTTATGGTACGTCACTAACCTACATATTTGCATCAACCCCTCCCTCAGAATATGCAGAAAATGGCATGCACAATGCGCATATTTCTGAGGCACGTCGACTCGTCGAGTGTGTTGTTCACGCAGCTGTCAGGTCTTCTGTGTTCGGGCTTCCCATGGACGCTATTCTTCCTCAACAAATGGATACAATTTATGTTTGATTATGTTCCTGAAAATGACGATCGTAATCTAGCGAGTTCAACATCGGATTCAACAAGAAACTGTTACTAAAACATGAAGCAGTTCTAAATTTAAAACAAGAGGCAGCAGTTGTTGGGCCACAATCTGTAAGTAGGCTAAGACTTCATCATTTTAAAAGTATTTGCATGTATAATTCAAGACGTAGCCTTGTATTTTATTTTTTTTCAAATGCCAGCGCCTTTATAGCCACTACTAGTTAGACTATGCTATTTTGTGTCTACGACAAACGCGTACAAACATTATGGACCTGAATTTTCTATAAGTACTAATGTTTTAAACGTATTTTTCATGTATATATGCTTTATGACGTTATTTTCGATTTTGATCAAGAACGTAAACATGCCAACGCTGTTTGAGTATAACATTAGTAGCCAGCCAGTTGCTATCGTTGCCAGTCAGATGCTATTGTGTAAAACAAATGTGTATATGGTTAAAAAATATAGCAAATTATCATTCAGAAACGTTTAGTAAAAGCCGTGTGTGGTGAGGTTCTGTTTGACTCTCCTCATCGCGGCTTTCTCGGTCTGATTCTGCCTGAAACTGATACTGCAGTTAAATAGTTATACATATTTACATCTGGACCGGAGCTCATGACATGCCAGTAAAGGTAATGGGCGTTAACCTTCCGGACAACGTGAGCGACAGTTTAGCCAATCACAACACACCGGCCCAAACGAACCAATCTGAGCTCATGACGTGTTTCTGAAGGAGTGTTTTCATAGAATCAGGAAGTGAACGGCTCGTTCAGGGGACAGAGGAGAGCGCGGCTGACAATAAAGGTGAAGGTTATGAAAAATAAGACTTTTAAAAAAGAAAAACCATGAATACATGTTATATTGCACCCCATAAATACAATCATGACAAAGAAAAAAAGCAGTAAACCCCCCCTTTAGATTTTGCTCACTATGAACACCAAGTAATTCACATTACGAATCAGGACTATTCGTTAATTTAAATATTTATATGCACAAGGCGATCAGACACATCTTAAGCCTTTCCTGTTAATTATAGAAAACATTTTGCAAGGCCTCTGAACTACAGCTGCAAAGTTTGTTCTTGCAAGGTTAATCTTCAGTATCTTTGTCATTGAGACAATAGAGTTGTCAGCCTATTTAAGAAAGCCTAAATTGATCCCTTAACAATTCTGTTAATAGAAAGATCTCAGGGACACAAGGGAGAGATAGAGGGAAAAAGAGGGCTGATTAAATCGTCTTCATTTACTTAACTTGCAGCTAATAATACAATTAGAACATCTCCAGGCAAGAGTATTGTAGGGTTCAAATGGGTGCTGTGGAAAATGAGTCTCTCAGATTAATGGGAGGAAATGAAGACACCCACACATGAGTGCTGTCCATTCCACCAATTCATCACTTCCATCCTCATTGAAGCCACTCAGTTATTACAGAGGAAGTCTTTATCATTACGCTACTTATTTCATTTCACCCTTCACAGGGGGCATTTGCTCACCGACGTGGAACCTCTTCGGATCTGACTAAAAAGTCATTTGAACTGTCCCGTGCCCCCCTTTCTGCCGCCCATCCCCATTACTATAAACCCACTCAGTCATGATAACCATTAAAGCAGCATCTTATTAAAAACCTATCAATACACGCGCTGCCATTGCGCTAATGGGCAAGAATTCCTCTCCGTTAGGTCCGGACTCTGCGTTTCCTCTCCGGGCTAATGAGAGCCATCCCTCAGCATCTCTTTGAGCTAAATCACCTTTATTTGCATCTGCCTACTCGTACCACTGGTAATTTATAGAAGTGTGCACAATGGGAGATGCATTAGTGTTGCCCTGGGGATAGGGGGTTTGTGCATGCTTACAGGGTGATTCAGTTCTCGGACTCGTGGTGAGCTGTTAATTGTTCTTCGTCGGAGCTCTGGTTATAAAAGAGGAGTCGCTGATGCGACCACTGATGAGGTTTTATTTCACTCAAGTTTATTTCCAAAGCCACGTCAAAGGGAGGAAGCCCCTTCAGGAAGTTTGCCCTCTAACTCAAGGGAGGAATTGAACATTGCTTTATCCGTCTGAGCATTTTACAGCTTCTGCTCACCAGCCGTGAGAAATGTGGGGGAGTATTTACACTGGCGTTTACAGTGCGAGACAGAAGCGAGGCTCATTCTCCATAAACTTTGCCGGGAGTCAGCAGGGCTAAATGGTGAAGTTTAAAAGATGTTCGGGATATAAACATATGTCTATAGATGAAAGCAATGTTAGGGTCCCTGGGGACATGTCAGATGCATGGCTAAATTGCATATTCTGCCTTAAAGGTTGGCTTATCGATTGTGTTGGAGAAAGGTTAATATCCGTTGTTGTCACGGACACACGGGTTCGTCATCAGGGACGACGGAGGTAAATCGTATTGCATTTTGTCTCTGTCGCTCTTGCAACTTTTCCCATTAATAACTACAACTTGTCATTCTTATAATTGAGAATATACAGAGCAACAACAAAGGCACTTGTCCTTGTGAGTGGTAACAGTGATGGCAAATAAGTGGAGCTCCAACTTAAACTGTCAACAATGGGCAACTAAATAGCACTACAATCTGAAAGAGCCTGACAACAGCCAAAAGGAGCTATGAACAAACAAGACGGGCCGCACTTCAACTACTCAGCTTGATTGCCGCCTGAGTGTCGGACCCCGTAGATAGCGATGTATAGATCCTGGTGAGTCAATGTACGCCATCCCCTGAGATCCTTATAATGGCCATCGCAAAACAAGGCAATAATGTCTCATGCAATCATAATCACGTTCCACCTTGGGACCGCTACAAGCCGGCGGTGAGGAAAAGCTCCTGCCAAGCATGAAAACTATATAAATACACTTTGAGGACTTGTATGGAAGCTGTAGATTCGGATCGGTGCCAGTCACATATCCAAGGCAACAAAAATCATTGGCATGCTGAGTCAGGTGCCAACACACATACATTATACATCTGCTCTGTCGGTGCCAGGGCTGTGAACGCAGCATTTTAGATTATGTTTGCTCACAAACGCTTGTAGAATGCATGAAATAAATAAATAAATAAATAAATCACACGCCCTTAGGTCTAAGCAAATACTTGAGAGGAAAATTCTTTAAATAGATGCTCATTCGACATCTTAACAAAAGGAAGGTTTTGGGATGGTAAGTCTTAAAGCTAAGAGACCGTGTGGATGGGAGGGGTTGGTGGGTGTATACACTGGAGGGCAGCATTGCAGCACAGAGGCTTCAAACTATAAATTCTAAATAAGAGATTCGTTGGGCTAAATTAGCCCTTTATCAGTCGGACACATTGACGTAGCAATCCATGGATGCAGAAAAACAGGTTAAATTGACATTGTTGGGAAGATTAGAGGGATGCACAAAAAAATAAAGAAATAAAAATCTCTAGTCTGTCCACTCCATTGTACTTGTCTTCCAGAAAATGCATCTATTACTCTCATGAATGTGGAGGATGGAGGAATTGCGCACAGATATATACACGCATATATAAACATTGTGAATAAGTAACGGCTGAAGGGTGCTGTTAGGCATGACGCGAAGCGGATTTATGTATTGGTGCAGTATCTATTAATAAATTTGCAATATGTATGTGTAAATAAATATGTATTACAGCAACTTTCATGAAATGAAAAAGTTAAATCACTAAAAGCCTTCCTTTTGCTAGAAAAAAATAGTACCCTACCGCGAACAGCAACAACGTCCCAATGTGTAATATTCATGAAAGCTCAAATAAAAACCACATAGGAAACGCAGTGTTGCGCAGTAATAAATAGAACCGAAGGGTGAAGTGGTCATAGCCGTGTTTTATCATGAAAATCAGAATCAAGGATGATTATATATATAAAATCATATATGATTTTAATTGATTATACATATGAAATGCTCATTTAAAAAAGGGCTGCAAGGCTACTTCAAATCTCTGCAGTGTCATGCACATACAGCGAAAACATTCTTATAAACCTGCCATATAGATTACTAGCAGCAGACATCACAATTCCCAGACCGAGGTATAGTTCAGAATATTTTATGCCAACACATGCAGTCGTCAGTCCTCGGCACATTTGTTGGGGATTTTATTGCTAATGTATGTAAGGCAGTTAATGCTCACAGATGAGAAAATTTCTAGGTGATGGGCTGTAAAATCCCAAATAGTGTAAAACAAGCCCCAAATGGATATTTTGGGAATGCAAACTCACTAGGCAGATCACAATGTCTCCTCTGAGCCTCACTACCACCCCATAAATGTCACACAAATCATCTAATATATTGCCAGAGTAAACACATGCTGCATATTAAGACACCTGCTCAAATTTACTGGACATCAGTAGCAAATTAACTTTCATATTATCATTGTCATTTACCAGTGTTGTGTGTGATAAATCGCCTCACTTCATTTGCATCAGTGGGCAGGAGTGTCATGCCCATTCAAATCAAGGACAAGCACCCCCTCATATTTCCAGGTGGATTTAGACCGCGACTTGGGAATTTAAGATGAACAATTACTGTAGGTAACAAAAATAAATAAACAAATAAGGCATTTACATTTACAAATTAAGCTGGTCAGTCCAATCAAGCTGAACCATCTGCATATCATTTGCACAGGGTAATGTATTTTTCTCCTATAGTTTTAGTGCGGCTATCTTGTCAAACACATTTAACACATGGAATACGGAGTGAGTGAGTGGCGTGGCCAGGACAGGTCGAGGTTATTAAACATCATCATGCCTTTAAAGGAGGTCATGATGTGACATTGTTCTGAGCTGATAGCTCTGCTTAGTGCTTTCCACATCAGCCTCGGAATGACTAAATCCTCTCGTCAGGGTCTCTAACCCTCTGCGTCCCTGCTAGTGGTGTGCATTCACACCCTTTGAAGTGGCCTCACTCTGACCTAGTCACTCGGCTTGTCTCCAGATTGATCTGTCTGCATGTCTCAATGCTCTCTTTGTTGCTTGACTCACCAAGGTTGCACATCATGAGAGAATGACCCCTAACACCTCAAGCCTCTCTTATATTATTTCTTGGAAAAGATTGCAACAGAAATTGTTACCTATCACACCGAATATCCCTATAATACAGAACTTATTTTCATGAGGCAAAACATGCCTTGTAAATTAACCTGAACTGAATCAGACATGATCACTTGAAGGATCTAAACACAAATATTCAATAATAATCACATTAAAAAACAATAACTATAAGTTCAGATGCAAAAGCCTCTAAATGCCATTTGAAATTTTCTTCTAAAATGACCAATTTTATCAAGCTGGTATATTTAAGTTCAGTAATTTCACTTAAATGACAATTAATAGGTAATCTTCATTTGCTATTTAAGTGAAATTACTGAACTTAAATATACAAGCTTGATAAAAATGGTCATTTTAGAAGAAAATTTCAAATGGCACTTAGAGGCTTTTGCATCTAAACTCTTCATACATATATACAGTATAAAATATCATGCAGTCTTAATTCATTCACTAATTGACTATTGTGCTAGATTTCAAAGTGAATGACAGTGAAGAAAAATTAACATACTGTAATAAAATACTTCTGAATTTATATAATATTCTTTCGTAGCCTATTTTTTTTCCTTGTCTTAAGAATTAGTGATAAATGTGTGTAACATACGACGCCAGGAAACGCCTTCACACGGAGAGACAGGGTAATGTATTCTTCCTATAGTTTTAGTGCTGCTGTGTTGTCATAAACACATTTAGAAGATATTGGGGACGGGGCAGGGCTAGTCTTTCACTGGCTAATTGAAAGGGATAGACAAGCTTGTTTAAAAGTACTCCGAGAGGATGCTGACATTCCTTATATTAAATTGCAGTCCAGTGAGTGATTGAGGATTCTAATCCTGTCTAATGCACTCCTCGATACATTCCTGCTGAAATCTGTCGGCTTGAACACTGTCTCCTGCCTTGCACTTAATATCCTTTGAGAAGCTTTAAGGAATCAAGAGCAATAAATCATATCACATGAATAAAATGCTCTATGATTTAGTGGGAGGAGTGTTGCATTTATTGCTCTCTTCTGTATTATTTCATTTTGTCACATAATTAGATTTAATTATTCAGTTCCATCTCTAATCTGCGCTCCTCATTTCCCCCTAAAATTAATAATGTGTATGCTTTTCTTTCTTGCGCAATCCACATATCAGTTGTTATCTCCGAAGTACTGGTTCTTACAGCCACGAGATACATGGTAAGTTAAACATGAAAAGAAGAAAGTGTAAACAGGGAACGCATGCACTTAATGTGCATTAACCACATAAAAGAACCAACGTAAAAGCAAAACACATTTTTTTATTAATTTGTGCATCAATACCGCAAACTACGACATAATGTGAAGATGTCTTTTGACTTAAATATGAATATGGAAATGAGACTAATTGCCAGAGACAGAGGTAAGAAATAAATAAATAAACGCACACAGAGAACACAAAGAACCCCAATAAATTTCCTCTTGAATCATTCAACAGAACTATAACAGCCCAAGGGGACTCTATAACAAGCTGTTTCCCTTGAAGGTTGCCATGGCCTTCAGCACTGTAGCTCTGGGGATACCCTAATATATAAAACATAATGAGAAATTCATATACCTATGGCATCAGTCACCAGATTCGGACCAATGCACCGGTGTCACCACTTAATTCCGGGGCGGTTCTATGTTTAAAACACTAATTTAAAATCCCCACTGGATACAGGATAATTAGATCTTAATCAAGGTAAGTTGTTATCTATGGGAGGCGTAAGCAGGGATTCGTGAAAACGCTAGCTGTTCTTGGGATTTAAGCGTAATTATATAGCCCAATATTGGCTGAGGGGTGCATCACAGTTTCATTCAGATATATCAGGGAGCCTTCTGCCTTTCGCTCTTGTGAACCCTCCGTTCGGCCCATCTTTATTTCACTGTCTCTGAACTCCGCGCGTACCTTTCACCAAATCCCTTACTAATTGTTTCCGTCTCCTAGGTAGCGAGCCTCAGCTTTGATGTTCAAAACCCTCCTTCCTTACAAAGGAGGCTGGCTGTGGGAGCAGAGGAGGAGGCAGATGGGCCGCGACAGGATGCGGCGAACCTGACGTCTCTCTTCCCCTTTCAAGTGCTCTGGTTCAATCAGTCCTCACCACACAAGCTGTTGTGGAGCACCTTTGAAATCAGAACGTCTGCACAATAGTCCTGACTGCTAATGACTTCTTGTAAAGTTCCAAAGCTGCTCTGATTACCCAAACAAGCGTCAATGAGTGCGCATATGCTTGCGTGCATGCTCACAGCCCGCTCGTCTCTCTGGCAACGCTCATAAAACCAAAATGAGGATGCGGGTAAACAATTAATATGTTAATTCTGGGAGTCAATACCTAGCAATGGAGCAGGTGCGGGGTTGAGTGTAAAATAGTGCTTTATAAAATGAACCCTCCCATCCAGCCCCCACGTTGCAGGTGACAGGAAAAGTCAGAGTGAATACTTTCAAGAACCTCAAGCTACTGACCCAGTGAACAAGTCCACCAAATGAGCTTTTTACACAAAGAAACCTGCTCCTGTCTAGATACCAATGCAGCAATTTGACTCATTCCCCATTATAATAGGTATGACCTGTTTTCCATAAGACTCAGTGCAGCAACTTGACATATTTGATCTCTATGATTTGTGTGAAATGTGGTTCGGCTGCTGGAGCAGAAAATCTTTGCCCAGTTAAATCAAATGGTAGAATATTCTCAAGTGATTCATTAAAATTGGCCATCCAACTGGACCACAGCCATATCAAACTGAGACAGATACAGGCCCAGTCAATTTGGCACTATCTATGTGCCGGGATACCAAGAAGCGAGAAGATGAAACTTCCTTGTTTACATGATCTAAACAAAGGAGTTAGATTCAGATCCAATTCCTCCCACCTTACATATACAAAAACCTACCCATCTCCGCCCCTTAGATCTGGATCCAACTCTGCTTCCTGGATCTTGTGTACTGCAATGGGGTACTACTGATTTTCTTTGGCTGACACATGTGGCCCATTCTTTGAACACCAAGTAATATAGGGCCCTATAATTTCCGCAGAGCGGAATCGCGGAATTGGCCAATTAACGCGGAATCTAGTGTTAACGCGGAATTTCGCGGATTTTACATATTTGGAATGAAATTCGTTTTTTGTGATTTCAGCTCATGACGGCATCAAAACAATAGCCGCGTTTCCACTGAAAGCATGGCGAAGCGGCTCTCCACGGCTCTGCTTTCGTCGGCGAAAAAGTAAAGAAACGCACGCACGCACACACACACACGCAAAGTCCCCTCCGTGCACATCTGTCTATGAGGTGTAATCTATCAATTAATAATCTTTCATTGCGCAAAATTATTATGATATGATTATGAAAGACTCTTATGAAAAGATTTATGAAAGATTGTGAATAGAGTGCGGCACACAGCGTTTATGCGCATCACGAAGCGCTGAATGATGCGCTTGAGGCAACATGAGTCACAGCGCGCAGCTCTTTGAGTCCGTTTGGAAAAGTTCTAAGCACAAAGGAAATACATCGATGCATAGTGTATTATACACTCACCGGCCACTTTATTAGGTACCCCATGCTAGTAACGGGTTGGACCCCCTTTTGCCTTCAGAACTGCCTCAATTCTTCGTGGCATAGATTCAACAAGGTGCTGGAAGCATTCCTCAGGGAGTTTGGTCCATATTGACATGATGGCATCACACAGTTGCCGCAGATTTGTCGGCTGCACATCCATGATGCGAATCTCCGTTCCACCACATCCCAAAGATGCTCTATTGGATTGAGATCTGGTGACTGTGGAGGCCATTTGAGTACAGCGAACTCATTGTCATGTTCAAGAAACCAGTCTGAGATGATTCCAGCTTTATGACATGGCGCATTATCCTGCTGAAAGTAGCCATCAGAAGTTGGGTACATTGTGGTCATTAAGGGATGGACATGGTCAGCAACAATACTCAGGTAGGCTGTGGCGTTGCAACGATGCTCAATTGGTACCAAGGGGCCCAAAGAGTGCCAAGAAAATATTCCCCACACCATGACACCACCACCACCAGCCTGAACCGTTGATACAAGGGCAGGATGGATCCATGCTTTCATGTTGCAGACGCCAAATTCTGACCCTACCATCCGAATGTCGCAGCAGAAATCGAGACTCATCAGACCAGGCAACGTTTTTCCAATCTTCTATTGTCCAATTTCGATGAGCTTGTGCAAATTGTAGCCTCAGTTTCCTGTTCTTAGCTGAAAGGAGTGGCACCCGGTGTGGTCTTCTGCTGCTGTAGCCCATCTGCCTCAAAGTTCGACGTACTGTGCGTTCAGAGTATGCTCTTCTGCCCACCTTGGTTGTAACGGGTGTTTATTTGAGTCACTGTTGCCCTTCTATCAGCTCGAACCAGTCTGGCCATTCTCCTCTGACCTCTGGCATCAACAAGGCATTTCCGCCCACAGAACTGCCGCTCACTGGATGTTTTTTCTTTTTCGGACCATTCTCTGTAAACCTTAGAGATGGTTGTGCCCAGTAGATTAGCAGTTTCTGAAATACTCAGACCAGCCCTTCTGGCACCAACAATCATGCCACGTTCAAAGTCACTCAAATCACCTTTCTTCCCCATACTGATGCTCGGTTTGAACTGCAGGAGATTGTCTTGACCATGTCTACATGCCTAAATGCACTGAGTTGCTGCCATGTGATTGGCTGCTTAGAAATTAAGTGTTAACGAGCAGTTGGACAGGTGTACCTAATAAAGTGGCCGGTGAGTGTACAGTATCTATCTATGCAATAGTTTATTGAGCCTTTTCTTTTAACAGTTTTACATTTCAGTTACTGTGCGCGTGAAGAACAATGATAGTGCTCTCCAGTGTTGTGATACAGAAAGGAACATGATTGAGGTACTACAGCAAGAGAGTCAATTTATGCAAAACCAGAGCTTTATCTACAGATCAAGTATAATAATATTAACATTTATTCATCTTGGAGAGAGTTTTCATCGTTGCCGAACGCGACGCGCTGTGCTGTTTTAATGCTGAATGGAGAATGACTGACGACGCGCTGTTTGAACGTGAATGGAGAATGACTGACAGCGGAGGGAAAAGTTTACGTGAACTTGCATTTAATGACTTAAACATTCATTTCTATCTCACATTATACTACAGTATGGCTTCATATATATTATGAGTTTTTGAACTCAACCTGAGCGCTCGTTGCCGCGGCCATCAGTGGACACAGTGTCGTCTGTAGCTTGCGCAGTCTTCACTCGGACGCGCGCTTCCGTTGCGGGACAGACTCTATTCTTTCTTTACATGTTGATCACAGTTTGACAAGCAGACAGCGGCGTGGTACACACATTGCAGATGGATTGCTAGTGAATTGCTTTTTCACACACCTTGTACAATTGCCAGGCAGCTGAAGCCATTTTTACCAGGGCATAAAATAATTGTCTCGCGCTTTTGTGTCATCTGATCGGCTGTTCTGGATCGGCCTTTATGAGATATCGCCGATCACACATTCCAAAGCAATTATCGGCCGATCGTGATCGGCGACCGATTAATCGGAGCACCCTTAATATAAACTAATATAATTTATTTTACAGGACAGTTTAAAGCTACTTGAAGTACTTAGAGTGCAGTGTTATGTTGCATCATGCAGTATTTGTCATTTTAATAGTAAATGCCTATTTTATTTGAGTACATTTTAATAATTAACATTAAAAGCACACTCTTTTTACAACTAAAATAACAGTAAAGGGTAAAAAAAAATTAATTCCCAAAAATTAAAACGGAAAAAACGGAATTTGCAAAAAATAAAACGGAAAAAACGGAATTTGGGAAAAAAATAAAACGGAATTTGGGAAAAAAATGAAACGGATTTTATAGGGCTCTAGTAATACATGTGCGATAATACACAATACTGTACATATTATCTTTCGAACAAAGCGGTGCCTTTAAATCAATCTATTTTCAAACCATGCATCCTTTTGTAGGGTTGTGGGGATCCTGGAGCCAAACCCAGCCTCTTGGGACGAACTCAAGGAAACAACCTGGATGGATGGTCTGTGCATGTTTTTAGATTGTGGGGAAACCAATGCACACCCACTGCAATACAGGAAGAACTTCCACATAGAAAGTCCACACTAGCCCCTTTTCCACCAAAGCATTTTGAGAGCCGGTTCGGAGCCGGTGCCTGCGCGCGAACCCGTTCTTTATGTTTCGACAGCCAAAGAACCGGTTCTCGGCCAGGAGAACTGGTTCCAAAGCGGCATCAACTCTTTGCTGGACTAGAACCGTTCTTCTACCACGTCATGCTTACGTCGGGGGCTGGGGCGGGTTTAGATGTGTTCTAAACATCTTTTCTGACCATAATATAGGATCGCAAAGCCAGGAGAAACATTTGCAGAAACACGACGGAGTCTGCCTTTGTAATTGTTATGATTGAAGTTAACGCAAGCGTTTCTATTTTTTTTTCTATTTTTTTTATTGAAGACATTATAGACACAAGACAGGGGTACATAACTTATCAGAAAAGATTACATATCAAACGAAAATATTAAAAGACTTACACATTTCGATTGTTTTTAAAGCCTTCTTGGTACACAAGTTAGAGATAATCCCAAAGTAATGTTGTACTTGCAAGCGTTTCTAGCTAAGACGTATGGCGACGTAAACAGTGACGTAATGACGTTGTTCCCTGGGCGCTCTAGTCAGTGGAAAAACAAACAGGTTCTGAAGCGGTTCGCAAGTTGAACCAACTCCGAACCAACTTTGAACCAGCACCAGTTCCGAACCAGTTCTTTTTTTGGTGGAAAAGGGTAATAGAAAAGCCTCCTGGCTCGTTGACTTGAACTGGGGGCCTTCTTGCTGTGAGGCAACAGTTCTACACATTGATCCTCTTATGAAATGGCGAGGTTGGGCTTCTGAGGAACTAAGTTCGGCTCAAGGTACTTTCCAATATCACCCACATTGGTTCCTGTGAGTTATCTACTGTCCTACAATAGAGGCAAACATGCCCAAAATAAGTCAAAACCTGGTTAAACAAGGTCTCCACAAAAACAAAAAGGCAGAAGCATCTGGGAGAGACAAAGTATCTTTTCCACATGCAATGCAACACATTTCTGTTTATGTTAAATAAAACTGCTCTAGAGAAGGTCAAATTGGTAACAAATCCAAGTAACTTTATCCTCAAACAAAGAACAAGGCCATTTAACAAGTACAAGTCTGTGCTGTACAATGTGCCATGACAACCTCAGTCAGAACTATTTTTCCAATATGTTTTTAATGCTCTTAGGGCATGAAAAACTAGATCTGAACAGATTTCACATTTTTCAAAAGAGATTTTCCGATGTCCACAGTGGACTAGCCAGTATGCGTTTATGGTTTTAACTGAAGAGAAACGCATCAATAATAAAACAGCAATTATGTGTGTATTTAACAAACCAATGAATAAAATGATAAAAAGTCAAGAGAAAACTACAAAATATACAAAAACTATAATGCTTCAGTTATTGCAAAAGCAATTGGGTTTTTTTTCTGTCCCACCAGCAGACGAAAAACTTCATACAAGTTTAACATCTGTGACGTCAGAATATGAGAATGTAATTCAATCAAAGATGTCTATAGCCGGTGAAGGTACAACTCTCTCTATGAAAGTGCTAGTAAACTCTATGAAGAAAATGCTCAAGGTCTCATCAGTCCACCAGAGTACAACATTTTCTTTTTACATAGAGTCTCCAGAAGGAATGGATGGACATTCCAGAGCAACTTGGAATTTCTGATTGGACGTTTGCCATTGTGGTTTGGAGAAAGAAAGAAAAAAATCCACATACAATGGCTTGGATGTATGATGCACTAGGGTCCACTGTAGAGGTTGATTTGCAACTTTGCCATTAAAACCCATGTATATGCAATAAAATGCTTTTTGAATAGCTGTCCACTGTAGTGACTTGTGTGAAAGTGTAGCAAAATGAAGGTACTATAAATTATTTTATGAGGTAATCAACATTATGAATAACTTCCCTTTAGTAAAAATGTGCAAACAGCCTGCAATAGTCATAGAGATGAAATTGAGATGCCTACTGTACCCCAGAAATGACAAAGAAATGGCTAATCGATGTCACAGTAAATGTGAAGTTTGAGATATCACTTCAGAGATCTGGAGGCAGCAGAGAGCAAATCAAACATGCAGATAGAAGGGCATAGTGTGGAACCTTAAATTGAGTGCCTTGAAAGTAGACTAATGTGCCAGGCTGCCTTGAAAGGGAAGAGTGCAGTTCTTTCCATTCTTGAGCTTCAAGGACTCTCCTAAATTGGTTGGTGGGGCAAAGAAAGCATATATGTGTGTGTGTGAGAGAGAGAGAGAGAGAGAGAGAGAGAGATGGGAAAAGAGAGAGATTAAAAGATAGGGAGAGAGTTACCTGCTGTACTCAGCTCTTGAGAGGTTCAAAATTCCAGTCTTAAGCTGATAACAGTGCCAGCTGAAAGTGCTAGTCAAAAGGTAGAAAGTCTCCTTGTCAGGAGGCAGGAGAACTGCACAAGGAGATCTGGGCCAAAGGAAAGCCAGCAGCTGTTTCCATCAAAGCCATCTCCCATCTGAGTGGCCATCTTCCTCCGGTGTGAGGTCCAATAATTCCAGAATTCAAGCATCTCCACCTCTTCAATGAAGTACTCTCTACACTTCAGATGTGGTAGGTGGAAAGGTAAAAGATCTTCTGTCTTTTGTCGATTTTTTAAACAGTTTAAACAAGAGGCTGGTAAAGATACATATAAATAAAAGAGCCCGACAAGATTTGACAAGCAATTATCCAGCTTTTGTTAGCGAGATTGCTTTTAGAATAAGCCAAAACGTGACATTTTAATTAAATTGATTTAAAAAAAAAAGATTAAGGACATGAACAAACAAATTGCAGCTGTCTATCTATCAATTACAGTAAGAAAACAATTATCTGAGCAAGTGCAATGCAGGCTCAAAATAACATTTGTGAATAATTTTGGAGAAAATTCCATCATCCCATTAAAAGTTCAACTAAAATACAGAAACTTGCTGCTGAGAAGGATCTCATAATTGAAGTCAAATAAAATTACTTGGCTTTCTTGGTGCCCTGACAATTAATAAAATACAACCACCAAACAAGAACAACTAAAGCTAATCTAAAGCTAATTTGTTGAATGTAGTCTTAATTATTGGACAATTTCAGAGCAATTCAACCATTCTTTTTCATCAGAAACGATCTTAAAACAGGGATTTAAGTGTAAAATACCGAACTTGTCCTTTAACCATTAATGGGAGAAAAAAAGTACCAGAGAGCTGATCAACATCAACACATCTTAATAGTGCCTTCAGTCACTATATATATATATATATATATACATATATATATATATATATATATATATAGCATACCCTACTTTTATTCAGTGCAAACACTGCTGTTCATTAAGTTTAATGTGTTCCTTCATTGGCCCAAGCACAACCAATACTTTACTTGCACACTTGCTGTACCAATTTGCTTAATGCATTTCATACTAAAAAGTCATTTGTCATACTAAAAACACTGATGTAAATGTTACAGTCATTTGTTCCAGTCATTTGTCAAACTAAAAACACTGATGTACAATTAAAATAAGATAAAAAAGTACTATGTACCACTGATTTCCAGGCAGTTCCTGGTTGAACTTAAACATACATGCATATTCAGTGCAAAAAAATGTAATGGGTCTTTAAGAGTACCTATTCTTTTTAGGGATGTTAACCGATGACCGTTTGACCGATGGTTGACCGCATCAACGTTAACCGATCAAAGTTGTTGGTAGTCGGTAAAAAAAAAAAAATAGCGCTAGGTCACAGCGTTCGGGTTCGCGCACTCACAAGATTTGTGAAAAGTAAAGGCTTCAGGCTAAAACACTCGAGGTTAGAGCCGTTTGTGGGAACCGGAGTGACCGGACGAGAAGCGCTGCGCCGCGCCACGTAGGACAACTCCAGGTATCGCACTCGGGACACGCACTCTCTCATCAGTGTATGGCCAGCAATATTGTTATGTTTAATGACATGAAATGAAGGAAATGTCTGTTCTATGTTATGGTAATTGTACTGTACAATTAAATACAATCGTTGTTGAGTCTGCAGTCTGAAAACTTTACCTCAGAGCATCCGACAACTGAATGAATTGAGAATCTCAGCTGAAAATCCAATAACATCAGCAATTGTCATTCAAGCAGCTGATTTCTGTAAATAAATGCAAAACTACATGTATATTGCAGCATAGGGCGAAGTCAGGATACATTAGCAACAGTTTGAGACAAAAATAATTTACATTTTATATAGAACTATATAAATGGCGCTCTGTGGTGCATGAGGATTTTGAACACGGTTCTGATCCGTTGCCGGGCGCCGCGGACAGACACCGAATGGTGCCGCCGGTGTGTGTATGTGTGTTTTCGCCATCCCTACAATCACATACGCATAAGTGTGTTCAAAGTTAGTCAGTTTGTGTAGGCTATTTTCAACTGGTAAATAGATGCTCATGAGAAGCAGTTGTGTTTGCATACGGATATATCCATAGTGACAGTATACTGCTCGAGCACATTTCATTAGGCTCATCATTAAACAAAATTGATGCAACAAACACGACCATTATTTATAACTCTATTGTAGATGTTTGACTTATGTGCATTAAAAGTATTTCTTGAGATCAAATTTACTGCAAAAACTTCCAACACACACTCAACCAGGCACTTTATTATGTACACCTGATCAACTGCCTGTTAACGCAAATATCTAAATCAGCCAGTCACATGACAGAAACTCAATACATTTGGGCACATAGACATGATCCAGACAATCTGCTTAAGTGCAAACACTATTTCACTTACCACCTGTCTGACTCCTGTTCCATCCCTGACACTGACTTCTTAAAAATCTGCTCCACACACCATGCCAAATCATGCCGTACCACTCCGCTCTCATACAGTACCCTGGTACCAATCTATTAAACGTCACAGCTCATCTACATATTGTTGCTGACCGTGTCCACAGTGTTCTCATCTTCTGGTAGCTACTTCCAGCAGGATAACGAACCATATCACAAAGCTTAAATCATCTCACCCTGGTTTCTTGAACATTAAAATGATTTCACAATAATCAAATGGCCTCCACAGTCACCCAATCCAATAATGCACCTTTAAGATGTGGTGGAACGAACAGTTTTGCATCATGAATGTGCAGCCGACAAATCTGCAGCAACTGTATAATACTATCATGTCAATATGGACCAAAATCTCTGAGGAATGTTTACAGCACCTTGCTGAATCTATACCATGAAGAATTAAGACAGTTATGGAGGGAAAAAAGGGGCACTAGAAAGGTGCACCTAATAAAGTGGCGGGTGAGTGTAAATTTAATTTAAAAAGTCAATACACTTGTAAGTCATTCAATAATTTGTAGAGTGCATAAAAACTCATCTGGAAATCTCTGCTGCAGTATGACTTTGAAATGTACCTACTTATTTAATTGATGTATTGACTTATTTCCAGAGCAGATACCCAAGTACACAAAGACAGATGCGCACACAGAGCGAGTGATTAAAATCTAATTATTTTCTTTCATTATCTTTCAGAAAGATGGTGTCCAGAAGTCACAGAAAACCCTAATTCCTTTTTTGCCTTTTTATATTTGCATAGCAGGAGAAAAAACAATTAGACGCATGGGAATTAGACATATTAGCACTGTCCCTTGGAAATTAATTTATTACCTGGCAGCACACCTAATTGATTTCGTGCCACTGCATCTTCTTTCTTGTCTTAAATTCTGATGCTTTCTGAATGTAAATATTCCAAAAATGTAGCCACTACCCAGAACAAAAAGCTGAGATCATTTTTGGCCTGCATGAATAAATCAATATCTTCTCCAGCATGTGTCAATTGACGCCAAAATGTAGTTAGCAGTGAACCAGAGGGTGCGCGAAGGCGCTCAGAGAGTCTTTAATGGAGTCTCAGAGGGATATAATGAGGATCTCCTTGTACCTGTTTCAATTTCTGTTTACTAAGTAGGAACATGTACAACGAACAAAAGCCTTTGATGGAGGAATCATCCCTGAGCCCCTATTTCCAAAGAAGAGTGTGTCTCGCTAACGACAACACGAGGTTAACCGCAAATTCAGAAATAATGTGCTATTTCCCTGTGGACCTCCCCCTGTCCTTTTCATTTTCTTTGTGCCTGAAGAACGTTGTGGATGAGGGGGACAGATTCCTCACTAAGTCAACATGATGTGACTGCACTGCTGCCACTGTTTGTGGTGGAGGATGGCCGGGACTGCCCAGGGAAATTAAGTCTCTCATAGGTGCTGTTGTGATTTGTAATGGCCATCGGTGTGTGCCTGGAAAAACAAGCAATGCCGTGCCTCGGTACTGACCACTGTTTCAAGGAACTGAAGGGTTGTTTGTTTGTATTGCTTCCTGGTAAGACAATACAAGAATGTGAAAGTGAGAGCTGTCATAGTTCATTTGTACATAAGCAACTACACTTTCAAAAATCTCAGTATCATCAATGGGCCAATGGAGTCTGAACTAGGCATTAATCAGTTTGCATTGACTTGTTCTCTAAAACACCACCACATCTACATGTTTAAACTCATGACATCAAGGGCAAAAATTAAGATTTACCTAATGTAGGGAAAAAAACTGAGGATAAAATGGTGGGTTACTTACGAATAGACAATGGGTCTCATTCATGAAACATTCGTAAATATACGAGTAAATATGAGAGATTTGCGCGTAAAGAGACCTTCCCGAAAACTCTTCTCCTGATTCACAAATACTTCTTAAATGTCAGCTGTTAATGAATTCCACCCAGTCGTAAATGGGATGCGCGTGCACGTTCATTCTCAATTACCATAAATCCCGCCCATTATATCCGACTGACATCTATATATAGGCATATGATAATATGAATGCAATTGAAAAAGAAAGATTTCTCGGATGCAGAAATTGAAGTTTTATTATCAGAAGTTCATTCAAAACACCAATTTTCAAGCGTAAATAGTGGCCTATCAGGTCCTAAAAAAGGAAGCTTGGCAGCATATTACAGATGCAGTTAATCGAGTTTCATCTGTTAATCGAACAGTCCCAGAAGTGAGAAGAAAATGGTTCGACATTAAGCTTGACAGCAAAAAACGAATTAGTTCACTTCGGAAAAATCGTATTCAAACTGAAGAAGGACCACCATCGATCACCAGATCTGCTATTACTTATGGAAGCTTGTTTCCGCCACAGAATGAAAAATAAAAAAGGTTATTGCGACTTTTTATCTCACAATTCTGACTTTTTTTCTCACAACTGCGAAATGTAAAGTCAGAATTGTGAGATATAAAGTCAGAATTGCTAGATATAAAGTCGCAATTGCGTGATATTAAGTCAGACATGCATGATATAAAGTCAGAATTGTGAGATTTAAACTATTCTGAGGGGGAAAAAAGTTAGCATTTTTTTCCCCTTAGAATTAGCCTGATAACTCACAATTGCGAGTTTATATCTCACAATTCTGAGAAAAGATGTCAGAATTTCAACATATTAACTCGCAATTATGTGTTATAAAGTTAGAATTACGAGATGTAAACTCACAATTTTGAGAAAAAAAGTCAGAATTGTGAGATAAAAAGTCGCACTTCTGTCTTTTTCTCAAAATTGCGACTTTAAATCACGCAATTCTGACATTATAACACGCAATTGTGTGATAAAAAGTCGCAATTATTTTTTTCTTTTTTTATTCAGTGGCGGAAACTAGCTTCCATAAGTTACTGGCTCTCATAATAGAAGTCCAAAGAAAAACCTTTATGTTACTATATAAAATATTTTTTTTCCAAAATGCTGTTTAAATATGTACCCGATTAAGGTGAATTCAAATGCAGCCTTATTAATGAGCAAAATGGATGTTAAGCGCACCATTTACGCCTGGCTGGGAGCCGGTGTAGATTTTCTTGCGTACCAACTAACGTTTGGAAAATACGAACATTTTAATGAATCCGAAAAATTACTCCAGAACCACTTTGCACACGATTTACACAATAATTCGCTCTGCTCGTGTTTCATGAATGAGACCCATTAACTTCAAGCAACTGCAACGTAGTACAGTAATTATATCATATTCTTAATGATAGTCTGACTGCACGCATCTACTTTTTTCAGGTTCCCTAACACATCTTTGTGGCTCACTGGGAATCAACCAGTTTGAAACCCCTGATGACTCACAAATCTTCAGAAATGTTTTTTACCTCACCAAAAAAATGGCATCCATTTATCCATCCATCTTGGGATGAATGATTTATATATGGATAATTCGGAAGGCACACATTGACACAGAAATGCCCTCTAAAGGAAACTGCCCTCAGTGGCTTTTGTTTAGTCTTAAAGGCAATATAATTCCAAACAAACTTAAAGTGATAGTTCACTTTGAAATTATTTTTTTATATGTTTTAGCTTACCTCAAGGGCATCCAATATGAAGGTGCCTTTGTTTCCACATTATTTTCAATTTTGACATTTTTTGTTAGTAAGGCCCGCAGGGGGCGCTCACCCTGTGATCTGTGTAGATCCTAATGTCCCAGTATAGTGATGGGGACACTATACTGTCAAAAACCACTGCCCTTTGGATGAGATGCTAAACCGAGGTCCTGATTCTCTGTGGTCATTAAAAATCCCAGGGTGTCCTTTGTAAAAAATAAAAAAAGAGTAGGGGTTTAACTCCGGAACCCTAGCCAAATTTTCCCACTGGCCTCTATCCATCTTGCCTCCTAATCATCCCCATAGACTGAATGGCTTCATCGCTATCTCCTCTTCACCAATAAGCTGGTGTGTGGTGAGCGTTCTGGTGCACTATTGATGCATCGCAGGTGGATGCTGCACATTGGCAGTGGTTAAGGAGACCACTGGTCAGTCATGTCTCGCATACTCGCCAATTCATACTCGCTTTCAGAATTGAGACTGGGATCTAATTCAAGCTCAGTTCACAAGTTTGAAGTCCACGTCACTGGAACTTAATACCCTAAGACCTCCAGAAAAAAAAAAAAAGTGTGAATGTGTTCTATGCTGAAAATGTGAACATCCGGCCGATTACACCCAGATTCATATGGCGGAGAATTACATTAGTGATTCAGCCTAATTTTCCTGTGACTTGTCTGAATTAACACAATTAAGCACATTTTTCTGTGAGACCTCTGGATGAGATACACAAGACATACTCCAAGACCAATTATGCCATTAGTGCCACCAGATGTTCACACAGCTGTATTCACACTGACAACAGCACAGAGGGTTAAATTAACTAGAGTAATTGAACAATAAAACTGGGCTGACAGAGTTCTTTGGAATAAATTAAAATGTGGCTTTCAGGGTGATAATATCCCTGAAGAGAATATGAGAAACATAAATTCCGAGTAGAATATGATAAAGCGGTGTGACTCATGTTTGCACAAACCATATCTGATATTAAAACTGACATGATCATCTTTCTGTAGTGTTTAATATTTCAAACTAGTGAATGCTGTAATTATCACAGAAAAAAGTGGAATTGTGCCCTTGCATGTAGTGTAAAACTATTTTTAATGGTTAGTCCCATCTCCACATGGGGCTGAAAATGTACTCAAACGCAAATAATACGATTTTTACAATCACAGATGAACACATTCTAAAATAGTACAACAGAAGCTACAACAGAACTTTCATGCTATTCTCACTGGTACGCCGTCAAGAAAACTCAGAGGTTAATTGGGAATAAGTCACAGCGCATCAAGTTAGAAGCCACTTCATGTCAATTGAAGCAAATTAGTTGACCCTTCTCTTCTAACTAAGTTTGCATCTTTTTTCAAGCAGAAACTACTCTTTCCATCAATTAGCAAGTACAATCCCACTGGAGGTGAAATCTGTAATAGATATGCACTTTTATACACTAAAGAAAACACCGTTTTTAAAAAACTTAATTGAGAAGGATTGGGTCAACCAATTAACCCAAACACTCATGGGCTTACACCATTTGGCAAATTTTCTTCTTCAAGACTTTAAAGCACTAAATACAGTTACATCAGTCCCTTTTAAATACCAATGGGCTTACTCCATACTAAGGTGCTAACTTTTGGTGCCAATTATTGACCATTATAGAGTTCATTACAGACCACACCACGGGCAGTGGAGCCATGTCCGTGCCCACTAATAATTTACTCAATCATACCGTTATTTCCAGCGATCATAGTTGTGATTGAATGTAATGAAAAAAAAAAATTATAATTTGCATAAATTGAAAACATTTCATACAGGTCACATTTTATAGCCTTGAGATGTGGACTTACATTTACAATTAATTCATGAACTCATTTAGCATTTAGACAACAAACAAAATTAATATTTTCTTAAAATATATTCTTAAATCACAGCTGTAAATATTTTATCCTATACATGAAGTTTTCACTGGATATATTGTTTGTTTATTATATATATATATATATATATATATATATATTAGGGATGTCACAGTAACCAAATTCTAGTAGTCGAATACCGATACCATTAAAATGTTGTGGTTCTCGGTACCAATTTCGGTTCCACAGCAAAGTCAGATTGAACTATTTTATTTAACTATTTGAAAAAAAACATATGTTTATTAAATTGTTAAATTCAATAAAATCACATTATATATATATATATATATATATATATATATATATATATATATATATATATATATATATATATATATATATAAAATGGTATATATAATGGTATAATGATTAGGGTTGCAAAATTTTGGGAATTTTCAAAGATGGAAACTTTCCATGGGAATTAATGGGAATTTAAGGGAATTAACAGGAATTTATGGGAATAAACGGGAATAAAATGGGAATTTTCAAAGTTGAGGGTTGGCTCTTCATAGGGAACTTAAATATAGTTGAGGAAAGTATATTTTTTAGCATAATCTTGACTAAAACAAACAGATGCATTTCAAATACACTTGAATATCCATGCCATTCTTCAATCACAATCCGATGAGTGAAGTAGTATGACGATGAGTGGCTTCGGCGCTCGTTTAAGTGAAAGAGTTTTTTTTTCTTTCTTTCTTCTAAACTACCACTGGTTGTGAAGTGTGCTAAAATAACGTCACCTTATCATCTCTGAAAAGCTGAAAAGCGCTCCACACATTCAAATGACAAACCACACTTTCAATAAAAAAAATCTATCCGTTAATGACACGTCCGCTTCGCGTCGTGCCTAACAACGCCCTTGAGCCGTTACTTATTCACGATACAGCACTTGCCTCGAGTATCTTATTGCTTTTATAAAACAGTTGCCACACAATATTTAAGTAAAAAACAATGTTAGTGCAACTTTCTTGAAGTAAAATCACTAAACGCCTACCTTCCGCTGGAAAAAATAGTCCCCGAGTGTGAACAGCAACAACGTTCCAATGTGTAAAATGCATGAAAGCTCAAATAAAAACAACATAGAACCGCAGTGTTGCGCAGCGATCAATAGAACCGTTGGGTGAAGCGGTCGTAGCCCTGTTTTATCGTGAATAAAGCACAGCTCTTGACCAATCAGAATCAAGGATTCGAACTAACCGTTTTATAAGCAGATTTACTTAATGACAAAACCACCCCAGTCATTCTAGAATGATTCACTTCTTTCCAAATAGAGCTATTCAAGTCATCTGGAGAAATTGTTTTTATATCGCAATATATATCGTGGAAAAATAAAATATTGCAATGCCATTTTTTACCAATATCGTGCAACCCTAATTCGTCTAGTAGCAATGCTGATAAGTTAGATGCTAAATAACCTAGCGTAACTTTATTTACCACATAAGGCAGATGCTAGCTACCTCATGTGTCTGCTTTTCTCTGCCTCCTGCAATATGATTTCAAGATCATTTGAAGTTGTTTAGCTAGTCTTACTATTTATACATCTACTCATGACATTGCATTAGTATTCTTATTTCTTTCATCTGATGTTCTAATATGGAATATTTCCAAAATTCCCCAGCTTAACTTCCCATGGAAATTTACCGGAAACTTTACGGAAATTTACCGGAAAATTTACGCCCCTTTGCAACCCTAATAATGATATATAAAGTAATGGACAAACGCTTAAACACTTTCTATTCAAGTACAAATGGTAAGCTAACAGGTAATTTAATTGTGTATGCAAATCATGGTGGGTCTGTATATATTGATTTTTAAATACTGCTGTTTAAAATGAATGCGGATATTGGACATTTCATGAAGCAATCTATAATTTAAATTGAATGTATGTACTTCCATACTGATTGCCAGAAGTCATGGGGAAAAAAACCTATTTGTAGCTGTCTAATTTGAGAAATGGACCATCTGGAATGCATGACAGGTGTAAAGTTAGGATAAACAGAACAATCTGTAGATCCACATTTTCAGCAGTCTGCAAATTGACTCTTTAGACTGCCTGTATCAAGATCACAACGGTGTCCTAACCTTTTATAATACCCAAATAACCACAGGTTAATCATCACATTAAACATGAACATGATTCCACCAACATCTGATAACCAGAAAGTGTATAAAAAAGAAAAGTAAAATTAAATTAAATTATAATAATTAAAAAAAACTTTAATTTTGGAGTATCATTTTTTTTTGTAAAATATTTTGTGTATATATTGGGGCTACTCTATATAAATTCAGCAACATTTTGTAAATCAGTTACATAAATAAGATTAGTTTTAATTACTATGACGATTATTGGGAATTCATAACGAAAAGAGATATTAAATCTGGCCAAAAAAAAAAAACTGAACCAAACCAATCACATGGGCAAAAAACATGCACATGGCTAATACAATCCTGCATCTATTGCTCAAGTAAACATCTGTCTATAAAAGTATAAATAGACTATATCTAGCAAAAATTAAGTTGTATGCATTTGATTCCATCCTCTCACGTATACTGAATTATATTGAAGAAAATGTGAGATTATATATATATATATATATATATTGTGTATGTATGTATGTATGTATGTATGTATGTATGTATGTACATGTATATATGTATATATGTGTATCTTGTAATGGAGCAGGCTTATCCCATATTTTCCAATTTAACTTTGAACTGAACTAAATTTTTGATTTCAGCCCAATCCTGTATAACCTATCAAATGGTGTTAAATACACTGCAAATATGAGTGCAGTTTAGAGCCATTTTGAGAAAAGTAGAGAAGATAGATAGTCTTTGAAAATGACTTAAAATGATGGCCAGAAATCAAAAGATTCAACTCTCTACACATCAAACATCATAGCAAAATATGTACTGGCATGAGAAGTATTCACTTTGCCTGACCTTTCATCTATGAAACCTGCAGCAGAATTATTTATGCAGCTGTATCTGATGTGTGTCTTGGACAGGGATGCCACGCAGCTGCATTTGAAACAAGTGAATCTGACTGATAAATATCTGCAGATAAAGTGTCTAAAACTATGGTGATGGTCTCTAACATTTGATACATTTAAAAATTATAAATTAAAATCTCAATGCTACATATATGGGTTGATGTCAAATAATAATAAACTATAATAATAGTTGACTTCATCACTTTCTAAAAACTGGGGAGACACACCACATGACATTAAACACTCTAAACTAGCTTTGCCATATCACAAAGAAAAGTCAAATTAGCATATCATTTAAGAGCCTTATAAACACTAACACACAGTCATGAAGGTCTAATTGCACAACATCACTGCAAAATGACACTTTTTTCCCCAAATATTAATATTTTAACAAAACTGCTACACTGCCTTTTTTCTAAGAAATAATAATAAAATAATACGCCAACTAATAAGCTTTTCTTTTTCCAATAATTGTATCACATTTTTGACTATGCATAAAACAAGCTAAATACATTCAGAAATGTAAAACATAATCATCATCATAGAAGAAATCATCATAGAAGAAATTAATTCAAGTCACTGTTTTTATGAATTCCATTTTTAACTATTTCCCCTCTAGCATTTTATTTATAAGTTGCCAGCCAGCACCAGCATTTTTGATCATGTTGACAACTTTCACGGCCGCAGAATATTTTGTTGTATAAAAATGTAAACAGTAAATATATCTAAAGAACAGACTCTGCTTCAAGTTTTATACTCAAAGTGTGTTTTAAAGAATAATAAAAAAAATTATAATCAAAACATAGATTAAGTAGATTGAGTCCATCAACGTTTGCACAGTCCTATATCTCTTTGTGGGTTTGTCAGTTATTCCTCTGTAATGTTAGGTTAAAGAGCCGATCCTGACCTCCCTGGGGTCCTAAGCAAAAATATGTTAAGGGGCCCTTCTACCTGACCCATGAGCCATGTAAACCATTTGCCATTGCCACACAGTCACACCTGACACACCAGTTCTATAATACTAATGAAAATGTAACTCCTGATATCAGAAATAGACATTGTTTTATATTACTTTCAATAATTCACATTTTAAAATAGTACAAATGTAATTACTGATATCAAAAATGCATCCTGTGAATTCATAAAAGCTAAAATGGCTTGCCATTGCATGTCACTGTGTTTTAAATGATAAAACCAATAATTGATACTTGATGGTTAAGGATGTTAATAGATTGCTTTCCATCTTGCTCTATTGCAGAGTTGTAACTAAACTGACTGGGAGACTAGATAATCATTGTGTTGTTTGAAAAGTATGAGCGCCCAATGAGGAGTGCCATCACGCCCATATTGTACTGGTAACTGGTCCCAATAGATGTTTAACTGAGTGCACATTTCATTTTGTGCACGCACATATTAACTCATAACCTCGATTCTCTCTAGAAGAGGAAACAAGTGTTGCATAAGTTAGCTTACACTATGGGAAAGATTCATCATTTAGAGATATTGAAGCCAAAAAAAATTATCCTTAATAGCTTCGCTATTTCTGCGAGGAGTAGATGCGCTACTTCCTCATTCACTGTCATTGCGATCTGTGCTTGAAAGCGTGGGGGAGGGTGATTGAACTATAGCAAATAGCCCTGCCTTATTGTGCTTAGCACCCATTCTGATACCCCAGGAATCACTTCCCATGCTTTTATATGTGTAGCTAGGGGCATGATGGCCTCCAGGTTCTGATCACTGCAATGTGTGGGCTCCAGAAACTGAACCGAAGGTATGGGCCGTGTGATACAGCGGGCAGAGAGTAGTAGGCTTGCCACGGTAGTCGGTGTTACCGGTGTTCAGTCGCAACATCGGTTTCATGACATGCCCACCGCGGCACCGTGGTTGGCATGGGAAAAAAAAGTTTAAAGCCTTAAAAATATTGAACGCAATTATGCAGTAGTCGATAAATTCTGCCTATTAAAACACACACGACCCACAGAAAAGACGCGCGTCGGTATCGAGTTCTCTTTCGGGCTTGAACAAACCATAACACACAAATTATGCCAAAATGTCTATAAGAGCAGTCTTAAACGAACATAGAGATTTGTGAGAAAATGGGACGCGTGTCAGATCACGTTTCTGTCAGCAACGGCTGTCCAAATAGTGAAACATTGAGGACACTGACAACGCGTTAACAGACAGGACCAAGCAGGTAATATTTAATATGAAACAGTCTCAACTTTCAAATTTGGTCATTCAAAGAAAATCAAACAATAAATAGGCCTACCGTTTTGTGGCTCTTTAATGTGTCGTGACAGATTGCCTGATAAAGCCAAGTTTCACCAACGTTAATCTACTCCTGACTGCTTTCTGACTGATCCTGTCTCATGTCTGTTAATCAAACTCCAAGCGAAGGATGAACTGACGCTAATTTAAAAGTGAAAGTTAGTTTTGTTTTCAAACTAGCGCATATTCAGGGCACAAATAACAAAACAGTTCTTTCCCGCACTACCGCACCGTTGATGTATGCCTGTGAAAACGTGCGCATTTTACCGTTTGCCTTTAAATTAGCGATTTAAAAGCCCCCGCGGTGACACCGGTATTACCGGTGTTGTCACACATCGATTAACCGGTGAGAAAATATCCTCACCGTCACAACACTAGAGAGTAGGAGTGGGCACGGGCTCGTGGGCATATTTCCTACATCTAACACTCGAGCGGCATTTGCCAGCTTTATAAGAGTGGGCTCTGTGGTTGACACGAGAAGTGTTCTGCTAGGGGTGTGTAGGGGTAAACACTGACATGTGAGCAGTTTTTCTACAATTGAAGCACCATCGGCCTGAGCCGGATAACCAGACATTGTGCTCTTTCTGAGATTTCTCTGGGACGCCGTGAAAACGACGGTTGTGTGCAGGCGAGCACGTCGTACATCAGGCTCGTTGGCTGCTGAATACCACTGCACTAGCCTGTTTGAAGGGGACTGAATGGGAGAGGATTTGACGGCTCAGCTGTCTTCTCTCTTGTTGCCGCTAGGAGGGCTTTGTGTGCTCGGGCTTCAACGCGATCTTTGACCAAGGGCCCCGTGGGCGAGGCGGCCTGTGACAGCTGGCCGAATGCGACCTAGTGTTGTTGCAAGGGCTGGCTGGGCAGTGCTGGGCGCTGTGAAGCGCAGTACGTGCAGGCAACTGGTCATGGCTGACCTACCTGCAGAGGAACTAGAGTGTCGTGGCAGGAACAGGTTCTTGGTCTGAGTGGTCTTCTGCACCTCAGAGAAGCCTTTGGCGATCCCATTCACCACTGGCCCGAAGACACCAGTGGGGGAGAGCGGCATGCTCAGACTCCCTCATGTCAGCAAGCGTCAACCAGAGGTGCCTCTCTTTGACGTTTAGCACGGCCATGCACCTTCCTAAGGCCTGAACTGCAGACATAGTAACACAAAGGGAATGATCCGTCACGCTTCTCAGGTTTGTGACGACAGCTGGATCCAGGTCTTTCTCATCCCACTCACAGAGTGGAGGGTCCGTAGTACAGCCATTGAGTAAAGGGTGGACGCGGCCTGACTGGCGGTGACATACGCACGACCGACAAAGGTGGACGTGGTCATGCAGATTGTGAGATTGGAGCCTCACGAAGAAAGGAGCATTCCACGATTTTGTAAGCTCCATGTGGAGTTCTGGCAGGAAACGCGCAGGTCTGGATGCGGGCGCTTGACGGCAGTGATGAAGGAAACAGCCATCGAGTCTGTTAGGCGTGGACTTGAGTCTGTTAAGCAGTTGGTTGACGGCCTAAGAGAGGCAGTGCAACAGCTCAGCGTCCACTCCAACATGATTCCGGCTGGATTTCTGGATCAAGAAGGCAGGGTCAGGGGAGAGAAGGCGAGAGCGAAGCTCGAGGGAGGAAGCCTGGCGAGCAATTCATGGTGGCCACAGACTCCGGAGTCCTTTTAGAACAGCTTTCTAAAAAAGTCTTCTTGCGTGGTCCCAAACTTAGAGAGGAGAGAACACAAGTCTGCCTGGTCGCTGTTCTCACAATTCACTCACATGGTCTCTCAGTCTCTCTTTTCATGACCAGAAGGATAGATCCGCTTAATTATCTCATCCATGTTGTAAACTTTGAATGAAGCACTTTTAAACAATGGGGAGGCGGGGCATGCATAGTGTGCATATAATGAGGATCGGCTCTGCATTAGGTCATTTTGATTTATAAGCTGTTGAAGGATTGGCATCACTTTAGCTTACATGTGCATAAACAACTTCTATCCTTCTGACTAACACAGATCTTTATTCACTTGTTTTTGAATCCAGAGATGCTGTACTATTTCAGATGATCTGTAACATTACGCCAACCATATAACAGTGAAAACAAAGGAAAAACTTGTTAATGGTTGTTCTAAACGGCAGAGAAAGAGTTATTATAATTTTGAATAAATTAACACATCATTAAACAATTTAATTGACCCATATAACACTTGAATAAAGCCATCACGAGTTTCATCTAAACATAATTTTACAAAGCAAAAACCAACAATCCCAACCGGGTGTGATCGCTTGTGTTGACATTGTGCGTAAGACTTCACTGTGCATTTCTAGACCCATCTCTCACTATCTTTTCAGTCTAACAATGATAACACCAGCACAAGAGTATGAATGTGTCATTTTTCAAGGCACACAAAACCTATGGCACTCAAACCTTTCATTTCTTCAGACTCAAAGGCAGGCCCTGTTTGATAACAGCAATTCTAGAAAGGTCATAGGCGTCAAGAAAATAGGAAGAATGAGCCAGGAGGTTTTAAAGTTGTATTAATGAGAACCCCTTGCTGGCACATGCCTCTGAGGTCAGACCATCACCTAAAATGATAAAGATTTATCATGAGTAGGCAAGCTGGTCAAAGCTTCCTCTTATCTTATGCCATCCCTTTATAAAAGCAGCCACTGTCAGGACCCTTGGTGGATGAAAGAGTCTCCTACACTGCTGCAGACCTCACAGTAAAAGAGAAACATCCAATAAGTCTGTAAATATTTGATGCAATATATTTTGTACTCAGAGTATTTTTAAAGGCAAGCGAGTACATTATGCTGGACTTTGAAGATCCCTTCTGAAGAGGTGACGGGGACTTGTATAAAATAGAAAACCGCTTACAATAATAAACAGGTGACCTTCTTTGTTGGGTTTCCGTTTTAAAATTTAGATTTGGCAGATTTATATAAAAAAAAAAAAGACCTGGGGATTGAAAGCCATTTTAGCTGGCTAGCCAGGCAAGTTTTAGGTATAGAAATATAAAACGCTGGCTATACAAAGTTCTTTTATGGACAACTATTTTCTTCTTGCTGTGTAAATGTTTTAAACTCGTCATATTAATTCCAATCTCTTAATCTTCAGCGGGCTAATGGAAAAGTGTTGTGAAGCATTGAAATATTTTTACTCCCATCTACTTAGAGGCACAGTATAAAAGCTCTGAATTAAGTTTTTTTTAGCTTACTGTAGTTTCCAAAAGTGATTTTTTGAAAAATGTTGACATTAATATAAAACAGAGACATATTCTGCAGTGTACCTTTAAGTAAAATTGCCTTCACTGTGAAACCAGCATTGATGCTCTGTGCGAGAGGATTCATGGAAATATCTACAATAAAAGAGGCTTTCATCACACCACAGGAGAGGCAACGCATGGGTTGATTTGATATTTAATCTGCTGCCACATGGAGACCATGGCAATCTGATGTGTTTCTAATGCACATGTTGCTAGCAGACATGGAACATTCCACACCCGATTTGAGTAAGAAAAACAATATTATTATTAAACATTGCATGTAAAGATATAATCAAAAGGTTAAAAGCAATACTGAATTTTGTAAAATAAATGTAGGTCTAATTTAAAGGGGATTTATTATGCCCCTTTTCACAAGATGTAAAATAAGTAGGGATGTGCCGAATCCCAATACCACTTTTTCACTTCCAATACCGATACTGATGCCGCAGCTTTGGGTTTTGCCGATACCGATATTAATCCGATATTTTTATTTTATTTTTACTGTTATTCAAACACTACAATATCTATCTATCTATCTATCTATCTATCTATCTATCTATCTATCTATCTATATATATATATATATATATATATATATATATATATATAGACAAAAGAAAATGCAGGTAATTCAGTACTTAAAGCTAGCTAGCTACCAACAGGTTTAAAGTTAAAACAATTTAAACAGCAGTATTCTACATTGTAAATACCAGTACAGTTTTTTTAAAGCAAGTAGAATTTCTATAACTGTGTGTTAAACTGATTATTCACTCTTGTGTGTGTTAAACACAATCTACTTAATACAGACAGCTTCATTATAAAGATAAACAACAAATCCCCAAAATATATGATCATAATCTATGACAAAAATGCTATTATAAACTAGATTAGTGAATAATACATATTGCTCTTTGTATTGTTGTAAAATACATTCATGAAAAACAATATAACAAAAATGATAGACAATTATTTTAGATTAAAAATTGAGACATGTTTTAAGTGTATAGCACAGCTATTTAATGAGGCAGCAACATTAATAATTATTAATGTTAAGAAGCTTTAATTGAGTCACTGCATTATGATATGAATGACTCCAACACAGTGCAGCAAAAATCCCGAGCGCAGAATGATGCGCTTGAAACCACGTGGAGTTACAGCCGAGTATGCACCCTATGGTATGCACGCTGCGCGTCAAGTCCGCTTTGAAAAGTTCAAAGCACACAAGGAAATACATATTGATGGACAGTGTATTATACAGTATCTATCTATACAATAGTTTATTGAGCCTTTTCTTTTAACAGTTTTAAATTTCAGTTACTGTGTGCGTGAAGAACAATAGTGCTCTGACTCTAGTGTTGTGATCTAACCGAGGGTGTCCGACACCTGGTAGAAAGTAACACGATTAAGTTACAGCAATAAAGTCCAGCAAGATAATGTTGTTTTATGCGAAAACATAGACCTTTATCTACAGATAAAGTATAATAGTATTAACATTGAATCATCTTGAAGATAGTTTTATCATTGACTGTAACCGAATGCGACGCGCTGTTAGAGTGCTGAATGGAGAATGACTGACAGCCGCGAGAGGGAAAAGTTGACGTGATCTTGAATTTAATGACTTAAATATTAATTTCTCTATCACATAATGGCTTCAGAACACTTATAATAGAGTGCACGAAAACGTTATGGTACTTTAGAATGTTTTTGTGCCTTCTGTGGGGCTTAACAATAATATAATAGTATACGCACAATATCAGATGTGGATCGGCCTCGTCTGATTCGATACCCGATCCCGCAAAAATGGCAGGATGGAGCCGATCGTAGTATCGGATCGGGACATCACTAGTTGTGCCGATAGACGATAGTATCATGTATCGACAATTGTCTGAGATATAGCCGATGGCAGATGCCTTTGACGATATCAATACGATAATTAGCTCGTTTTACCATTAATATTAAATTATTTGGCCTATTATTATTATTATTATAAAGCTAGTATTGCTATTAAATTAATATAAGGAACTACAATTAATTTGCCTTGCCTAAATTCATAACAACATCACCACGTGTGTTATAACACTTGCGACAACACCGACAAGCGCTTATGAGGAGAATGTTTTTAAAATCGAAATTTAATTGCAAGGTGACCCATTCACAAATTATCAAGAGTGCTTGTTTTAACAGACGCATCATTCTTATATAGATTCAAGATGAAAACGTCATTCGTTGTTCGTCAGTATTTTGTTTCCATATAGCACATTAAAAAAATGTTTAATGACACGAACACTAAAAACAATACAATTACTAAATATTAATAATAATAATAATAATAATAATATCACTAAAATAGCATTATACCGTAATTCCTCAAATAAAAACCGATATTCAAATAAAAACCGGGCCTCTGATAGTGGCCGGGTGCGTGATCAACGCTGACAAATAAAGGGCGGTATCAGAATTAAGACCGGGGAAAAATTAGTGTGGATACTCTCCTGAATGCCTTTCTGTGGTGAGCAGGACGGCCGATGGACGTGAGAGAAAGTCGCGCGATTTGTATTCGTTTACGAAAACGCATTTGTGAGCAGATTTAAGTAGAATTGTTTTGATAAATCAGATAGCTTTCCGATCTGAGAAAACGCAAGAAGTGGCCAGGTGTAAACATCCCCCTAATGTAAACGAATCTGACAGTCAGGCGGATCTGGAGGCTTGAGGGCGGGTCCGCCACGGACTCCTTTGCTGTGTGGGGTGCATTCAAGTTCATTCGTAACGTACAGCCAATGGATGGTAGAAATAGATGTACAGTAGTGTAATACTTGATTGTGGGTGTTTTCGGGGCTTTAATCTAAAGATAACTTTAGTAATATATCAAATAAACCCTCAGACACGGACAAGCTTTTTCTCACTTTATTAACTCTCTTCCGCTCTCCCCCTCTCCTCTCTGTACCCCCGTCATAATAAAAGGCCTTCCAACAACATCCACTTTAACACAATATACCGATGAATTAACAGTGAAATATTCAAATATAACATCAGGATTAATCTTTTTAATATAATGTGCTACATTTAAGTCTTACAGTAACACAGATATAATTTAGTGCTACTAGTATAACTGTCTTTTTTATATAAAGGCCTGCCTCTAATAAAAGCCTGCTTCAAATAAAAGCCTGGTACTTTCTGCAGTTTAGGTAAATAAAGGCCCCGGCTTTTATTTGAGGAATTACGGTAGCTACCGTTATCATCGTCGTCTCAGAGAACGCGGCGTTAATGCAGATGCCGAAAGCAGTCCGATTTTACTTTCACTTTCAGGGAATGAGCGCGTTTACATGCACGTTCTTAACCCGGTTGTGTTGAATAAACTGACAATGCATGTGGTCATGTAAACGCATCAACCCGTTTTCCTTTATCAGAGTCAAGTCATAAATTTATAAACCGATCGACTCAGCTGTTTGCCCCTTGCTCTGATTTCTCCTGACTAATATACGTAATATACCTCACTAATATACGTTCAAAAAAAATAATAATTAAAAAAGAAACATGTGAAAGTGAATTTTGCATTACAGGTCCCCTTTAAAGCAATTAACTAAATACAAATATTAAAATTAATTGTTTTGAGGAAATTAATGCCCTACTCCATTTTATATGTGAATTACTCTCAGGCAAAACATAAAAGATAACACAACATTAAAGGCTCATGTATAATTTTCTTCCACCTACTGCATCCATCAACTATCACACTTAGTTACATATTCATCCTTATTCTTAAGTGATTTTTATTTAGTTTGAGATGGGCACACTTGGGGGCAGGAATAAAAACCATAAATCCATTGTTGACATGGCAACCATTAAACCTGAATTTCAGGATTTCAGCATGAGGCCGTTTGGCAGTGTGATAAAATGTGTGAACACAGAGCAATTGAAGCATGACTGTTGTGCCTATAGACTGGTTTGTCACAGAGAATCTAAGAGTCATTCATACAAGAACTGCTCTCCTGCTGAAAACATAGAGAAACTAAACTAAACAGAACCTACAGAAAAGAAAGCATGGTGCAAAGGGCTTTTAAAGTGATAAACAAATCTTTTTAGTATTTTGATGCACTAGCTTCCGTCACTGTGGATTTCTGATTAAAGGACAAAGGTTTTGTTCCTTATCAGTTCGTTTTTATATTCATGCTGGTACCTTGAGCGCAAATGTTATACAGAGAGTGCTTTGGCAAAGTGTGCAGAGACATGCAGTGGTAAACTGATATGAGTACAGTCTTGGGATTGGTGTTGTATGACAAACATATTCTGGCTAGTGTAATGCAATACAAAGCCAGAAGCCTTGTAATCCCTAAACGTTTTAAACAGCATTGAGTCATCATCCACAAAGTAGGCCCTGAATTAGCAGCACTGTCTACGCCAAAAATGAGTAATTAGAACAATGTACGCACTGACATTTCAACTAACTATACACATTATTTAACCATCATATTCTGTTGAGAGATCCTGTTATTAACCGCTTATTTTGCCTCCGATTCCAACAAGCTCATATAACCAACTCAAAAACCATTAAGCAGAAATTATTCGCTTTTTTATTTTGTTTTGCCAGAAAGTATTTCCACACTTTAAAAATGGGACATACACTCAAGTTGTTACATTGGACTGTCAAGCAAATAAAATTGATCTAATTAATTGCTGTCATGGGCTGTAGCAGAAACAAACTGTATGTGTGTGTGTCAGTACATGCCCTCCCGAAAGGTGCTACGCTGTGCCAGCAGATGGATGGAGGTGGAATACATGTACCCAAGAGAGGGCTCAACAATAGTCCAGGGTGGAGTAGGTCCAGGGAATGGCCTTGAAAAGAGGGAGGTGGTGACTGATCCAGGTCACAGCTGAGACTGCACCACAGGGCACCGTCGCAGGAGTGAGGAGCCATGGAAATGTTGCAACAGACACCAGCATGGGGACGACCAGAGGCGTCGATAACGTCAGAGAAAGATACCACCGTGCAGCCGGAGAACTGGCCGGCCAGCAGTTCGCAGCAGAGTCATGGCGATGTCCGACCCAGGCGGAGCCGATGGTCACTGCTAACATCGAGAGTGGAAGGAGCATAGACGTAGGAGCCAGGGCAACGGGTTGAGGGGGAGTGGAGTGCTCTGAGGTTGGAGGTGGAGTCACAGCTATCAGCGTGTATGTCTATGCCGTAAAATGTTAGAGTGATTCCGCGTGTATGTACACACCGTTAAATGTCAGAGCAAAATGTAGATCTACATCTGGGGAGTGATATTTTTTTCCTAGGATGGTAGGGGAAGACTCATAAATCGTATTAACCCCAGTGACGGGTAGGTTTACGGATGGGGTTGGGGTAGGTCATACATTTATTAGGGATGGGACGATAACCGGTGTCACGATAAACCATGATAAAATATACTGACGGTTTAGCCTGACTTCGTCATACTCCTATTCTATTGAGAATATGAGTCTGAGACCGCTCCATTAAGCTTTGATTATGAGGCGTGTCATAACCGAACCAGGAAAAAACAACAACTCTACACTCAATTGGATAGTCGGTAGAGCTACAACCAATCAGAGCAACGCAGTAAGTCAACTCCTTTGCATAGCGCAGTTTTCAACTACAGAACTTACTTATTTTAGAAGTTAAATAACGAGTGTTGCTTCTTTTACTTATTTCTCAATGAGTGCGACCAAAGCAGAAACCACAACGACCACAGGCTTTTCATTACGTCCCATCTTCTTCAGCGACCATCGGAGCCAGCTGATAAGTTACACTTTTCCCGAATCATGTGGGAAGGACGGCAAAATATCTTTCCGATCGACAAATGCCTTGATTGCAGTTCTCTGTTTGTCTATTAAAATTAATGCGCTGTCGATTTATTTTACAACAGACGTGACAGCGGAACGTTGATAACGTGATGATTACTTGCAGATCAATCTGTCCATCATCGTATAAAGCCCGCCCTGGCAATTTGATTGGCGCGAACATTGTTTGCCTGATCATAATTACTCCTCAATGGATTCGAGTCCAGACCAAACTTCCCGTCCAAAAAATGTTGTGGGCGGAGTTCGGGCTGGCATGCAAGCTACTGACGGTTAGTATTAGCATTTAAAAATGAATTATCATTAAAACCGTGTTTGATTATCGTGATTTTAATAACTCTCTGTAAATCCCGTCGGCCAGTCTGATGCAGGCGCGCGCTGCACGCAATGTTTTTTTTTTCTTTTTTTAATTACTATTCGAGAAGGAATGGCAGAAGGCAGTGACCGTGCTCGGGAGACTTTTGAGCCTTTTAAGAGGACCAAATCTGAGGTGTGGTCATATTTTGGCTTTTACAATAGTCCTGAGGGAAACTTGATCGAGGATAGTCACCCTGTCTGCCGAACAAAAAGTCACTGTGCAAAAGAAACACTTCAAATCTGCCGAGTCGTCTGACCATCACCCACTGTTGTATAGCGAACGCAAGGCAAGTTAACTTTGACCTCAAACCAAAACTACTTCTGGGAAACAATTGGGCACAAAATGTTGTTTTGAGTTTAAACATTTTATGTCACTCACTTGAAATGGGCGTGAAGCTTCCATGAGGAAAAGTTTGCAGCAAGTGGCTTTGAGCCAAAGACGAACGAACAACTTCAAATAAGACTTATTAAGAGTGATATTTTAAGGTAATGTATAGATGCATCACGTATTACACTGATTTAATTTTTACCACATAATTACGGGGACATATTGAATTGATAATGAGATTAGCTAATGTTTTAAATCTTACCTGTTAATAAATACATTTTGTAAAACAATCATCCAGACAAGATATATCACACCAATATTATCAAACTCTGTAAACAATAAATCAACTCTGATTTCATTTACAATACAATCAAAAACCAGAGACGCAAGACGGCAAGTTGTGTGAAACGAGAGCGCGCGCCCGTTGTGATATGGATGTGTGCTGTGTAATAATGCGCTGCTATTGACGACGGGCATAAAGAAGGAAATGCCATAGAATAGAATCTTGCTTAAAAAAACTGCATAGAGCTGCTTGTTTTATTTGTTGTTTGTTGATTTTCAATTATAAAACTTGTTGAAATGTTTTCAATGTGAGTATCAGTTCTTTTTGAACACTTTCATCTAATTTTAACATAACCGTGATAACATTGATAATCACGATAATTTTGGACACTAATTCGTGATATCAAATTTTCATACCGTCCCATCCCTAATATTCATTCATATATATATATATATATATATATATATATATATATATATATATAAAATGTAACGTTAGGTCAACAGTGTTCATAAATACGCTGAAAAGTGATTATGCATGTTGATAGCACGCCAAAAATGGAAATACGAATTGGCGTGTCATACATGCGCCATTTCATGAGATCAGCCTGGATATTGGGAGTCAGGCTATTGTATATAGCCCAATTTGCACACATCAAGGACCTCACTTTTTACTTTTGCTTCGAATTCGCGATCACATCTTTTCTGTGTGTCAGGAGCGGCGGTGCCGAAGCGTCCATTCTACAAGATAAGACACTTATCACATGATTTTAGGGTCTGTTGCGCAAAGAATCATCTGCAATGGCTACATAATCAATGAACAGTGACTCCTGCTGCACTGAGTCCAACTTTGAAGCTTGTGCAGGATGAGCAGAGCAGACATTTACCATAGTTTACAATTGAAGCAATCGTTATCCAACTCAATTAAATGTTTATTTCCATCTAAAAAAGCTAAACGACAGTGAAGGCGGGACAGTGGATCTTTTCACATCGCGGAAAAGGTTGCATGCGCCTCGGAGCTAATCCACATGAACTGTTATCATTATGCGTGGAAAGCATCTCAAACTTCATCTCTGCATATGCTGTGAGTTTGGGTCGCTTATAACAATGTGCGCCATTTCATCAACTTTGTAAGGTAAATCATTTATAAAACTGCCAACACAAGAAAATATGTTCGAGTTTGCATTTTTTTGATGTCCAGATATTTGTGTTCAAGAAATTTCAGTGGGTGTAGCCTATCAATTACATAGAAGTGGCCAAATATTAAAGATGTATGGACATTTGAATTAAGCATGGAGTTGCTTAAAGATGCAAAACAGTTCTGCTCTGGCTTTAAAGGTAATGATATCAATACCACATTTGCACTTATGCTATTTGGGATAAAAACAGCACTCCTGTGATATTGCCCTTGTTTCTAAAATATTTTTTTGATAACTAGTTAATTACATTGACAGCCCTAGTTGTTTTTGCTTCTTTTGATGGGGACTGGGTCAAACAGATACTGCCAAAAAACTAAATCTAATTAAATAACTGGTGAGCACATCTGAAATTGTATTAACCAATTAAAAAAAAGAAAGAAAAAGAAAGTATTATAGCATTATATTCACCACTCAAAACAAATATTGCAGGCTCAACACGGGTTACTAAAGTCAGCAGCGCTGTACATTGCTAGGAACATTTTCTCTTTGTGGAAGTTTTGCATTTGGAGAGCTAATAAATTATTAAATCGTTCAGTTATGCTATCCAGTATCGATGGACTCGATTCTCTCATTTCATACAAAAGCAGCTGCTGCCATTTTGTGACTATTGTTTTGTAAACTGTTGGATTATAAGATCCAAACAGGTATGCTTTTAAAAGTTTAATCTGAAATCAATATATCTTATCTCCATAATTATTTATGTCCTGAAATGCTGTGTAATAAGCTATTTGACTGTAAAGCGTATCTCTTAAATTTCTGTCTATAATTTAAACTTTCCACGCTGCCACTGCTATCTCCTCGAAAGCTTTGTGTTTAAAATCTTTCAACTCAGATCAATATTTCGTATCTAATTATTTACTTGTGTGGCAAGTAGCCATGTAATAAGCGGGATAATCCATGTATTTTAAGAGAACAACAGGCTGGATGTAAATTATCCCTTACATATTTAGGTAATCATACCTATTTTCCAGCAAGCTGGAAGTTGAGAATGGGCCTTTGTCTACACATCTGCTGAATCTGGAAACTTTTTTAAGTTAAAGCTAGAACAGGTAGCAAAATAATTCAAAACTAAAGTAAAAGATAGACACTTAAGTATGTTCAGACAGTAGCCAAAAGAATGGAGGTGAACTTGACATTGTGAAGAACAGATGGTGCAATCCAGAACACATTACTGTTAAAGCACAGGTTTGAAACTTGAAGTGCTGTAGAACTGTGGCCCCGTTATCTGCAGTGAAAGCAAAGCAATGCTTCTTTTTTTTCTTTTTTTTGAAGCACAATATTGCTTTGCCACTATCAAGTACCATACTGTATATCCCAACCACTGCAGTACTCATGCTCATATTGTTCCAAAACTTGAATGACTTTCACCAGTGGGGAGGGGAAAACATGGGTTATCAGTTACACACCAAAGCCCATCTACAGAAAGCCTGGCCACTCCCTATTAAGTCTTATTGTACCGAAATTTTGGTTGTAGTTCCACCAGAGTTCCACTGGGGGCAATAGTCCGAGTGCAAATCTCCAATTTGAATGTAGGTTTTGCAAGTCCAACTTGGGTTATAGGTCGAAAGTTGAATGAATGAGTACTTATGTCCTTTTGATTTCTTACAGATTGAGTTAATGTTGCCCATATGGTAGTGCTAGCATTCTGCTAATGGACGCTGGTCAGTGAAGGACTGATTCCAACCAGAGATCCCACTTGATGGCATTGTGGCAGACTGAACTCTCACACAAATATTTACCTGTGTCAGTTGTGTAGTCAATGCCTCGAAGATAAAATAATTTGCTGAACCCAAAAGCATAGACATATTAAATACGTAGATACATACATACATACATACTGGCCACTTTGGAGTATTGCTGCAATAGTTTTCTTATTGTGGAAAAGGGATTTTCTGTGATTGACCCGATTTTAGCAATAACAAAGATAACTGATGGATCCTTCATCTATGTCATTACGATATGGTATAGTGCAGTGCAAATAGTAAATATAAGATAAAGTGAGAAGTAATAGTAAATAGTTTAGTTTAGTGAAATAGTAATGAAAAGGCTATATAAAATATAGGCTTTATAAAATAAAATGACACAACCCTGTCTATTTTTCAGTTTTATTGATCAGTAAGAGAAGTAGCCTAAAAGGTATAAGAAGAGTTATACAAGACAAGAAATAAAGTAAACGATTCAGCAGGATTCAATGTTAAAATAGCCACAATAAAAAGTTATGAAACTTCACTTTGCCGTCAGCCAAAACGATTTGCCAGGGAACAAATGATACGATTAATGAGACCAAAGATTGCTCGTTAGATATACACAAGACGAATTATATATCTTCAGAGCTAGCGGCAAATGTCAGAAGCAATAACCGAGGAAAGGCTGTTCCAGGCGGGCTGCAGAGCGCTGAGACCCGGTAAAGGCTTGGATATCACAACTCCGAAAACGTCAGATCAAATTTTTAAATAGACACCATCTTTATAAATAAACCACAGATTTGAGCTTTAAACTAAGGCTGCACGATTAATCACACGATGTTGATATGCGCATCTAATCAGTAAAGCCGATTCCTTGATTAGTAGTAAATCACCTTCACCTGCTTTCAGATGGAGCGGCATTTACTACAAAGAGCCGTAGTTAACTGACAAGCTGAGCCATATCGCATTAAATATCGCTGGCGATACGTCCTCGAATATTAACGCGATTTGGCTCAGCTTGTCAGTAAGTTACGGCTCTTTGTAGTAAATGCCGCTCCATCTGAAAGCAGGTGAAGGTGATTTACTACTAATCAAGGAACCGGCTTTACTGATTAGATGCGCATATGCAACATCGATGCGATTAATCGATGCAGCCCTACTTAAACAACTACATTGTGGACTGAAAACTATTAAAATTACATTTTGTGACAAAACAACAGTAGTATTTTTCAAATTTCGCGGCTTCTCTCATCTGTCTATGCGCGGAAGCACCAGTGACTGAAGGATTGCCGTAAAGCAGGTCTCTATCTATCTAATCAACCAATCACATGGCAGTTTCTTCAATACATTTAGGGTTGTGGTGGTCAGGACAATCTCCTGAACTCCAAACTGAATGTCAGAATGGGAAAGAAATAGGGCTGTAATCAACCAAAGAAATCCTCAGTCGACCAAGGTCTTGTCCTGCGCGACGATTAGTCGACTAAAAAAAAAAAAAAAAAAACGGACGTTTTGATTGAACATTTTTTAAACAATTGTCATAGAGCATTTATAAAACAACAACGAAAAAACATCGAAAATAAATAAAACTATAATAATTATACTGTTCTTTGAAAATTAAGTGATTTTTTTAACTGCAAGTGAGGAGCACTAGGTCTATAGTGACAGTCACAATCGCGCACCTGATCACACCACACACTACAAAATAATATAACTGCTATCTGCCACATAATGAAAAATCCTAACAAAAGCTCTCAGTTACAGGCTGTATTCTTCTTTACTTACAAAGCTATGGGTTAACTTTTGTCCAGCCGATCTGTTAGGCGTTTTAAAACAACAGACAAAATAGCCTAAAAAACAATCTGATATCTAGGCTCTGTTGTAAGATAGCATATACGTTTAATTTCATTTTGTTACATTATTTAGGCTACTTTCAAATGAGTCAAGTGTACAAATAAAAACCTATTAAGGAAACAATCGATTGAGTCAGTATGATAAAGCCGTTGAAAGAGCTGCTCACGTCTTTTGCGCGCTCAAGTTCGATTTCAAATAGGCACCCGATGTGTGCGCTCATAATGGAGCAATGCGGTCGCGGTCGCCTACCTCCACAAAAATGTAGCCAGACAAAAGATTTAGATTTCTTGGGCATTCTGTCGACTAAAGTAGCGTGAACTGAATGAATACAGCAAAACTACCTACCGGTACATCCCTTACTGAGCGCAGCAGCAGCAGCGCAGCCAGTAGGTGCGGTTCCCGAGTGTGTTATGTGTGTGCGCTAAACTGTGGCGCAGTTACAAGAAATAGCCTAAATTAAAGCATTTAAAGATGGGGATAAAACATAGGCTAATTATATTTAGAATACAGTAATAAATAACTGCTTTATAAAGGAATAAATATCAGGAGTAAATCATCGAAAATGTATTTCTATTGGCAAAAAAATAATAATAATAATAATGCGACTGGTCGACCAATAAGAATTTCAGTCGACCAAGACGGCATTCGACTGATTAGTCGACTAAACGACTAAAGTTGACAGCCCTAGAAAGAAAGGTGATTTAAGCAATTTGGAGCGTGGCATGGTTATTTGTGCCAGATGGCGGTTGAGTATTTCACAATCTGCTCAGTTACTGGGATTTTAAAGCACAAACATTTGTAGGGTTTACTAAGAATGGTGTGAAATGAAAAAAAAATCCAGTATGTGGCATTCCTGTGGGCGGAAATGCCTTGTTGATGCTAGAGGTCAGCGGAGAATGGGACGACTGATTCAAGCTGAAAGAAGAGCAACTTTGACAAATGCAGCAAAGAATTTGTAAAGCCACAACACACACAACCTTGAGGTAGATGGGCTACAACAGCAGAAGACCCAGCCGGGAACCACTCATCTCCACTACAAATAAGAAAAAGAGGCTACAATTTGCAAGAGCTCACCAAAATTGGACAGTTAAAGACTGGAAAAATGCCCATCACTGGGACAAACCAAGCTTAAAACAAAATAAAACTGATAAATTCGGACGACTGAATAAACCACTCTATTATAATGGACTGCATGTGACATGTATGTTGAATGTATGATGTCACCTGTGGAATTGTAGGCTAAGACGCAAGTTCGAAGACCCAATAATATTTGAGGGGGTGGTTTGTCCTGCAGTGGCGTAAAAAGGGTGGGCTTAAGAAAGTGCCCTTTTCAGTTGTATCACGGTGGCCCGTGAAATGCAATTTCTACCGAGGGGACAAGGCTGGCTCCCTAGTTAGGATTCTTTTTAATTGGGAAAAACTACAGAAAAGAAAACGAATCAAAAGTTTTGTAGCTGTCGACCTTAAAATAAGCATTGGGTTAATTACATACAACGTTGATTTATCGGTCATTGAACAGATCCTTCACTACACATCAAATAACTATAAATCCTAAGAAAAAAAGAAATCAGATCTCAGTGAGAGTTTCTATTTCCCTACTCACTTGAAATATGTCTCACTCTACAGAACCGGCTAATGACTGTGTAATGCATGCAAAATTGACTGGGTTTATCAAGAGGCAAACTGAACCGCAAAGCTTGAACCAGTGGCCCCTGCAAGCAAAGTTTCAGCTGAGTGCTGTGAGGTGGGAAGAGTTCAGCGGTAGCAGTTGATGAGTCATGCATGGCGCACATACACAGCTTTTTTCACTGTTGACAGTCAGCTCCCAGACTACGAAAGCCTTGTTTGTCTTCGAAATGGGCTTTGGATGGGAGAAACACAGCTGGTTTGGGAGATGAGATCTCTACATGTTCAACTTTCCAACAGGAGTCATTCAAAAGAAGGAACAGGAGCTGCCTATTGGGAAATAGTCCCGGATTAAAGGAGCCAAAAGATTGAAAAAGTAATTTAAAAAATAATGGGCTTTTTAATGACTAAACCTAAGGGACACCCAGATGTGCTCTTTGTTAATTTTCACTTGTGTAATGTAAAATTCCAACTGCTTAATTACTCTAGTATAGACAGAGCAAATGCTTTTAACGAAGCAATTATGGGAGACAATCTCGTCATGGCACCACGGCTTTCACAAACACCCCCTGCCACTTGGACAGACTGTTGTTGTCAGAGCAAAACATTGGTTTCTCATGTGTGACATGACAAATGGAAACATATTACTGTTAAGTAATGATAAAATTTTCACCCAGACTTTCTAGTGTTACTCTCTAAATGTTACAGGTTGTTTAAGGCAAGTCATTACACAAATGTTGATATCAGCTATTTAAAGGTTCAAAAAGAATTTTCTTCAGAGGGAAAAACAAGAAGGATTTTTTTTTCCTGCCATCTCACTCAGTAAGAGACCAGTATTACTCCTCCTGCCAATTTTTTCACTGGCCACAAAATAATTTATTTAGCAAATAAATAAATTTAAAAAATAAATAACCTCAAGTAATGTATTTTTATATTTGCCAGTTATATTTATATTTTTCATAAACTTATTTCATATATATATATATATATATATATATATATATATATATATATATATATATATATATATATTAATCTTTTTTTTTTACAAAAAAACACCACACAGGCATTAATAAACACCTAATGGATCAGATTATGTCAAAAACTCAATTTCGACCAAAAGTGGAGATAGAACCTTATAATTCTAAGCTCACAATATATATATACACTCACCGGCCACTTTATTAGGTACCCCATGCTAGTAACGGGTTGGACCCCCTTTTGCCTTCAGAACTGCCTCAATTCTTCGTGGCATAGATTCAACAAGGTGCTGGAAGCATTCCTCAGGGAGTTTGGTCCATATTGACATGATGGCATCAGCACAGTTGCCGCAGATTTGTCGGCTGCACATCCATGATGCGAATTTCCCGTTCCACCACATCCCAAAGATGCTCTATTGGATTGAGATCTGGTGACTGTGGAGGCCATTTGAGTACAGCGAACTCATTGTCATGTTCATGAAACCAGTCTGAGATGATTCCAGCTTTATGACATGGCGCATTATCCTGCTGAAAGTAGCCATCAGAAGTTGGGTACATTGTGGTCATAAAGGGATGGACATGGTCAGCAACAATACTCAGGTAGGCTGTGGCGTTGCAACGATGCTCAATTGGTACCAAGGGGCCCAAAGAGTGCCAAGAAATATTCCCCACACCATGACACCACCACCACCAGCCTGAACCGTTGATACAAGGCAGGATGGATCCATGCTTTCATGTTGTAGACGCCAAATTCTGACCCTACCATCCGAATGTCGCAGCAGAAATCGAGACTCATCAGACCAGGCAACGTTTTTCCAATCTTCTATTGTCCAATTTCGATGAGGCAAATTGTAGCCTCAGTTTCCTGTTCTTAGCTGAAAGGAGTGGCACCCGGTGTGGTCTTCTGCTGCTGTAGCCCATCTGCCTCAAAGTTCGACGTACTGTGCGTTCAGAGATGCTCTTCTGCCCACCTTGGTTGTAACGGGTGGTTATTTGAGTTACTGTTGCCCTTCTATCAGCTCGAACCAGTCTGGCCATTCTCCTCTGACCTCTGGCATCAACAAGGCATTTCCGCCCACAGAACTGCCGCTCACTGGATGTTTTTTCTTTTTCGGACCATTCTCTGTAAACCCTAGAGATGGTTGTGCGTGAAAATCCCAGTAGATTAGCAGTTTCTGAAATACTCAGACCAGCCCTTCTGGCACCAACAATCATGCCACGTTCAAAGTCACTCAAATCACCTTTCTTCCCCATACTGATGCTCGGTTTGAACTGCAGGAGATTGTCTTGACCATGTCTACATGCCTAAATGCACCGAGTTGCCGCCATGTGATTGGCTGCTTAGAAATTAAGTGTTAACGAGCAGTTGGACAGGTGTACCTAATAAAGTGGCCGGTGAGTGTATATATATATATATATATATATATATATATATATATATATATATATATATATATATATATATATATATATATATATATATATATATATAAGAGGTGGGCATAGATTATTTTTTTAATCTAGATTAATCTAGATTAATTTTGAAATTAATCTAGATTAATCTAGATTAAAATGGCTCATTTGAATTCTACCAAAGGCATTCTTATGTGTGCTATACCCAAATAAATAACCTCGCAGGTAGTTTGTAATTAGGCCTAAATAGGTTTTATACAAGGTTTAACACTGGAATGTTCATATTATTATAAATAATGAGAGTAATCATAATTATTTAATTCTATTGTCAACCCTAGTTTTAAACAGCACAGAAATAATAAATACTTTTTTGTTGTTGTTTTTTTATTTTATTTTTATAAGGTTTGTGTTCTTGTGTAATTCTAAACCCATTTGATCTACTTTTCTTCTATGTAACACGAAATGAATTATTTCGTTGTGTCCGGTAAGCTCTTTTTCTTACAATACAAATTAATAGAGAGGGATGAAATTTCTGATGAATGCATATAATGCATAATACAGAAATCAGATGCTTGAATGACAATTGTTGATGTTATTGGATTTTCAGGTGAGATTCTCAATTAATTCAGTTAACTGATGATACGTTTTCTGTATACAATCTTGAAAAGACCAGGTGTAAATGCCCTCCGAAACTCCTCCGATCACTCAAACCACATCAGAAGACCTGTAGTCTGGGCCACATTCCAGACGAAACTGGACATGTGTAAATGCATCTGGTTGTTGAAACCACATGTAAATGTTACTACTCCCAAAAATGCTAAAAAATAAACGTGAGAGCGTGTTATAGGCAAAATATGTCATGTTATTTTAGTCAGATATGACGGCGCTGCAAACACGCATCACCTCAGATGAGCGCCTATCAAGCCAGCGCGCCGCAATCTATCGCAAATCAAAGTGAAAGTAAGTCGCAGACACTTAACACTACTATCCTCGTTAAAAGTAAAAAAAACTAAATGATCTTAGGCCTACCAGGTTGCCGCTCTCTCTTATTGCTGACTTTGCTGATTTTGAAATTAGCCGATGATCAAAATGCAGCTCATGTTGTTTTCGGTGACGTGCACTTGAAGTGCATCTCTTCTTACGTGCACTTGAATTGAAGATCGGATTTATATCCATTTTGCTAAAACACATGTATGTGACCAGGTGTAAATTGAATCGTTTTGATAAATCAGATAGCTATCCGATCTGAGAAAACGCATGAAGTGGCCAGGTGTAAACAGCCCCCTAGACGTGGCGCCGGCGCTGAACTCCGTTCCTTTACGGATGTGTATTTCCCTCATATTAAATATAAAATGCATAGACGACTGATATTTTCCTAATGTCTGGATAAACAGACGTTTCAATATATTGGTTTTAAATGGCCCTTACAGTGCAATTCGACTACATCGGCGCTAAAATATCATAATGAAAGTCATCATAGCTTGTGTGGTATAGTCAGCTCCCAACTCAACTGTGAGAATAGATTAACGGCGATATTTTTTTTATCGCCCGACAAGTCTCACGTCGACGCAGCACGTTAACGCCAATAACGGCCCACCCCTTTTATATATATATATATATATATGCTGCGTTTCAGGCAGGTTTTGGACCACGTAAATCACGACTTCAAACCACGACTCACGACTTTGTAGCATTCCAGGCCAGTCACACCAAACTACCTAGGCACAAGCAATTGTCATAGCTAGATGTAAACAAACCAGCATGGCGGACATTACAGGGCTAATGCACATTTGCAATAATTCCTGACGCCAATGGTGCTTATTCCTTGTTTATTTGAGGGAAACTGAGGAGGAAATACGGCGCATAATAAGGCAAGATAAGCTGTTATAACTTATTTTACTTTATTTGAATATTTGGAAATTTATTTGGTATTAATTTATCCTTGCACTGAATGGACTGAAAACTAGTTAATGTTACATTGTCCTAAAGTGCATTCTCAAACAATTCTTCACGGGTATAAGGTTAGAAAGAACACGGGTTACAAGTTGCCTGGAACAAAGCATTAGACCCATGTTGCAAGATTACAAAACAGGTAATCCATGGAATATAAAATGGAGGCAATGATTAGACATTAGAAGAAAATAATAATAAAACAACAACAACTATAAAACACTAATGTGAACAAATCTTTTTCTTTTTTTTTTTCTTGTGAGAACAATGTTGCACTGGTGCCCAAGTTAAGATTTTCTCTTACTGAGTATTATAGTACAATAACAAAGCTTACACCCTCTGGAAATCAGGCAGTGAAACTCTAAGAGCTGATGTTTTCCTTAGATTGCCAGTGGAGATTTTGTTGTGTGCTTGTTAGTGCCTGTGTATGAAGAGAAGATATATCATGCACTGAAGGGGGCAATGTTGGCATTGTTATTGCCCTTTTAGATCAAAAACATCATTAAGGGTGCATGTCTCTTGACATTCTGTGTAGATTTTTTTGTTCTTGCTGGAGGATCAATAGATTTCTAGTGCCAAGAAACATAAAGGGTGGCGATTTCTGCTTATTGTAAGAGCAGCCAAACAGCTGTTGGTAAATATCATTACAATATTGCATGTTTTATTGCTGGTTTAATAGTGACATATTTGACGCCTATACTCATTAGACATTAACATTTAGAACGATCAATAGAACTTGTGGTTGCAGATTTTATTAGAAGCACTTCCCTCTGATACAAGAATTTACAAAAGGCCTGTAGTCAATTGAGAGTAGATTAATGAATGTGAGATGGATGATTTCGCCACTCTGAACATGAGCCACAAAAATAGAATGGGGCATATTATGCATTCTTCATAGTCAGTGAGTAATTCTACTCAGCATCTAGGTTTACAAAGACTACTGACCATTTCAAAGCTGAAAAATAAGGACAATATAGGATGGGCGACTGGGCGTACAGACAGACAGCAAAAAGATGCTGAAAAAAAAAAAAAAAAAAAAAAAAAACATTCCTTTGAGATGCAAAATCCAGAAGAATTCTTCTCCGGTCCGATACTAAATTGCAAATGAACACCGTATGGGAGCTGAGTATCCCTTTCAAGGATGTGAGTCTTAAAGACACAAACCTGATAGCTGCTCAGTTGATCAAAGCTTGGCCATGCCATGTTTTTCCCACTGCGGAGATTCACAGATGCATAACAACATGCATATTCTGAGCCACATATTCAGGTTATGTGAGTCCGACAGCACAATTGTCAAATTGAACGAATAGCAGCTAATTGGCCATTCCAAAACATAACTTTCTTTAAAAGCAACAACTTAATAGAAAGGTTGTATTGCAAGTAGTCTATTGCATCTCAGTCCGTCAGCCAATTCAACAACAAATGCGTCTAAAGTTGTTGTCGCCGTATGATGTCTTTGTATATAATTTAAACCTTGTTTGTATAGTGTGTAACCACACGTTTATAAATATATATATTTAAAGATATTGTATTAAAACTGCATATATGTTGTTCTTTAAGTTAGCCATCTTCTCACATTTGCCACAGAAGCATCTGTATGACAAGTAAACATGACGTCACAGGTCCCTTGCATAAATGTAATTTCGCTTGTATGTAGCAAACCTTATCACAGAATGTGTATGTAGTTTTAAAAAATTGCACCAGCGCTAGTGTTTGTGTGTGTCTGTTGCACATCCATACTTGCAAAAAGATGCCATTACGACTCTATAAGTACATAGATGCATCAAATTACCATACCGAGACGTACTGGTCAATTCTCATTTGTGTTTATTCTGCCTGAGTCTCTTCATCATCTGGGTCTGATCAGAGACTATTTATATATTCCAGATTCGAATGTACGCTGAATGACAGACAAAACAGCGCGTCTCTCACATCTGGGGAGCGATACATTTTTCCTAGGATGGTAGGGGAAGACTCATAAATGGTATTAACCCCATTGACGGGTAGGTTTATGGACAGGGTTGGGGTAGGGGTTAAGTCAACGGCATTCATAAACGCGCTGAAAAGCGATTATGCGTGTTGCACGGCAAAAATGGAAATGAATTGACGCAATGACAGATTATTAATAGCCTTTCTTGTTCTTCCCTATCTATCAAATGTTGCTGCCTCGTTAAACATCCGTGCTATACGTTTAAAACATCTCAATTTTATAGCCATAGCTATATCTAAAATAATTAATCTTTTTGATTTTTGTTATCTTGTTTTTTCATTAATGTTTTTTACGACAATACAAAGAGCAATGTGTATTATCCACTAATCTAGTTTATAATAGCATTTTTGTCTGATTATGACAATATTTTTGGGGGGATTTGCTGTTTATCTTTATAATGAAGTTGTCTGTATTAAGCAGATGTTTAACACACAAAAGATTGATTAGTCAATACACAGAGTAATAGAAATTCTACTTGATTTAAAAAAAACTGCACTGGTATCGGATCGGTTCTGAAAAATATGGTATTGGAGAATCCCTTAAGGCAACATATGTTTAACAGACTCATAATGAACCTCTTATAGCACTGCAATCCATGCAGTTTTATGAATTCTACACATCATTATTTCAGTATGCAAATATCATTTTATATGGATACTTGTCATTTTGGAAAATGATGTATTTCGACTGTAAATTCAGCCTAAGCTAAGTCATCTGATGCACACATACCCGATACATTAAAAATCAAAGTTTGTGAATCATATAACTGTGTTTTAGATAAATACAAGCCCGCCGAGGCCAACTCCTACACTCGGCCCACAGTGTTCTGTGATGAGATTCTCCATTTCACAAAAAAAAACATTCCAGCACAATAGCACTGGAAGAAAAGAACTGTCCCTTTCATGAGTGCTGCCAGTGAGTTTACACGCTCCACTTGTTTTTCTCTTGTGCTTCAGCTAATTCGCCAGAGTTGCCCACTCACCCTCTGCAAAGAACACACATACACATAATCCAAGGCCACATCAAGCTAGATAAACATTCTCACTAACTTATTACTCACTGAGAACCAGTCACAGGGGAGGAAGTGAACAGGTGTACGATCTTTTCAGAAAGACTATGGGGATAATGACAACACGCTCTCATTAACACATTGTTTTTCTGTAACTTTTACACACATATTAAGCAGCAATTTACGCAAGTCAAAGTCAGATGAAGTTCAGGAATTCAGCAATTATTGATAAAAAAAGTTTAATTAATGAGGGCTTTTTGTTTAAGTTTTATACCTAAATTATGAGGTGCATGTCATAAGAGCCAGCAGCACTGGTCCGATAGATGTCCCACGAGCTGGATGTTCTGCCGGAGCCTTGTATTTTCCATATTTTCATGAAGGCATTTCACATGAGAACTTAAAGGACTAATTGGCCCACAGAGATCAGTGGTATTGTTCGTTCTGCCCGGCTTTCAATATCCAGACCTGCCACATGAGTGGTTAATCATTTGTGAGCCTCACACCTGACTTAACAGACACTTTGATTTCCAAAGAGAAGCTGTTAACAGTCAGAGATGCCTTGAGCCACATTTCACCCCATTGAAAGACTCAACCTGGGTTCAAGTGAAGATGGTCTGCTACAGTACAGAAGCAGCATGTAGGTCAGAAAATACATTTCTCCACCAGGATTTAAGACGGGTACATTAAAACTGAAAATTCATTTGACAAGATCATTAATTTTATATATAGGATTGTAACGGTATGCCGACGCATCAAGATATTAACACGTTCGGGTGGTCAATCATATGGTGAATCTCACCTGCACATAAGCAACTAATTTCCATTTGACTGCTTAGACTCAACCTGCTCCACCCACAGATATACATCAGAGAAGATGTCAGAGACAGAATCTGGTATCTCTAATCCGTTTTCCCGTTGAAAAATAAGTTAACATTTTCAGTATGGGAATACTTTGAATATAGAAAAAAACAATGGGTCTCATTCATGAAACATTCGTAAATATACGAGTAAATATAAGAGTGATTTCCGCGTAAAGAGACCTTCCCAAAAACTCTTTCACAAATACTTTGTAAACGTCAGATGTGATAGTGAAACGTGTGTGTGTGTTAGTGAATTCCAACCAGTCGTAATTGGGATGCGCGTGCACGTTAATTCTCAATTATCATAAATACCGCCCATTATGTCCGACTGACATCTATATACGCAATAACATGAATGCGAATGAAAAAAAGATTTCTTGGATGCAGAAATTGAAGTTTTATTATCAGAAGTTCATTCAAAACGCCAATTTTATTTTCAGAGCGTACATAGTGGCCTATCAGGTCCTAAAAAAGGAAGCTTGGCAGCATATTACAGATTAGCAGTTAATCGAGTTTCATCTGTTAATCAAAACAGTCCCAGAAGTGAGAAGAAAATGGTTCGACATTAAGCTTGACAGCAAAAAAACGAATTAGTTCATTTCGGAAAAATCGATATTCAAACTGGAGAAGGACCGCCATCGATCACCAGATCTGCCATTACTTATGGAAGCTTGTTTCCGCCATAGAACAAAAAATAAAAAGGTAATTGCGACTTTTTCTCTCACAATTCTGACTTTATATCTCACAATTCTGTGATAAAAAGTCGCAATTTTTTATATAATATATATATATTTTTTTTATTCAGTGGTGGAAACAAGCTTCCATTAATTACTGGCTCTCATAATAGAAGTAAAAAGAAAAACCGTATGCAATTACTATAAAAAAAATATTTTTTTCAAAATATGTACCCGATTAAGGTGAATTAATGTTCGGATGTTAAGCGCACCATTTACGGTGGCTGGGAGCCGGTGTGAGATTTCTTGCATACCAACTAACATTTGGAAAATACAAACATTTGAATGAATCCAAAAATTTACGCCAGAACCACTTTACACATGATTTACACAAAAATTCATGAGACCCAATGCACGGTTGTCCTCAAGAATAGAGATCCAGTTTGCAAAAAATGTGGACGCAAAGTGGCTGCAAAAGGAGGAAACGCATTTAACATGTTCACCTATATTTGAGAACACCATCCATCCCTCCATGCAGATAAAGGTATGACTCGTTTATAACTTAAGGCTGTATGATTTATGTGATGCAGAGGGAATCCTGGAATAGCCTACAGTCATGAAAATGGACTATGCATATGCAGATGTCATATAAAAAGCACAAATTGATGGATAGATGAAATAATGGGAAGTAGAGCTGCACAATAAATCAATGGTCTGTGACTATTGCAGCACAAAAAGACTGCTATAAATTAAATAATCTGCTTTTCTGCATCTGCAAATAAGCAGCGATATTGTCTACGATAATATCATAATTGTTGTTTTAACAATGTGCAATCTGACATTATCTAGAGTACTTCCCTCACTTAAAAAAAACACACTTAGAGAGTGCATGAATATACAACACTATTTACACTAGTGCGTGTGTGTTAGTTACACAGCCACTATTGAACAGATATTTAGAAGATTACATACAAATAAAAAAAAATCTCTGTAAACGCATTTTTTTTTTTGCAAAATTATAAGTATGTCCCATCTGGTAATCCAAAGTACTATACTTGCGGTCTTCACACCAACTTGAACGCATGGGACAAATACAGTCATGCAAGTAGACCAGTGATCAAGTGCAAAGACTAAAGGTGGGTATTTGGACAGGGCAACAGTCTATTAAAATGCCACCAACATTCAAGATATATTAGTGCTGGGCGGTAAACCGGTTCAAACCGAAAACCGGTTTATATTTTCGTCACGATTTTGATTTTGAATAAACCACCATACCGGTGTATTTAATTACACAACGTTCGGAACGACCGTTACGCTGCGCGACCATAGAGTGCGCGACACTGTTTCAGACGGACCCTTTACCCGTTGCACTACTGAGCACTGACGAGTGTAAACAAACAACAGCGCTTTGTTACGTTACATGGACGATGGATGCTGAAGAATTAGTACAACATGACAGTGATGACACCGAAGAAGAACTTGTGCCAAAAAGAGGAGCCGGGTCTGTTGTTTGGAGGTTTTTTGTTTTCCAAAAATCCGACGTCGACCAAACAACCATTTTATGTAAGTGCTGTCGGGATAATATTCGCGCCAAAGGCGGCAACACAAGCAATTTGCTCCAGCGCCTTATCCGCAAACATGTCTTGGAATATCAAGAATGTATTAAATTAAAGTCAGCCGCGGATTCAGCCGCGGATTCAGCGCCCTCCACATCAGCATGTAACACGGGGAAAGCTAAAGAAAAGTCGAGCCAAATATTGTTTCCATTATACAGGATAATCCTGTGTGCCAAGTAAGTTAGCACTTTATATTTATTTTATGTTTGTTCTGGTTTCGAAGCAATACTTTTGAAGGAATAACTAATGCAAGTTGCATAATTTTGTTTTAATTTTTTTAATAGAAGCAATGCAAGACAAGATTTCCTTTTATATTTACTTGAATGCACGTAATGTTCCTGGATTTGTACTTGAACTAGCAAAAGTATTCCAAGTTGTTCTAATTGTGTTGTTTAAAATAAAAGTTCTGTATTTTGACTGCAATTGTCTTTTGTCATTTTGATTCCTCACTTCATTAGAATCATGAATGGCTCTTATTTGTAAACAACAGCATAATTTTCTGAGGCCATGCAAACCTGTATTACTAGTGTGGAATTATTCTACAATATTCACCAATGACAGTAAAATAGACCATCCTAAGTCAATTTATTGCAGTAATTCCTCTCTTAACCAGTAGAAAATGCATTGAACACCTGACTATGCATGAAAAAAAAAAAAAAAAAACGTCATAAACCGAAAAACCGTTATGATTTTGAAAAAAAAACGTGATATAAATTTTCGGTCAAACCGCCCAGCACTAAGATATATTTATATTGTTTAATATAGTTAATCAACATCACAAGAAGTGACGTTTTTTTCTTCAAATATCAACATGTGATTTTGATTTTATACAACAGTTCAATTAACAATATTAAAGGGGACCTATTATGCAGAATTCACTTTAAAAGGTGTTTGAACATGAAGCCTGAACACAGCTTCTGACAGTTTCTAATATTTTCAGTGCATTTACATTTAAAGGGACACACACAAAAACGTCTCACATGCGTGTGTAAATGCTTGTGGAACTCAGAGCAAGGCATTGTCAAAGGACCTTCCCTGGAGAGCAGAAAAGCCCTGCAGACTACGATTGTCACAAAATCAAAGGTTCCTCAAATGTCACTGGTTTTTGTGTCTGTCAATTCAATTTGAATACACATCTGACTCCAGCATCTCAAGAAGAGAGACAAGAAATGTTCTTTTGTGTGCTCTCTTATGCAACACAGTACACTGATCTACAATAAATAGAAAATCATGCCTAAGACACAGACCTTTTTCACACACTCATTTCATTTGTTGAGGGGACAAGGGACTTCTGGGGAAGTGATATGATGAAAATCGAAGTTGAGATCAGGAATAAGATTAACCAAAAAAAGGGGGGTATATTATTCTTCTATCGAGTCGAATGACGTTTTAATTTCATTTCTGTCTGCAGTCAATATAAACTTTGTTACAATTGCATCATAAAATAGTTCTTGCATCCACTCAATCACACCATCAGGTTCGGACTACCTGATCCATTCAGTCAACTGTAGTAAACGCTACACAATGGGAAGTGGAAATACCAGAGGTGGGAGACTCGAGTCATAATTTTCTGGACTTGAGACTTACTTGACTGGATGTCTGAAAAGACTCGGACTTGAGTTTAGACTTGCTCCTTGTGAGTTTAGACTTGACTCGGACTTGTGCCTATTTACTTGAAATGACTTGAGGAAAAAAAAAACTCTAAAATTCTGTTTTTAATATGTCAAAGAGGAAGCGCCGAGCGCGGGCGGTAATGCTTTCTGTGTGTGCGGGTTGAGGGAGAATAAAGCGTTGAGCTATGTAGCCAATCACAGACAGTGTGTTGATTTCTGGAACGCAATGGCCAATCAGAAGCATTTACAATAGACTCCCTCACAGCTCAAAACCCCTATGCTCAAAATGGACTTTTTGTTCAGTGCTGAATAATTCTGTATGTTGGCAAATCCTCTTATTATCACAAACAAAGTGTATATATTATGAAAGCTTCTTTGATAACAGATGTGTGAGATTGCGATGAACTGTCAGCTTTTTAGGAATTACGTCAGTCACAACAACCCACGTTTTAAAAAAATAGCTGGTTTTAAATCATTTAATGATGATACTCAGTAGCGGAGTGGCAATCCGGAGATTCAGGACTTTTCCCGGTGGGCCGGTCAGCGTTCCGAGACGTCTCTATTTCGTGTTCCGAAAAGATGTATTAATTCTTGTTTACTTGTGTTCATTTAATTTATTTTTATCTTAGAGCATTTAAAGTGCTTCTTAATGATATTTTATTTATAACACACAAGTTGATTTATTTATTTTTGTAACCCATCAGCCCTCTGTGTCTAAAAGTAAAGTCCCAGAGTTAAAAAAATATGTAAAACTAGCCTGTGTGCGACTTGGTATGACTTGATGACCAATATAGCGACTTGACTTGACTTGACTTGACAAAGAGTATGACTTGACTTGACTTGACCCTTACAACAGAATGACTTGACTTGACTTTGACTTGCAATGTTAAGACTTGGACTTAATTTCAGTCTTATATGTTTGAACCAGAAACTGATTTAAAAGAAGAAAAAGAATAGCGATCGTTAGTCGATTTATCAGAATGGTACGCTTTAAATCACTCTCTACAAAGTCAGACACATAACGCTAATAAACAACATTAACAGACAGCTAACAATGTGTTGCTAATGTTACACAAACCAAATTCCAGTTTGCCATCTCTGAATCAGACAGCTGCCTTTCTAAAAATCAGCATCTTTCTATATCAGAAAAGTGACAGACGAAAGCCATTTATTTTTACAACTCCGACCATCCAGACCCAGCAATATAATGTCAACAATTATAGCTTGGAAAAAAAAAAGGAGAAAAAAAACAAACAAGAACATAATCAAAACAATGTTATATCATAATACTTGATGCAAATGACATTCACCAGGACAAATTGGAGCAGTTGCAAAGCAAGGCCTCAAAAATAAAATACCCCATAATAGCCAACTTTGTCCCCACCACTGTATATTGTAACCTAGGGTCCTATTTGAAAGAACAAAACTCATAGTCCTTGACGCGGACCAAGTGTGAAAACACTCTTAGTTTAAAGGGCCATTTAATACGCGATTAAAAGGGCTATCTACATGATTATGTATATTTCATAACATGATATTTTAATGTTAATGTTGAGTTAATGTTAATATTATGCAATCTGATAGCTCAAATAGAGTGTTCTTTAGATAGATAATATTTATATTTATTCAAGATAATATTTATTTTGACTTACCCAATCATCAGGTGTTCAATCATAGGGTGTTCTGGAGTTCACCGTCACAATCCATTTGCATCCAAAGCAGTGTCAATAATTAACAAAATAGGCTAAGTAGACACATATTGATGTTGTATTACATTAAGAAGTCATATGAATGTGTTGATTAAAGTATTATATGCCCATATAATACTCTTTTCCAATCAGTGTTCCATGTAATCAGTGAGCGTCTCTCAACTTCGCACATGTTCAATGGCGTCGCAAAAAAACAATCTCTTAAAGGGGCCATGTCGATTTTTTCAAAACTATCACAACATATAACTGTGTGTTCAATGTCATGTAGCATTTGGACTTGGTCTTGACTCAGACAAGTTTGGAATCTGACTTATTGTGTCGAAAGTATTTAATTCCTAATTTAATACATACAATAACAATCTTGATATTCCTGTTTTCAGGAATTAATCCTGTTTTCAGTTCATTGAGCATTGGGCCTACAATCCAGTGATAGCAATATATATATATATATATATATATATATATATATATATATATATATATATACATATATATATATATATATACATATATATATATATATACATATATATATATATATATATATATATATATATATATATATATATATATATATATATATATATATATATATAGCATATATATATATATATATATATATATATATATATATATATTTATTTTATTTTTATTTTTTTTCAGAAAAAAAAGTTAACATTACCTGATTTACAAATGAGTATGCCTATATCAAATCAAGAGCTTTTTAAATGAGACACAAATCATGAAATCTGCATAAAAAAAAAAAAAATAAAAAAAAATTTAGGCTCAAAAGATAAAGCTATTAATCACAAATATGAAATAAAATAATGGAACGAACAATGAATACAAAAAAAACTGTCTCTAAACATCAGGTGTCATCAAAGTGTAATTCAGGGTCAGAGGTCCACATGGAGCACGAGTACGATCCCAAACTTGTCTGAGTCAGAGACCGAGTCCAAATGCTACATGAAATTGAACATACAGTTATATGCTGATGTGATAGTTTTGAAAATATTCGCCTTTGGCTAAGCCACGCCCTAGATTGACCAATCACAGCGCAGCCAAGAACGAGCTCCCACAGAGGTCTGACACTTTTTTGCAGCGCGTCCATTGACTTTCAACACAGGCGTCTCATATTTTTGGTCTCGGCAGGCTGCTTACCGTCGTAGTTTTATAAAAAAAAATATGGTTAAACATTGTGCCTGGGGCATTTGTAACACAGATACTTGTTTCCCCGAGAGGTTGGAGGTTTTTTTCCCTTCCCAAAACCGAAGTCAAAATTTATGTAAATATACATAAGCATCAGCTATACTGTATATATATATATATATATATATTTCACAACTGGTTTATTGACATGTTAAAATGCCAAGAAAAAAAACAAAAAAAAAAACAAATAGAAAACACTAACTAAAGCCACAGCGACAGATGTAGCCTACCCAATGGACTAAAGTAATTTGTGCGGAGAGCAACCAATCACAAAGCTCCTGAAACCACACTCTTCCACTAAATTTATTTCATTCGATTGACTATTTGATTAATCCAGTATTAATCTGATTATTTTCTATATTTCGATATTCATAGTTGTGTCTAACTTGTTTTTGAATGTTAAAGGGCCGGCGGCTTTGACAATTCCAGTATGGCTGATGGCTTATGTATAGCGGCCCATAGAAACAGCCACTAATGAGGCATGTCTGTATTTTATATATCTATGGTCTAATTTTCTGCAAAGCGAAAATTGCATTTTCAAATTTATCCATTTGTTTGTTTTTTGTTTTTTTGTTTTTTTTTTTAAAGCTCTGTCTTTGTTGACAAAAAAAACTGCCCCAGTGTGGATGGAAAGGCCAAAACAGAGATAAAAAGATCAAACAAAAACGTATTAGTGTGGACAAGGCCTCTGACTCAAATGAGCTGATCTCAAATACAATGCTGTTTGTCAACAATTCAAATGAAAGGAGAAAATGATTTCCATATAGTTTGGCACTGAAGTCAAAGGATGTGTATACAATCTATCTTCTAACCTATTCTTCTGTCATTGGTAAAATTAGACTCAAGCCGGACAAGTTGAATAATATGACCTTTTCAAAAAAATAATAATAAAATAATGCATAAAAACAATAGAAAAAAATGGACATTTTATTAAATAATAATACATTGCTTGTGTGAATTGCTTAATTTTATATCTAAGTATTTTTCTTCTATCTCTTTTATTTATAATTTTGTCCAAATACTGTATTGGTGTATGCATCTGCACTGATGTTCAATGTAAAATCTGTTCTGTCTGGAGAAAATCTGAAGTTTTAATGTAGGGGCTGTTTACACCTAACCTGGCCCTAGCCAGATGAATATCGCTCCGCCTAGCTCCACTCATCCATCTGGAACCGATCCATTGAAATGGCGTTTCAGAAGGCTGGGCCTTATCAAAAATTCTTGCATACGATTGGATAAGCCACGTGTCTGTCATCTTGATCGACGTGCTATTTCAACCACTCACACCGAAGCCAACCCGTGACGCTGATGGGAGCGACGCAGGAAAAAACAAAACAGAATAGCCATCAATCAGCGCAATGTTGGTAAACGATCAATGTCGTCTGTGCCATGAAAATGTGCGGATAAAAGGCAACATTATGCACAGCAAACTTATTTTTAACAAAGAAGCCAACCAAAAAAGTATACACTAACAACTTACAGAACTCGGTTTAACATTGTTACAAGTTCAGGTATGTCGGATATGCAGTCGGTGCTTTCGCTTTATCGGCAGACTCGAAGATGCCGTTCTCTGGTGTTTTTTTTAATGAAACAATGTTATGTAAATTGGACAACACGGATGAAATAGCAGCATCAATGTTACTCATGGCGAGCCGCCATTGTTGTCTGAATCAAAACAGTCTCACGCACCGGTCGCTTCTCCACTACGTCACATCTGTGATACTCCCGCCCTGCGTCCTGATTGGCTAGGCCATAAAATTGCTTGGAGAAATCACTCTCAATGGGAGAGGTTCCAGATGGATGTGAGTGGAGCTAGGCGGAGCGATATTCATCTGGCTAGGGCCAGGTTAGTTTACACCTGGCCACTTCATGAGTTTTCTGTGATTGGATAGCTATGTGATTGTAAAAAAGACCAGGTGTAAATGCAACGTGCAAACTATCGCAAATCAAAAGTGATAATAAGTCGCAGGCGCTTACAGAACATCATCTTCATAAAAAGTAGGGTTGCAAAGTTTCCAAAAACTTTCCAGGATTTTCGGAAACTTTCCAGGATTTTCTGAAACTTTCCAGGAATTTTCAGAATCTTTCCAGGATTTTTGGGAAGTTTCTGGAAATTTACCGGAAATATTCAGCCCCTTTGCAACCCTAATAAAAAGTAAATAAACAAAATGATCTTACCAGGGCTGTTGCCACTCTCTCTTATTGCTGTCTTTGATTTAGAAACTAGCTGGTGATCAATAAAATGCAGCTCATATCTGTTGCTGTTGGTGGCGTGCGCTCCATTAAATCTGCATATAGCACGGGAGTTGAAGATTGGATTTATATCCGTTTTGCAAAAACACATGTGACCAGGTGTAAATGGAATCGTTTTGATAAATCAGATAGCTATCCGATTTGAGAGAACGCATTAAGTGGCCAGGAGTAAACAGTAAACAGCCCTAAAGTCTACATAAGAACTTGACATTTTAGTTTACAGCAATCTGAAAACAACACCTGGAGTCACATTCACTTTGTGACATTCAAATAAAAAAACTGGTAAGGGAAATCTTAAGAGGATCAGTGAAGATTGTGTCTGAGGTGGTGAGAAGTCATCCAGTTCAAGATGACAAAGGGTCATGCAACAATATAAACTGAGATTGCGGATTCAGAAGCAGAAGGGGGAATGAGATGTACAGTTGAGAGTCATCAGCATAGTAGTGATAAAAGAAGCTCTGTGATTGGCTGATGGACCCGAGCAATCCAGTGCTGACGGAGAACACAGGGAGTTCAAGCACTGAATCCTGTGGTACTTCAGTGAAGGGTGTGAGCCTTTCCAGATGACTTGGTAGGACATATTATCCAGGTTAGATATAAGGGTGGTTGCACATTATTTGGTGAGAAGCTGGAGTATGTTCTCGTCTGAGTCTCAAATGAGGTTAATAACAGAAAGGGTGAAGTGATCATGTGGTGGGGAATGTCAGGGGTGTTGGAGAATGAGTTTTTTTTTTAAAAAGTGGGTCATGAGGTCCTCAGCAGTGAGTGTGAGTGGCAGAGAAGTAGAGGAGGATAGAGAAAGTAAAAGAAACTACACACAGATGTTGTGTTGCTAATTTAACTTCTGGCTCTGCAAGTGAAAAAAATACAATCCTAACATGAAATTAAAAGAGACACTTGCTAAATAGCTTTAAAAGTCACATACTTCCTTTCTTTTCTTGCTGGAAGATTAATACTGTCTACGTAATTCTAAATTTCAAGGAATCTTGGTCAACTAATGGCTATTAAAAAAAAAAAAAACTTGCAGGATAAATGTGGTCAACATTACAGTTGAAGCAGGTGACAGAGAGCTGATCCTGCCCATATTGTGCAAAACTCATTATATCTGCAAGAAATGTTGTGCAAAGTGAGCTATGTGTGTTATTAGTACCCATGAGGTCATTACATAACTCTCCAGAGGGAGAAAGGAAGTCAGTTTATAGATTTACTGGTGCTCTTGCAGTGCTTATAATGTGTACATTCTAGTAATTTAACAATGCTAAACTATAATAGAGCCACATGGTGTAAGACTTCTTTACTAGTTTCACAGAGTAGCCTAAGGCTAATTGTTATGCTCAATAAATGTAATGTTGGTAATAATAATTTACTGCACAACACCATTGCCATCCCAGTTGTGCATGCTTTTATAATTTATCCCCAACCTACTCTCAAACTAATAGACTGTTTCAATAATGATCGGCATATATTTTAAAGTAAAAGAGACTTCTTCATTTTCAGTTTTAGGGTCACAATTTTATTTACAGTAGTATGAAATCAAATCATTCTAGTTATTTTCACTTCAAAAAGTACATGTAATTTAGTGTAATTTTAAAAGTTAAAATCGTTATGCACAATTACTGAAGTGACTAACAAAATCAATTAGCATTCAAGGACAGACATTGAGACTTGAAAAAGCAATGAAAAAAAATCCTGTCAGTTGACAAAATGGAAGGAAAATATGACAGATCTACTTTTGTTGTGTGAATCTGGATCTAATTTTAACTCTTTCTTGTGTCTTTTATAGACACACAGATTGGAAATAAAATACCTTTGAATGAATAGATTGGTTGAACAATTCAATGACACACACACACACAAAAAAGACACACTTGTCGCCACCCACTGGCACAACAATGATTCTAAAGAATGGATCAATGAACTACCAAGCCCCACACATCTGGGAAAAAAAAAAAAAAAAAAAAAAAAGAAACATTCCCACAAATTACGCCAGCAAATTTTACTAAATCGTTCCCTTGATTTAAATAATATTATACTATATAATAATTTGACACGTTTTGTTAAGAATATAACAGTTATCAGTTAACCAAATGTGTTGATAAAATGGTTGATTTTAAAATAAAGCTGTGTTCTACAATTAACAAAAAAAAATTAATAAATAAAATAAAAAATGTCTTCCTGTTTCATTTTTAAGCCAAATTAAACATTTAACCACAGAGGATTTGGCTCTTAATTTGGCTTAATTTGATCTGACAACATCTTTTATGTGCAATTTTTCAAAAAGTTTACAATTATTAAAAACAATGTACTGAAAGTTTTCCTAAGTTTTCATCCCTAAGAAGTATTTAATTAGATGCTCCCATAGCTTGACTGTTAGAAAATAGCAGTAGCAATCATGGATTTGAGATCTTGGGTTTGATACGCTGAAAACACACAAACTGATAGAATGTAAACCTTGAATGCACGTTAAGTCTTGATAAACAAATAAATCATAAGGATAAAAGCCTATGCTGTGCAGATAAGTCTCCATTATTGGCTACTGCACTTTTTTCCCATTATTTCCTTCAATTCACAAGCTCAGACAGGTTACAGGGAGAGCCACCGATAAATTCTTCATTTAGATTGAGATTTGGAGTCTCACTCTATGAAGGACATTATATTAGTTGTTTTTAAGCCATTCTTGTGTAAGCTTTGTTCTCTATGCTTGGGGTCATTGTCTTGCAGGAACACAAATCAGGATTTCCTCCAGGATTTCCGTGTATTTTATTGCATTCATTTATTCACCCTTTACCCTAACAAGCCTTCCAGGCCCTGCAGCAAAACCACCATTATTCAATGTGATTCAGATGATGTGGAGTGTTTGGCTTTTATTTAGATGCCCAAAAAGCTCAATTTTTGTCTCGTCAAGTTTCCGAAGAATCTTCCTCCAGCTGGCTCCCACATACCTTCTGCAAAATTGCAGACGAGATGTCATCTTACATTTGATTTACAGTGGATTCTCATTGCAACTCAGTTTTTGAGGAAGGTCTGTATAGATTTAAATCTGTGCCATCCTTTCATTTTTTAGTTTAATTTATTTAATTGATATAACTGTACTCCAATAGATATTCCATGACATAGAAATATTCGGGAATGCTTTATGTAAAGTCATGAGTACTCCCCAAAAATGATACTCGAGTAACAACAAATTAAGGGTTTCCGAGATTTTTTTTTAGAAATAGTAACAGGTACTCACGGTTATGGTTAGAAATGTAGTGGAGTAAAGAGTACAATATTCCCCCCTTAAATGTACTTGAGTAAAGTCATGAGTACTCCCCAAAAATGATACTTGAGTAAAGTACAGATCCCTCAAAATTGTACTTAAGTACTGTACTCAAGTAAATTTACTTCGTTACTGTCTGGCTCTGACTTTATATCACTTTGAAATTCTTAAATAAATAAAAGTCGAATAAATGAATAAATAATTGTAAGTAAAATGCACCTCGGTTATGACTATATCCTTGCTTCCCTGAAGAGGGAACGAGATGTTGCGTCGAGATGATGCTGTGGGAATGCTCTGCGTGACTGTGCCATGAAGCACTTGTAAAATCAGTCCAATGGCATATAGGCGGATGATGCCAGGAAGCTATAAAGCACACCTTGACCAAATATTGTCAGGTTCTGATAGGTCGAATCAAGTCGATCACAGACACGTCGGAAGTATGGCAGAGTGACGCAACATCTCGTTCCCTCTTCAGGGAACCGAGGTTACAGACGTAACCTAGGCTTTCCATTTTAAGGGAACTTGTGTTGCGTCGAAATGACTGTGGGATCGTCTATATCAACACCACCATCTTGTGTGAGACCAGAGCCTGTCTTGTGTGAAATCAGTCGGCACACATGCAAAATCCGAGATTGAGTCACAGAATCTTTATTGCAGACCAGTAATCTACGCGCTGCTTTGGGAAACGCGAGATTGGAGCCAAAGAACCTTTATTGACTTTCTTCCCTCGAGAAGAAAGCCAACAGGAGTAGAGCCAGAGACCGTCTAATGGAGAGCCTTGGAACTTCCTATTAGCCCCATTGTGTATCATCTTGGTTGCAGTTCCATTAGAATTCCAATGGAGGTGATCGCAGGCGAGTGCAAAATGAATGGAAGTCAATGGAGCTAAACGGGTAAATGTGTCTCTTTCTCCTGCTTATCGTTTAATCAACATAGTTTTTGTTGTTGATTCCGAAAGTTTAGTATAGATTATAGGCCAAAAGTCGACTTATGTCCTTTCGATGTCTTACAGGTTAGGCCGTTGTTGGCCAGAACACGCTAGCATTCTGCTATTGTGTGATGTCATCACATTTTTGAACGGATTTTTTAGAACATATAAGTGAACTTAAAAATACAATTTTCCAGAGGTGAGACCAAGTCATTATTTTGCAAGTCACAAGTAAGTCTCGAGTCTTTGCATTCAAGTCCCAAGTCAAGTCTCGAGACTTAGCATTCAAGTCCCAAGTCAAGTCCCGAGTCAAGACAGACAAGTCCAAGTCAAGTTGCAAGTCCTCGAGTTTAAGTTTCAAGTCTTAAACAAGTCATTAGTGCTTTTTGCACAAATTACTGTCTCAGTGTTAATTACTAGCCTATAGTAAATGAAATGTATCCTAAATTATATTAGAAAGGCTTTTAAAATATGATATAATGTATAATATTATCATATTTATTCAAACTTAGTGGATTGGTTGTCTTGGTTGAATGTAAAGAGTGGCAATGCAGATTTAAAAATAAAAAAAATAAAAAGTAACTGGTCATTGGGAAAATTAATCATGATTTGCTGCACATTAAGTTTCAAATATTGAGTCCCAGGTTAAGTCATTCAAATTTGGGACTCGAGTCCAAGTCAAGTCCGAGTCATGCGACTGGAGTCCCACAACCCTGCAATTTTCAGCTGAGTGTGTTATCTTAGCCCTCCCCTTTGAATGCAACTTTCAAATTACTTGACAAAAAATTACATACTGAGAAAAGTGGATTTCTGGGGGTGTAACCCCATAGACTCCCATTCATTCTGCACTCGAGCAGCGAGCGCCCCCACATGGACAGAGAAGTGTTACTGCAGCCAGTCCAGAAACCGGAAGTAACCAGTCAGTGCCAATATCTCTTCAATTAGAGCTCAAACTCTCGATAGTGCATATGTAACACGTTGGGAATTTATGAATGTACCCTGTCAGCCCTCTTTTACTCAGAGCTGATTGTGCATGCTCCACTCCCAAACAAACAACACATAAATTGTGTATATTCCTATTCTGTAATGAAAGCGAGTGCAGGGAGGAACACACAATCCAAAATGCTGTTCTGCCATGATATATACACTCACTGGCCACTTTATTAGGTACACCTGTCCAACCTGCTCGTTAACACTTAATTTCTAAGCAGCCAATCACATGGCAGCAACTCAGTGCATTTAGGCATGCAGACATGGTCAAGACAATCTCTGCAGTTCAAACAAGCATCAGTATGGGGAAGAAAAGGTGATTTGAGTGACTTTGAACGTGGCATGATTGTTGGTGCCAGAGGGCTGTCTGAGTATATTCAGAAACTGCTAATCTACTGGGATTTTCACGCACAACCATTCTCTAGGGTTTACAGAGAATGGTCCGAAAGAAAAAAAACATCCATAAGCGGCAGTTCTGTGGCGGAAATGCCTTGTTGATGCTAGAGGTCAGAGGAGAATGGCCAGACTGGTTCGAGCTGATAGAAGGGCAACAGTGACTCAAATAACGACCAACGACAACCAAGGTGGGCAGAAGAGCATCTCTGAACGCACAGTACGTGGAACTTTGAGGCAGATGGGCTACAGCAGCAGAAGACCACACCGGGTGCCACTCCTTTCAGCTAAGAACAGGAAACTGAGGCTACAATTTTGCACAAGCTCATCGAAATTGGACAATAGAAGATTGGAAAGCGTTGCCTGGTCTGATGAGTCTCGATTTCTGCTGCGACATTCGGATGGTAGGGTCAGAATTTGGCCGTCTACAACATGAAAGCATGGATCCATCCTGCCTTGTATCAACGGTTCAGGCTGCGTGGTGGTGGTGTCATGGTGTGGGGAATATTTCTTGGCACTCTTTGGGCCCCTTGGTACCAATTGAGCATCGTCGCAGCGCCACAGCCTACCTGAGTATTGTTGCTGACCATGTCCATCCCTTTATGACCACAATGTACCCAACTTCTGATGGCTACTTTCAGCAGGATAATGCGCCATGTCATAAAGCTGGAATCATCTCAGACTGGTTTCTTGAACATGACGATGAGTTCGCTGTACTCAAATGGCCTCCACAGTCACCAGATCTCAATCCAATAGAGCATCTTTGGGATGTGGTGGACCGGGAGGGTCACATCATGTGATGTGCAGCCGACGAATTCTCTGCGGCAACTGTGTGATGCCATCATGTCAATATGGACCAGACTCCCTGAGGAATGCTTCCAGCACCTTGTTGAATCTATGCCAGCGAAGAATTGAGGCAGTTCTGAAGGCAAAAGGGGGTCGAACCCGTTACGACGCATGGGGTACCTGAAATAAAGTGGCCAGTGAGTGTATAACATGCTTGTGGACAAATAACAAGAGACAGATTCACGAGCCCGTTCTCATCCTTTAGTGTCACATAAAGCGCTTTATGACAAAACGACGCTATACTACGCACATGGTACCCTTTATCGTTTATATAACACAGCGAACTCAAAGGCGTTCATAAATCCTTTCAGCGTAATATGAGACTACCCTACCCTACCCTCACACCTAAACCTAACCATCACAAGCGCGTGTTATATAAACGATAAAGGGTACCATGTGCGTAGTATAACGCCGTTTTGTCATATAACGTTCTATATGACGCTAAAGGATGAGAACGCGTTGGATTCACACAGAGTGCTTGCTAAAGAGATATAGTAACTGACAATATTTAGTCTAAGTGCGCTTTATAGCTTCCCGCCATGACGTCACCCACCTATACGCAATTGGGCTGATTTTAAGTGCTTCATGACGCAATCTCATATAGCATTCCCACAGCGTCATCTCAATGCAACGCGAACTTGCCTTTCCATCCAACCATATCTGTGCTAGGTTTCTAATTGTTCTAAAAAAACATCCTTTTTACAAAGCCTTCATATTGTTTTCTTCTTGGGAAACTTATTTTGACATTTTATGGACCATTACATGAAAAATAAGAGATGTATTTACTTCATGTAATTTGATCAAGCCTGTCCATTATAATCTGAGAAAATGTGTGTTCTATATATGCGTCATGTATCCTTTATCTTTAATAGTAACTGATTCACTAAATTTATTCATTTTATTATTTGCAAGTTTTAACCCTAACTGCTAATATGTTAATAATGTTTGAGCCAAAATCTCATTAAAAAAATCATACATTTTTAGGCTAAACGTTTAGTCTAAGCGTTAGTGTTACAATTATATCTGGTTTCTCCACCCAATTATTTTTCAGGAATGAAGGCACAAAATAGCATTATCTGCTGATTCTGAATTTGAAAATCTAAATGAAAAAAAAAAAAAGACAAGAGAAATACTGGAAAATAGAGGAGCTCATTAAACCGTTAAAAACTTAGCAGTCAAAGGTATGCTGTGCACATAGTCCAACAGGTGCTTCAATAATGCAGAAATATGCAGAGTCTAAATGCAATGTATGATGCTAAACTGCAAAAAAAGGGGGGGGGGGGATTTAATGTTGAAAGGTATCCAATTAACATTCATTAAATCAAGCTTACTTCAAAAATAATTTCGAGCTTGAACATGCTTTTCTGGGAAAATTGCTTTCAGGTGTACCAAGGCCATTAATTAATACTTAATAAGTGCAAAAGGACCTCTAAATTAATTTATCGGCATGGAGATATGCAGAAAACAGATTTTTGCTCGTAGTTGACGTTTCATTTATGTTGTGTGCATAATCAAATAGGTGTTTACTGTGGGCACAGCATTCCAATGAACACACACAAACACATGTGAATGCATTCTCACTCTCTCACTCACACACACACACAAGGACCAACTTGCCATACACTGATTTAATGAGATATCTTTCTGTCTCCGTAAAATTTCTGCCAGTACATAGAGTGCTGAGATGTTAAATAAACATTCAGTTCTCAATTTCACATCTGCCTCGCCTTTCAAATATTTAGAAATGCCAGGACACACTAAAACTGTCTTGGGATACTTCACAGTGAGTGACTGCTATGCAATATGTGAAAATCATTTCAAATAATCAAAGACTAGCCTGGCACATGCACAATACTGTACATAAAAATCCACACCAATTTATTATGTCTTTTCCTAGCCTGAGGATTTCACCTATGGACTCTTGAAAAATAGGCTACATGTTTTCTGAAAGTCAAGCCATTCATGATTTTATATTTCTGGAACATATGAAGAGTTCAGATGCAAAAGCCTCTAAGTGCCATTTGAAATTTTCTTCTAAAATGACCATTTTTATCAAGATTGTATATTTAAGTTCAGTAATTTCACTTAAATGGCAATGAAGATTACCTATTAATTGTCATTTAAGTGAAATTACTGAACTTAAATATACAAGCTTGATAAAAATGGTCATTTTAGAAGAAAATTTCAAATGGCATTTAGAGGCTTTTGCATCTGAACTCTTCATATTTCCTTTGTATTTTTTTCATCACTTGTAACATCACATATGCACAAATGCTTAATGATAATTTTTATATTACACTGTGCAATTTGCATTCATTACAATAATTATATTACATACAACATCTTATGCATATGCCAACTGAGAAGTACATTTTAAACAGACACCTATTTTTGTATTTGTAAATGTAATGCTCAACTTGGACGGTATTTGGGAATGTTATAAAAATAAAAAAGATGTTAACTAGATTAAGGCTCCATATTTAGTTTGTTACATGAGCAAAATCATTCGTAAAATTATACCCTATTTAGTTATCTGTGTGTTTTTAGGAAATAATCAAGATAATATTAATATAAAATGGCATTGTGTGTGGTCTGTGCTAATTTGCGGCCAATTAAGGGGGGGGGGCACTTCTCAATTTATTAATGGTGTAATATGTTGAATGCAAAGAAGTGAGCTGGAGTTGAAATAGCAAGTACACTAAACAAGGGAGACTCACTTTATCAATTTGTTTTTTTTTGTGTGTTTTTTCAATTTCACAAAAACAAACAAGCAGTTTTATGCGTTTCTTTGTATCTTTACAGTCAAAACACTCTTCAAATATGTGCCATGCAGTAACAATAGTTGCTCTCTGCTTTACTCTGTTCTCAGCTCTGTGTGACTTGGCTGTCAAGCAGACTCTGGTTATTAAAAGATATTCCTCTGCTTCCCATTTCCTAGCAAATCAAAGGATTATGAATCTTATTTCCTTCCCATAAAAATGAAAAATCAGTGCTCTAATGGATGGGCCTATTTTAATCTAGCACATTAATACTTTTAGTGTGCAGGATATTATTGTTCTATTACAATGACCGTAATCATTTTTGTTTCATAATCTCTGTCAGTCCTGAAATTGTTCACTTCGTTTAATGCTGGTTCTTGCCATGAGATTCATTAATTACTGACTGATCTCTCAGGTCCGTTGGGAGAAAAGCATGTTTTGATGTTACTTTGTATCAAAGAAGGCATGTTAACCACTCCTAATGCAAATAATTCGTGATCTCGTTTTCTAAATAACTTTAAACTCCTTTAGTTTAGTATATGAGTATTGCAAAACAAAATAATAATTTCCTATTTAATTAGCAGTAAAAGTACAAAATATACGAATAGAAATAATAAGTAAATATAATTAGTATAGTAAAAATAGATGAAGAAAGAAAAGAGAAGAAAGAAAGAAAGAAAGAAAGAAAGAAAGAAAGAAAGAAGAAGAAAGAAAGAAAGAAAGAAAGAAAGAAAGAAAGAAAAGAGTAATAAACACCTCTGGAATTTGGAGCAGCTTAAATTGCAAACTAGTCTTTATGTTAGGAGCTGACGACACTTAAAGGAGTAGTTTACTCCTTAAAAAAAAAAGAACTTTTGCTGATAATTTACTCACCCCAATGTCATCCAAGATGTCCATGTCATTCTTTCTTCAGTCGAAAGAAATTTAAGGTTTTTGATGAAAACATTCCAGGATTTTTCTAATGGACTTCAATGGGAATTCAAACGGTTCAAGGTCCAAAAGACAGTTTCCGTGCAAACTGTTCAAAGAGCTTTAAACGATTCAAGAACTGAATGAATAAGGGTCATTATCAAGCGAAACGATCGCTCATTTTAAAAAAATTAAATAACAAAGTTTAAGTTTTATAAGCTGAAATGGTCGCTTTATTTGCTCTTGTTCTGTGATGAGCGCCTCGTGACTCTCCTGTTCGAACTTCGTTCATCAAAATGAACAAATCTTTTTTTGTGTGTCATTTGGATGATTCTACTGAACAAATTGACTCAGAAAAAGATTTGTTCATTTTGATGAACGAGTTCGAACAGGAGGGACACGAACGCGCATCACAGAGCAAGGCGAGCATTTGAGCTTATAAAACTTAAACTTTTATTTTATTTTTATTTTTTTTAAATGAGCGATCATTTTGCGCTACACTCTAAAAAAAAATGGTGCTAAATAGCACTAAAAGTGGTTCATTGGCTCGTAATCATAGGGGAACCATTTTAAGTGCCATATGACACTTACCTTTTCATATGGTGCTATGTAGAACCATAAGAGGTTCCATAGAGCATGGTAACCATCCCAGAGAACCACTGAAGAACCGCTGAAGAACCAAACTGGGCTTAGTGGTGCTATATAGCACCATGACCACCGCAAAGAACCCCTGAAGAACCTTTTTTTTTTTAGAGTGTAGATACCTTATTCATCGTCTAGAATCATTTAACCCTTTCACACGTATGATCACACCGGTGCGATCAGTCTTGGCTGGTCCCTGGAGCGTACGATCACACCGGTGTGATTAGAACGCTCAGTGCATCACGTGATCAACTGCTAAATTCAAACTTGCTCTCCGCGTTGGCTGGCGCTGAGCCAGAGACAGACGCACTCAGTGCTGTCATATATCACAACTATTGAGTGTTTTCAACCACATAATGTTTATTTTAGGTTTCAGACATTTAAATACACATAAGTACTAGCAAAACAATGATGTTGAGTTTGTAAAATGATGTCTGATGTCTATGGAAGCGGCAATAATAATCCTTTCAATTATAATAAGACGACACGTTTTATTCATATCAGATACACATTGTGTAAGTAGCTTAACATATGACCCTATTCTTCTCCCAGTTCACCAGCCACTTACTTTCATGTATTTTCGTGAGAAGTGGAGGAATTGACGTTGTAAATCCAACAGATCCGATTCTCTGAACTGAAAATGAAACTAAAATGGCGCTGCCCATTGTGCATACAGCTCAACTAACGCGATCGTTATAAAGATGTTTAAACAACAAAACACATCCACTTGCACATATTTGACAATCGGAATATCATTGTTTCATGCTATAGCTAATACATTTGTGAATATTTTTAATCAAAAAGGGAAAATGACATAAAAGCAGATCCTCATTCATTCCGCGCTCTGTTTTGGTTGTGCTGTGTCACGTGACAAGCAATGACGCGTCACCATGGAAACATTAAAGTGGCAAGTTCTAAATAACGGTCGCCTTGAAAAACTCACGCTGGGGGTCAGTTAGAATATTTTAAACTTACGTGTGAAAGGGTTAAAGCCCTTTGAAGCTGCACTGAAACTCATTTGGACCTTGAACCGTTTGGTTCCCAGTAAAGTGCATTATATGGAGAAAAATCCTTTTCAACTGATAAAAGAATGACATGGACATCTTGGATGACATGGGGGTGAGTAAATTATCAGCAAAAGTTTTTTTTTTTTTTTTTTTAAGTGAACTACTCCTTTATGTTTTTAAATGAAAAAGATATGCCTATTGTCATATTGTCATGTCACACTTTCACTACACCAATCTGGGAGTCAAATTAAATTCTTTTGTGAAGCTCTTCTCAAAGTTTGAAAAATCACCTTTTCAAATCATTGACTTTTCATATAAAGTGCTGATCTCAGAGTCTATTTGGGAGAAAAACATGTTTGATGGCACTTTGTGTAAACAAACAATGAAAATAAGGCCTATTGGACTATGTCTAGTACACACATGTAAAGTGCTTATTTTCTAAATTATCAACTTTTATAAACTTCAATTTCCCATGCAGCCATCCTTTCTCCTGGCTTTATCTGTGTTTTATGGGAGTAATCTGGGCATGGGGTCAGAGTGGGCACTTTTATGGGAGAATGTGGACCCCATCTTGGTCAAAGTCATGAGCCCCAGTTAGATTGCCCATTATTAATTAGTTGAGGGTCCCATATGGGCCACAACTGAGCTATATTACACTATATTGAAGCTGATTTTTTTGTTGATTTTTTGTTTGAATAATTGACCAATTGATTGAATTGATTTCATTTGTTTTATATGATATAATTATGTCATATATAATAATAATAATCCACGATCCTCATTTATTTTTATTTATATGTATTGTATCTACAGAACAATGTGCAACAAGTTGATGGTATCATTTTTTTTTTTTTTGCCATACTATGGAATTCAATGGAAGTTCATATTATTCAAAATATATTTGTGTGTGTGATGTGTTCAGAAGAATAAATAAATTCATCCCAGTTTGGAACAACTTGAGGATGAGTAAATTAACAGAATTTTCTTTTTTTGGGGGTGGTTAACCATTTAATTACACTCATTTTCTCTCTCCAATAAAATAAAATACGCTCTTGCCTCATGCATTCTATTCAATAAATAAATTGACTATAGAATAAGAGTTAAAACAAATCAATATATATAGGAAGGATTCAAACCAACACATTCATCACAGACATTTCCATAACTAGCTAAAATGACCGGCCCCCTTCAAATGTGAACAGTTTAAACACAGTGCTACACAGTGATGGTACACTACTCCACAGGCTCACCATCACAATACGCTGGCTGTGAATATCACAATGGCCCTCAGGCAGAGGGGCCAATGAGTTATCCATGAGGTATACATGCCTACTAATATACTAGTATTGAACGCAACTTTCATGCACCATTGATTGAGATAAACTGCGTGCTCCACACATCTTCATATTTACTGGTAAAGCTTTGTATTACAGACTCTCCAGTCCAGGGATGGGCAACTTCGGTCCTGGGAGGGCCACTGTCCTACAGATTTTAGCTTCAACCCTAATCAAACACACCTGAACAAGCTAATCAAGGTCATCAGGATTACTAGAAAGTTATAGGCAGGTGATTTTTTTTTCAGGGTTGGAGCTAAACTTTGTAGGGCTGTGGCCCTCCAGGACCAAGTTGCCCATCTCCTGCTCCAGTCTATGGACTAGACCAGGGGTTCTCAACTCCAGTCCTCACGACCCACTGCTCTGCATATTGTGTATGTCTCCCTTGTTAAACACACCTGATTCAGATCCTCAGCTCATTAGGATAGACTCTATCTGCTGCGTCGAAATCTCCCATTACTCAATATATAGTGGACTAAATAGTGAGCTCGCCATTTTGTAGTGCTGTCCGAATGTATAGTGATGATTATTATACCCTATATAGTCCACTCAATGTATCCCAGAATGCATTTTGAAAAGTAGTGTACAACCGATGGTCACTTACCTAAGCCCTACATACCATCATGCATTGCGCTGATTCGTAAAAATAAGTTATAATCACGTGTGGAGTAGCGCATTATAACAAAAACGGTCAGAAATCACTTTTAGTTTTTAAATTTTGGAGAAATAAGCTCAATATAGCGTAATGTATTTATTTTAAAAAAATTATTTAGCCCAGAGCCGGCTCGGCACCAGCTGACAGATGATGTAATCAACGGCGCCGAGAGACGATCGACTAGTGTCCGAAAGTGGCTTCTATTATGCTAGTGAGCTCACTATATAGTGCTCTGCTCTCTAACCCCAACATAGGGGGTAGGGAGTAGTGCTTTGAGTCGAGATTTCGGACGCAGCATATGTCTACCCTAACGAGCTGAGGATCTGAATCAGGTGTGTTAAACAAGGGAGACATACACAACAAGCAGAGCAGTGAGGACTGGAGTTGAGAACCCCTGGACTAGACTGATTCTGTACTGAATAGATTGCAATGTCAAATCAGATGTTTTTATAAATTTCAGTTTGGAAATAAGAGAATGCATTAGAGAAAATTGTTGGAATTATCACAAACTTGTCTAATTGTTGACTGTGGTCATTAATAGACAAGGCTTAAACCTAGTGTATTTCAGACTAAAATGTATGTTTGAGCTATTTTAAATGAAACATCTTAAAATATGCCAGAGCCATCTGCCATTGTTTTTTTTTTCTCATGATGCACACCAGTAATGCTTTCTAAGGCATGTTTAAAAAAAGCTATGAACAAGAATATTTTTAATGGTTTTAAATCATCTTTTATGTCCGGTTCACTTTTGCAATAAACATTTTTACAACATTAATCCTAAGATATTAGTTTACTCTTTTGTAAAATAGCGTGGTTTTGGAAAAAATCATACTAGAAAATGACAGAATGAAGATAATCAGTAAATAACGTTAAAGATGCTTGAGGCGTGGAAGCAATTTGACCGTTGTTGCCCTGGACAATAAAAAAAAAAAAACAGTTTTTGACATGACATACTGTTTGTCTAATGGCAAATCTATTAGGAATGATACATTACTGCATAAGTTGCATATAATAGCTGTGATTTGTTGCAAAATACGTTCCATGTGGTTGGAACTGTTCACTGGCAAAGGGTGAATATTATAATCAACACCATTTAAGTTAGACATCCAGTATTTGTACCTTTTCAGAACATGAATGATTAATTTTCCACAGTGCATTGCATGCAAAGAGATTTTGGTGAAGGAGTAAGTACAGTGCTATATAACTACATATTTAAAATAATTCAAAGCTTAACCATGAGACATTAAGCATTGCAGTGTAATGACAAAATTGATTGTTGTCAAATCACCCTCTTGCCTCATAACCACTCATTCACGATCCTGTAAAGTCAAACGGTTGTTCTCTCCTCTAAAATTATTTCAGAAATCCTTAGAATATTTTAATGCTAATATTATAAGCTCACAAGCATAATATGATAATCTGACAAGCTTATTCTAAGCTGTGAAGTTTAAAGAGTTTCTCCCATTAGTTATCGGACGGAGCATTAAATTGCGCCGCCGCTCTTAGCAGGTACAAAGTTAAATTCTCTTTTAACTTGGAAAGGAGATTAGTTTGACTGCCAGTGACAGTGTCATATACAGAAGGGCTGGGGTTTATCTGGGCTGCGTGCGAAGCACAGGTGTTTGGGTACGGGACCAGGAAACAGACAGAGGCGATTATCTGACGGCCTGTGATATGCACTGAGGTGTCAGTCGACACAGAGAGTAACTACAGCTGTGCGAGACAAACCATCACTATGGCAACCCTGTTAACATAGTCCCTGATGATGTGAAGTGTGACAGAATTCAAATTCAATTTTGAGGGGAAAAATATATTCATTACTATTCAAAAGTTTTTTTTTAAAGAAGTCTCTCGTGCTCACAAATGCAGTATTTATTTGATGACAAGCGGTAATATTGTAAATAATTTGCAGCTGCATTTTTAGCATTATTACTCCAGTCTTCAGTGTCACATGATCCTTCAGCAATCTTTCCAATATGCTGATTTGCTGCTCAAGAAATATTTATCCTTAATAGCAATGTTGAAAACAGTATATATATATATATATATATATATATATATATATATATATATATATATATATATGTTATATAAAAATATAACATATACACTCACCGGCCACTTTATTAGGTACACCTGTCCAACTGCTCGTTAACACTTAATTTCTAAGCAGCCAATCACATGGCGGCAACTCAGTGCATTTAGGCATGTAGACATGGTCAAGACAATCTCCTGCAGTTCAAACCGAGCATCAGTATGGGGAAGAAAGGTGATTTGAGTGACTTTGAACGTGACATGATTGTTGGTGCCAGAAGGGCTGGTCTGAGTATTTCAGAAACTGCCAATCTACTGGGATTTTCACGCACAACCATCTCTAGGGTTTACAGAGAATGGTCCGAAAAAGAAAAAAACATCCAGTGAGCCGCAGTTCTGTGGGCGGAAATGCCTTGTTGATGCCAGAGGTCAGAGGAGAATGGCCAGACTGGTTTCAGAGCTGATAGAAGGGCAACAGTGACTCAAATAACCACCCGTTACAACCAAGGTGGGCAGAAGAGCATCTCTGAACGCACAGTACATTCGAACTTTGAGGCAGATGGGCTACAGCAGCAGAAGACCACACCGGGTGCCACTCCTTTCAGCTAAGAACAGGAAACTGAGGCTACAATTTGCACAAGCTCATCGAAATTGGACAATAGAAGATTGGAGAATTTGGCGTCTACAACATGAAAGCATGGATCCATCCTGCCTTGTATCAACGGTTCAGGCTGGTGGTGGTGGTGTCATGGTGTGGGGAATATTTTCTTGGCACTCTTTGGGCCCCTTGGTACCAATTGAGCATCGTTGCAACGCCACAGCCTACCCGAGTATTGTTGCTGACCATGTCCATCCCTCTTATGACCACAATGTACCCAACTTCTGATGGCTACTTTCAGCAGGATAATGCGCCATGTCATAAACCTGGAATCATCTCAGACTGGTTTCTTGAACATGACAATGAGTTCGCTGTACTCAAATGGCCTCCACAGTCACCAGATCTCAATCCAATAGAGCATCTTTGGGATGTGGTGGAACGGGAGATTCGCATCATGGATGTGCAGCCGACAATCTGCGGCAACTGTGTGATGCCATCATGTCAACATGGACCAAACTCCCTGAGGAATGCTTCCAGCACCTTGTTGAATCTATGCCACGAAGAATTGAGGCAGTTCTGAAGGCAAAAGGGGGTCCAACCCGTTACTAGCACGGGGTACCTAATAAAGTGGCCGGTGAGTGTGTATATATATATATATATATATATATATATATATATATATATATATATATACATACATATATATATATATATATATATATTAGTGCTGTCAAACGATTAAAATATTTAATCGCGATTAATCGCATTAATGTCAGTTAACTCTCTGATTAATTCGCACATTTTTATCTATTCTTAATGTCTTTTGATTTCTTTTTGTTACATTTTTTTCTCATTTTAATGCTCTTATCAACATGGAAAAGTGGATTGGCTTGTTTAGTGCAAATGTTTTTTTTAATTATTATTATTGAAAATAACATTGGAATAGTGTTCAATTTCACTCTAACATAGCCTAAATAATCTCTCACACAATGCAACACTGTCCATCAATAAAAGGGTGAAAGAAATACTGACGAGGTCCTGATATTGACGAGGGGGTGGAGAATTTGCATCATCTGTGTTTGTGTGTGTGTTTGCTTGGCCATCATCAAGTGGTGTTTCAGGCTGGACGTGCTGCGATGATGATAGCTCAGTTCATAATGACAAAACATACAGATCGCTTTGGTCTTGTCAATGGGACAATTTGGCAACTTTTTAAAAGTAAACTTTACATTCAGAATCTCATTGGCATCCATTTCGGCGTCTCGCGCTCCGTCATCCACTCAAAACATAACGTTACTATTTGGCCTGCTCGCAAGCTGAAACGAGTGTGTGCGGCACAAAACGTCCTCGCGCTGCGCTCTGAAACCCATTCATTTCAATTGCTTGCGCCGCGCGAGGACGTCACGTTGCTTCTTCGACCAAAGCGCAAGCGGATCTAGCTAGACCGGAAACAAAACATCAGGCACGCCGCACACACTCGTTCGGGCTTGCGAGCCGGCTTTGAGTGGATGACGAGCGCGAGACGCTGAAATGGATCAGGACGCATGCCGCGTCCTGTTGCAAAAGTATGTGAAAAAACTACAAAGTTTGCTAGGACAAAAAGACCGTTAATCGCGCGATAAAAAAATTAACGCCGTTAAAATGGGTTTGCGTTAACGCCGTTAATAACGCATTTAACTGAATATATATATATATATATTAAGCAATTGTTTTCAACATTGCTATTAACGATAAATGTTTCTTGTATATAACGCAACTGTTTTCAACATTAATAAAACAATAAATGTTTATTGAGCAGCAAATCAGCATATTGGAAAGATTGCTGAAGGATCATGTGACAATAAATACTGGAGTAGTAATGCTAAAATAATGTAATAATGATATATATATATATATATATATATATATATATATATATATATATATATATATATATATATATATATTTTCATCTTTACGAAGTCCAGGGTGTTCCTAGTAAATCATGGAGCTGGGGAATGCGTGAGCAGATGAAATGTATAATTTAAACTCAATGTAAGTCACTTTGAATAAAAGCATCTGTTAAATGCATAAATGTCGAACATATTCTTAGTCGTATGTAACACGAGAGGTAGCCTATCTGTCTTGACATTCATAGCGCGTGGCCGGTCAGCAACAATGAAGCTCATCGCATTAACCTCCAAGTCGAGCCATTGATCTGTTTTGCCAAACTCTAGGGATCCAGAGAGTTGCCAATGGATCAATGGCTTACTGAAAGAAATGATGCTTAAAACCAACATGAAATGTTCCTTTGACTTTTTCTATATGTATAGTTTTATTTCAAGCCTTGTCATGTTGCTATTGCCCATCAAAGACGATTCGCATATGCATTCTGGACGTCAATACAAAACTTTTCCCTACTTAAGCTTGTAAAATGACTGGATGTGTAAAAACATGGGGCTCTAATGATATCCAAATGCAAGACACTTCTTTCATCTATAGATATTTCTCTGCGAGCGTCTAAGCTTACACGAATCAAATAATTCCACTGATCTGGCCCAGAGGCCTCTCCAGGGGTCGCAGTAATTATTCCTCTTTGAGGCGCTGAATATGTATTTATGTCTAATCAGGCCTCACTCTCTCACAAACCAACCCAGCAATTAACCTTCTCCATTGGTCATGTATTTTGGACGCAGTAAATGAAGTGTTACTGGGGTCCAGCTCTCTCTGTGTTTACTGGTCTCAATTAGTCACTGATAGTGCATGCAAGAAACAGCTGGCCAGCTTTGTCTGTATAATCTCTTTCTGCAGCTGGAGTGGGCAGGCGGCATGTTCCTCTAATAAGTTGTGCTGCCTCTATTGGGAAACACAGTCAAGGGGCTCTGGATCAATGCCGACTCCGACACTCATTGCTTTTTTTTTCCTATTATGCATGTCCAGTGCTGATCCCCAAACTCTAATAAATAGAGAGCACAGCATCTTTATATATAAAATGAAATAGAAGAAGAGAAGACCACAAACAACAACTAAAGTCACTGCATGAGGCAATGGGGCCGCCTTACAGAGATAAATGAATCGATGCAAAAATATGGGACAAGATGAACCACAGGAGTGGATAAACTTGGGGTTGACTCATAGTTGTAGACTGAACAAGCTCCCAATCATCTTGGGGATTTTTCAGTTACCATTTATGCAGGATAAACTGTTAAAGGGATAGTTCACTTTGAAATAAATTTTTGATATGTTTTAGCTTACCTCAAGGGCATCCAAGATGGAGATGTCTTTGTTTCCACAGTATTTTAAATTTTGAAATATTTCGGTTAGAACCGGTGTGGTCTGTCAGTCATATAATGCAGGTTCAGGGGTCCACCTCAAAGAGTATGCACAGAGAAGTCAAAATTAAACATGATTCAATGACTCGTAAATGTAAGTACACATTGATGGCCTAAAGACACGAAACGAGCTGTTTGTGTGAGAAAACGAACAGTATTTATATAGTTTTTACCTCTTGTTAACAGCTATGTCGAACTGATCTGAATCAGATGTCCAACTGAACCGAAACTGAACCGTGTCCAACGTGACACCGGAAGTGATCTCTCGCGCGTCTACGTCACACATTATTTACAAAGAGATTTTGGAAGTTTTCCTTTCATTAAACATATTTAGATATACGGGAAATAGCAATGGAAGATCAATTTCAATATATCTAAATATGTTTAGATATATATACACGTTGGACACGGTTCAGTTCGGTTCAGTTGGACATCTGATTCAGATCAGTTTGACATAGCTGTTAAGAAGAGGTAAAAACTGTATAAATACTGTTCGTTTTCTCACACAAACCGCTCGTTTCGTGTTCCTAGGCCATCAGTGTGTACTTGTTTACAATGTATCAATGTATCATGTTTAATTTTGACTTCTCTGTGCATGCTCTTTGAGGTGGACCCCCATACCTGCATTTTATGACTGACAGACAATATCGGTTTGACCAAAAAATGTAAAAATTGAAAATACTGTGGAAAGAAAGACACCACCATCTTGGATGCCCTTGAGGTAAGCTAAAACATATCTAAAATTAATTTCAAAGTGAACTATCCCTTTAAGCTAGTTAGTGGTGGCAAGTGAATGTCTTTATGAGTGTGTTGTTGATTCACTCAAATGTTTTGAGTGACACTTCATTTACTCATTCAATCAATTATGAATGAATATATATATATATATATATATATATATATATATATATATATATATATATATATATATATATATACATACATACACTCATTCAATCAAGTATGAATGATATATATGAATATATACGTATATATATATATATATATATATATATATATATATATATATACACTGTATATATATATATATATATATATATATATATATATATATATAGTACCAAGATAATTATATTACTTCTATCCTTTATACACAAAAAAATCTTTTTTTAATGACCATGCAGTTCAAGTTCAAATGTGATATTTACAGAAAGCACTGTCAGTTATAGATCACAACATTTTGTACTATATTATTACATTATGTATTTAACGTTCCAAGTTATTACGCATGAGCACTAGAATGTACAAAAAAAATCCAGTACAAAGTATACAATTTCTCATTCATTCATTCACCATCAGCATGCATAAATTAAACCGATTTAAAATTGTAATCAATGTTCAAAATAAAACCTAAGCCACTGAGATAAACAAAATAAATGAAAAATGAATTCTAACCATAGAAATGAGTAGACCGATAGAAGTATAACCAAAAATGCACTTCGAATTACAATTTGAAAACAACCCAAGGTCTTTATATGTATTGCATATTCAGAGGCACACAGAGAGGAAACCCTGAGGCAGAGTTTAACAACCGGCCTGAAATTCTGGAAACACACACACAGGCGCAACAAATCCTTTCTTATTATGATAGCCATACATTTTATACATATTAATTTGACATTATAGTTTTTTATTCATTTATGTTAAGATAACTTTGAAAAGAGAATTAATTAAAAATAATTATGTTCGCAGGTTAGAAACTCCAATTATTCAAATCGCCCCAGCAGTCATTCACAAAGGTGAATTTGTTATTTACTTGTAGCTATTGCCAAGTGCACTTATTTTCCTCCGGGGACAAACGTTCACTCAATGTCTTTGAAGCATGTTTTGTTTCAAATAGAGACGGTGGTGTCATTGGTATAACCCCTGCGAGCTTCATGCCCCCACCCCCTTAGCAGCATGCTCCAATGTGGGTCAGAAACCTGTAATAAAGCAAGGGAGGCTGGGCTCTGTTTGGCTAGTCTTTGCGTTTCCCCCTGTCTTGAAATGTCCAAAGCAGTGTGCTAAATTATTGGGGTCAGTGACTTTTCCTGCTCCCTTGATTTGTTTGAAGACACACAAGGCCCGTTTGACATTGAAGGACATTTTTCTAGCACAGGGGTCATAAATTTACAAAAAGAGAAGAAAACGTAACCGGATCAACAGACGTGAAGGCACCCGGTTGTGTGATTGAACGTCCTTGATATTGAAGGAGAGCTTGAACGTTTAAAGGGCAATTCCACATCTGGAAAGATGAATGTGTATTTAAAATGGGTCATTTATGTAGAATAAATGTGAAATTATTTTTTAATTTGGAGCTTTCTAGACTGAGAAAAGACAGAAAATGTATTTTTGGCTTATGTGAATGAAAAACATCAACTCCCAGAATTCATTTGCTTCGCTGCCCTAGGAGGCCACGCCTACCGCTAACCTCGCAGTATGTAAACAACAGTCTACTAGCGATTCTCCGTGATGAGTCTGTCCGAAAATGTGTTTCGAGATCGCCCAAAATGTCCGCAATTCGGCTTTTGCGTTCTACAGTCGTCATTCATCATGTTTCACTGTGTCGACCGGGATGAGTGCGAGCGCTGTGTATACGGCGCGAGACGGAGCCAGGTTTACTGTGTCGACCGGGATGAGTGCCGGCTGTGTGGATAACGGCGTGAGGTCGGTGGCGTGATTACCGATGAGCGGCACCTAAGACGTAAGTTACCGGTTCTCATATCTCTCACGGAGGAGCAGGAATTTTCTTAGCAATGTTAAAACGCATCAACCGATCACTTGTTTGGCGTTCATGTAAACACAACAGTCAGATTCACCAATCATAAGGAATTGAGTTAGATTGAAACAAAAGCTGTAACTTACATGTAAACAATGAATGGCGACTTCAGAAATTAAAAGCTGAATCCCGGACATCGACGGCCGGACATGTCCAGGAAAAAGAGGACGGTAACCCCTACTACTCAGCTTTCTCCACAGAACAAGAGCCTGCTAGCTTAGCTTCCAAAAAAGATGTGTAATGTTAATCCCAATCCTCCATAATGCATCCGTCAGCGTATTCAGTAGTTTCGTCCACATTTTCAAAACGTTTCTGCCAGTGAAATCAAATGCATTGGCACTGATCTGTGATAGGTCTGTTAGCGCAATAGGTCCAACCCCCTATTGGCGGGTTTGAAGGGGTGGGGACTCGGGCTTGTAGTTTTTTACTGAAATCGCCCTCTCTTACACTTCCGCCAACAATGACGTAAAATGACGATTTTTGCGTCATTGTTGGAGGAAGTGAAAAAGGTAAATAGCAGATTTCTCTCGTCTCAGGGTAAAATGATAAAGTGTTGCATGACCATTCAATAGTATAACTGGGTTTCTAACAATGGAAAGCTTAATGCAAATGGGTGGAGTTGCCCTTTAATACCAGCATTTTAGTGTCTTACATTGGAACAAGCAATCATGAGAGCAACACACCGTGATTCTTTATTTTTTAATTATTTGCATGTTAAGACAGACAGCGGGATGGCTTTATGAAGGTTAAAGGTGCATTTATTTATTTCCCCTCTCTGCAAGGTGTCTACCTCGCTGAATGTTATTAAACAGACATACTCTCCGTTACAGCATTGCAGCTAATCAGCTTAATGAGGCAAAGATTGCTGCAGTAATCAGGCATCATTAGGCTTATGAGTATTTATTATCAACGGCATGGATGGAACACAGAGGTGCCACTTTCCTGGCACACAAAGGAAAAGGATTGCACAATCTGTTTATTAAACGCCCGCTGTCAGAGGGCCAGCACACTTCACCGATCCGGGTCATTCATCAACGCTACGTCCTGGTACGGTTAAGATAGATTTACTCTCCTTGTTGTGACCTGAACGTTATACACATTTCGAAGCCGGCAAAGGATGCAAATAAAAGTTCAGGGTGTCACGTAGGGACCCTGAGGCGAGCTCGTTTAGAGTGGGTGTTTGTGTATGCAAGCGTAAGTGTACATGTGTATGTGAGCGTGAGAGCCGAACTCTATTTGCGTGTCCCTGTGATGGATTCCGACCGTGTCTCATCATGTTTGCCTTTAAGCTCAGTTTCATGCTGTTTGGAACCAGTTTTGCCACAAGTCGAGAATCATACGCTTTCCTAAAACTCTCCTTGATGTTTTCTTGCTGTCTGTTTGCAAGCGATGCTATGCTTGTTAAGAGGCACATTTTTCATGTGCATCAAAGTTACTGCTGCAGCATGATAGGGGACCATCAGTGCTCCGCTCAGGTAACAGCTGGCTTTAGAGCTGATTTTGTGCTGCTGAATAACAGATTTTGTAATGTTAGCAAACAGGAGGCTTTTTTGCACTGAATATCAAAACATTTTTGCAAACCTTTTTTTTTTGGGGGTGGGAGACATAAAGCAATCCATAACAGGTCCCATCGTTCATTTAAACACAGAACAAGTCAATAAACACTATGATATGTGTTTAGCTTAACAGTGCTGATGCAGTTAAAGACATTTTTCTATTTACCGTTTCAACTGTTTTCATGTATACCATGGCTAGTTGTCACACTTCCTATGCCAATGAATATTTTTTACTGTCGGTTTATGTTTTGACAATTCCACATATTTACCCGTTGTAATTCTAGCAGGGCATACGGTCACATTAAAGGGATAGTTCACTTTGAAATTAATTTCTGATATGTTTTAGCTCACCTCAAGGGCATCCAAGACGTAGATGTCTTTGTTTCCACAGTATTTTAAATTTTTATATTTTTCGGTCAAACCGATGTTGTCTATCTGTCATACACTGGAGGTTAAGGGGGTTCACCTCAAAGAGAATGCACAGAGAAGTCAAAATTAAACATGATTTAATGACTCGTAAATGTAAGTACACATTGATGGCCTGAGACATGAAACGAGCGGTTTGTGTGAGAAAACCAACAGTATTTATATCGTTTTTACCTCGTGTAACCACAGCCATGTCAAACTGATCTGACGGCACGGGCGCTTCGGTCTGTGCATGCGGCGGAAGTGATTGCTTGCACGCCTACGCCACTTTTTGTTTATACAGAGATTTCTGAAGTTTTGCCTTTCACTAAACATATTTATGCCTCGTTTTCACTGAGGGGTACGGTACGGTTCGGTACGCAATTATTTGCTGTTTCCACTGTCAAAAGTTGTGAATGGTACCAAAAAGCCGAACCGTACCACTTTTTTGGGTACCCTTCCGTTGGGGTACCTAGCACAGTGAAAGGGTACTAAAAGGTGGAGCTATACTCACTGCAGAATGGTAATTGGTGGACAGAGTATCATCACTCGCGCGTGCTACAAGGGCACAGAAGCATACAGTTGAAATAAAATACTACTGTTATTGTGTCACGAAATGTAGTTTTAAGAGTTTTTCAGGCGAGAAAGTAGTTTTTTAAAGCTCAAATCTGTGGTTTATTTATAGATTTATGGTAATTTGACTGAGATCCATTCCAAGCGATCACCGGACGCGCGCGCTCGTGTCCCCCGCCTGGAACAGCCTTTCCTTGGCTAGTCATCCTGACGTTTGCCACTGACTCAGACGTCTCTGTAGTGGTTAAACATGAGATATAGTTCGTCTTGCATAAACCTAACAGGTGATCTTTGGTCTCGTAAATCTATAATTCGTTCCCTGGCCAATTTTGGCAGAAGGCTATACGTGAAGTTTCATATCTTTGAGTGCTGGATTTGTATTTTTTGACTGACTGAATTGTTTCTTGATGTTATTTAAGCTTTACTGTATATCTTTTTGTACCTTTTATTTTTTAAACGAAAAGATGCAGGGTTGTGTTTTATATTTAGTTTTGTTATAAATATAACGTACATGCAGTGAATATAATCGGCTATGCGTTGCCAACCACATTTGTGTGCTTTAGAATGTTTAAAATGTATTGAAATGAAATCGAAAAGAAGCAGAGTGGTGTTTTATAACATATTTCGTTTTATTGTTGCCTAAAATGAACATACAGAGATAACCGGAGTCGCAAAGCCAGAGCGAGTTGAGTGCCGCGTTCAAGAACGCGCTGTTCCATTAGCAGAATTACTGGACTCGCGCCCTCGGGATCATTCTCCTGAGTATTGAGTAACGCCTAATGACAGCGCTTGTTTCTAGTGACAAACATGCCGAGAAGCAAGAACAAGATCTGCTGTCTGTCATCCATTGTTGTTGTTTACTAAGTCGCTTCCTTCGCGCGAAAATGACGGCGATCGCTTCTTTCCAGCAAACACCACGCCTATCAAGTAAGGGTACTGTTGGCGGTGGAAACGCCAAGCCTGGACCCGACCCGACTCACTGTACTCATACCGTACCCCTCAGTGAAAACGAGGCATTAGATATACGGGAAATCGCAATGGAAGACGATTTCGATATATTTAAATATGTTTAGTAAAAGGTAAAACTTCTGAAATCTCCATGTTAATATTGAGTGACAAACACACAAAAGCGATCACTTCTGGCGGAACATTGAACATGATTCAGTTCGGTTCAGTTGGACATTGCATAATTGATTTAAATCACTTGGACGTCACTGTGATTACATGAGGTAAAAACCTGTACCTGTAAAAAAAAATGTGTACTTACATTTATGACTCATTAAATCATGTTTAATTTGACTTCTCTGTGCGTGCTCTTTGCACGTGGACCCCGCGAGCCCGTTCTCATCCTTTAGCCATATGACGCTATATGCAAAAACGGTGATATACTATGCACATGGCACCCTTTATCGTTAATATAACACGCGAACCCAAGTTGTCATAAATCCTTTAGCGTAATATGAGACTACCCTACCCTACCCCACACCTAAACCTAAATGTCAAAATTGAAAATACTGTGGAAACAAAGACAACTGCATCTTGGATGCCCTTGAGGTAAGCTAAAACATATCAAAATTAATTTCAAGGTGAACTATCCCTTTAAGGTATCACCGCAATTAAACAGATAGGCGTTTTAAGTTTAAGTTAAATATGATATTTAAATTTTTGTTTAAAGGACAGTTCAAAAAACGTTCTCCCATATTGGGGAAAAAAAACTATACACCAAATAAACACAAAGATGTTTGACGCAAAAGTAATGCAACCACATGAAACATGAGATCCATCATTTCCATGACATTGCATTGAAGCATGTTTGTCCTTTTGAAAAAGAAAGTATGGCAAATAATTCGATATTGGACTGCAACTTTCCTGATATATTAATGGAGATATTTAAAAAGCATTTAGCTCAAAGAGCAAATATAGGCATTGCTGGTTGGATCTGGCATTTGCAGATAATTAAATGTGCATTTAAATCTGTCTCTTATGATCAATATTAATGTTTAACTGAAGCCTACGCATGATTTTAGCTCTGTAACAGCAACCTCTTCACATTAAACCTGTCATTGCATTTAATAGGAAACAGAGAAAATACATGATGCAGAATCTAAAATTAAACAATTGGTTTAACACATTAAAGTTTCCACTCATCTGTGAAAACGCAGCTGAAAAATAGGTGTTTTTAATCACAAGATCAGTTTTATAAGCTTTGCTGACTTTGTGAACAATTGAAAGTGCAGTAGATTGGGATGTAGACAATAAATCATATTATTAACTGAATTTCATCATTTCTGCCTGAACAGCGCTGTGGCAACTACATCCTGTAAGCATATGCCAACCGTTTGGATGTGCCTTTGAATCTGCCTTTGAAATTGTGAACCTACCTAATCTTTCCTCTGGGAAAGGAACGATTAAACCAGAAAGCTCACTCTTTCATTTTCCCTGACAAATTAAAGCCAACAAATTCATCTTTTACAAAAAGTAAGGCTAGAAAATGCCATCCCCTTTCCCCTAGTGAGCGGTACAAGTCTCAGCCCTCTCTGTCACACCGCGGCCCCGAGCCCCAGTGGCGAAATGAAAAAGTAATTGAGATGTAAATAAAGGAGCTAGGTTCTGCGTTGTCTCCGTTAAATTGATTTTTTTGTCTGCTCGAGTAACATTCTCTCCTTGCCAGGATACCATGTTTTACACTTCTTTGCATCGGGCACAATATCAGATTGCCGAACCTGGCGACAGTCCTCTGTTTTAGAGATGGTTTCCTCCTATTAATACATGTGCTATCTGAAATCAATATTGATACTGTGTCCATATAAAACTTCAATTAGTGCCCGGTGCGCTTTGTAATTTAATCATTGGATTTACAACCAGTGCAGGCGCCTGTCAGGAACAGTTTCAAATCAAATATTCATGTTACATTCTCGACTTTTGTCTGATTCTGGTAGTCTTTTTGGTATGGAAACAAATGGCTGTGATCAATGGTGAGTCTGTTAAAGCAATTTAAAGCAAAAAAAAAATCATCATTTAATCATGGTCATGGTCAGCCTTGCATAGAACACAAAATGAGACATTTAGCAGAATGTCCAAGTTGCTCTTTTCCAAACAATGAAAGTGAATGAGGATCCCTATTGACTTTTGCTGTATGCCAAACGGCAGTGTGGACATTCTGCTTTTTTGCCCCAGACAAGAAAGAAAATCATACAGGTTTAGAACGACATGCAGATGAGTAGATAATATTTTCCGAGTGAACTGTCCCTTTAACGGATATGACCTTGCAGAGCAACCTTGTTAAAGTTTTAATTCAAAATATCCTTTTCTTTATCTTTGCAAACACTTTTACTAACCAAGTTATTGTACAAGAAAAACAAGCCAGAAAGCAATTCAGAAGGTCACTTATTGAGAAAGTTCAACAAAATATCTACATGAATCAATATTACCTTAACTAAAGATCTGAAACTGAAATGGATTTCTGGGGGTGAATCTGATGCATTGAATTAATTGATGCTACAGGCAAGATTGATTCAGATGGCCTCAAATTCAGAATCCAATGGGAGGAAAGTAACAATGTGCTGTTAGATGTTAAGTGAAGGTCAGTCAGGTCATACCATGATGACTCATTTGTAGCTTAAAGGGTCCAGTAATACAAATAAAGTATGTCAATAGATACTGCAATGCATCTATTGAAGAAGATGTTGGTTCACCTTGTCTGTGTTTTGTTCAATGTTTCTTTTATACAGTTTTGTATATTGTTCTTAAACTATAGTGAATGTCCAGCACTGAATTCAAGGCTAGTTTGATCCAAGACACACAATTTCATGTAATTTTGATCAAAAATCTCCTTTCAAAACCTTTAAATGCATACCTCGGGTCTTTGATGTCATTCACTACCCTCCTCCTCATTCATTTGTTCTTAAAGTTTGAAAAAGGTTAGCATCAATCAAATATATAATATAAATAAAAAGAATGCCTGTTTTCCCATTCGTTTTTTTTTGTTGGGAGAAAATTGAATAGGGTCGCCAATGACCCTAGGTGTTTAAGTAACGGTGTAAGTATATTCTTTCCGCACCACAATAATTGTATATTTGATGACTGAATAAGTGTAATTCACCTTTATTCTACAGGGCAATGTCTGATACACAATGATGAAGTGACGTTTTGCTCATAGTTACCGTATTCAATGAAATAAAACAATAGGAAGTATCATCAGCAAAACTTGAAATGGCTCAGAAATTTACTGCAGAGCACGAACTGAAGACAATCAAATAGTAGAAACACTGTCACTATGGTGGATCTGATGAAGCTGTCAGCGATCAAAATATTGATTTAGAAGATGTTGAAAATGATAGTTTTGATAATATTTTTGAGATCACAAAAATGAGTCAGATGCTGAATGCACTAGGAAATGAGTTCTGATGAGGACAGTGATGATGGTATAAAACATCTGCTCAAACTGAACCCTTACAAGCTCCAAAAGGAAACAAATATTACTTTATTTTATTCTTCTGTAATTGTTACGTCAGGTAGAGTTCCATCAAGTATGGGTCGCTGAAGGACCCTAATATGTAAAAATGATTGCCAAAACATTAATGCATTTAAGGGCTTGTCTGAAGTATAAAATCATTGGTTACCCGTAAGACAATCACATAACGTTTAGTCAGCCGCATCGAACTTCCACTGTAAACACATGTATGATGCAATCCCAAGACGTCATATAACTGACGTGTTGGGACGTCTTTTGACCATACGTCAATATCCGCTTTAGGGTCCCCTTAAACGTCGGTTAGATGACCTTATCGAATCCTAACTCTACCCCAGACCTAAACCTACCCCTGAACCTAACTGACGTTAAAGGTAAAGAGTCAGTTGTATGACGTCCCAGGATCGTCATATAACCAACGTTTAAGGGGACCCTAAAAGGCAGATATTGACGTATGGTCAAAAGACGCCCCAAGACGTCAGTTATATGACGTTTTGGGATGAGACTGTGTTAAAACTACGCATCCATGGTACAATCAGGGCCTCTAAACTAATATTTGACAGTAGAGTGAAACAAGAAAATATTTGCAGCCAACTGTCAAAGTTAGGATCAGTTCTGTTAAAGGGATACTCCACCCAAAAATGGAAATTCTGTCATAATTTACTCACCCTCAAGTTGTTGCAAACCTGTATGAGTTTCTTTCTTCTGCTGAACTCAAAGGAGGATAGAATGGAGAATGGAAGTATGAAGTCTGATGTAGTCATGCTACCAATTCTCACTATTAACTGTTGCTTATTAGCATTTTACTAGGATATTGGCAGTTTATTCATTCTTATGAAACACATATTACTGGCGTATTCTGGATAACCATATTTTACATCCCTTACACAATACCTAAACTTAACCACTACCTTAGTAACTATTAATAACCAGCAAAACAGAGTTTATTGAGGCAAACGTTGTGGTTAATAGTAGAACCTAATCTAAACTGTGACAATTTTAGCAGTCTGTTGGATTCCTGTCAGGGTCTGTTTTATAAGATATAAATATACATTTCTTTGTTTCAAACATTTTCAACCCCCATGAAAACACATGTTGCAAACAACAATGTTCATAATGAACACTAATAATCATTGCTTAAAAAAAGGGAACTGGACAGAAAGTGAGTATCTAATCATGTATTATGTTTATATAGTGCCCAGAAGTGCTTCTTCTGTACAGTATTTCCAATAATGCACATGTGACAAATGTGGAGGAATCTCCCTGATTGCATAAAGAACATAACAACGTCATCCATTAATCTCTGACCAGTAATCAGGCCTCAATTTATTGTTATTTCAAATCAATATAGCTGAACATTAGCGCTGCCAAGCCACTCGTATTGATTTTATGGTAAATGGCTATAATTAAAGCAGCTAGCATGGCTTTATCAAGTAACATCCTGAACAGCTCAGAGCTCTAATAGAGCAGTGTTAATTAACATTATCTAATCAATTGACCAATGACCTGAGTGGGAAATCTTTTGAACTTGGACACAGCAGAAAACATGACAATTCTATCTGCAACCCCTGGTGACGTCTCCGGGTTGTTGAAAGGCAATTTGCCACCCATGTCACACCAACCTCTCTTACTTCGACTGTTAAGTGTGTGGTTTGTCACAATGCTGGTAAAGAGACTCCCTTGACATCGGCACTGACCGCTAGCATCCCATGAGCAGTGCAAAGGAACTGATGCAAGATTAGTCTGTGACTGGTGGACAGCTGAAGACAAGCTGACATGAACACATGTACTCATTTGCCATTTTTGAAACATAAATAAATAAAATTATTATCTTTTGGATTTTACCATCTGTTACCAGGAATGCTATAGATGTAAAACAGTAGTTCATGATTTAGACTATAAAAATTCTTCGATCCACAATAATAATTTTGTTTATTATACAGTATGAGCCAACTGGTTAAATGTAATTATACATATATACACTAAGGAACACCTGTTCAATTTCTCATTAATACAATTATCTAATCAACCAATCACATGGCTGTTGCTTCAATGCATTTAGAGGTGTGGCCCTGGTCAATACAATCTCCTGAATGTCAGAATGGGAAGAAAGGTGATTTAAACAATTTTGATCGTGGCATGGTTGTTGGTGCCAGATGGGAGTATTTCACAATTTGCTCAGTTACTGGGATTTCCATGCACAACCACTTCTAGGGTTTACAAAGAATGGAGTGAATAGGGAAAAACATCAAGTATGTGGCAGTCCTTGTGGGTGAAAATGTCTTGTTGATGCTAGAGGTCAGAGGAGAATGGGCCAACTGATTCAAGCTGATAGAAGAGCAACTTTGACTGAAATAACCACTCGTGACAACCGAGGTATGCAGCAAAGCACGAAACCTTGAGGCGGATGGGCAACAACAGCAGAAGACCACACTGGGTTTCACTCATCTCCAACACCAAATAGGAAAAAGAGGCTACAATTTCCAAGAGTTCACCAAAATTAGACAGTTGAAGACCGAAAAAAATGTAGCCTGGTCTGATGAGTCTTGTTTTCTGTTGAGACATTAAGACGGTATAGAGAATTTGGCGTAAACAGAATGAGAACATGGGATACATCATGCCTTTTTACTACTGTGCAGGCTGGTGGTGGTGGTGTAATAGTGTGGGGGATGTTTTTTTGGCACACCTTAGGCCCCTTAGTGCCAATTGAGCATTGTTTCAATGCCACAGCCTACCTGAGCATTGTTTCAGACCATGTGCATCCCTTTATGGCCACAATGTACCCATCCTCTGATGGCTACCTACAGCAGGATAATGCTCTATGTCACAAAGCTCGAATCATTTCAAATTGTTTTATTTGAACATGACAATGAGTTCACTGTACTAAAATGGCCCCCACAGTCACCAGATCTCAACCCAACAGAGTATCTTAGCATCTTTGGGATGTGGTGGAACGGGAGCTTCATGCCCTGGATGTGCATCCCATAAATCTACATCAACTGCAAGATGCTGTCCCATCAATATGGGCCAACATTTCTAAAGAATGTTTTCAGCTCCTTGTTCAATGCCATGTAGAATTAAGGTAGTTCTGAAGGCGAAAGGGGTATAAAAACAGTATTAGTATGGTGATCCTAATAATCCATTAGGTGAGAGTATGTATGAATATATCTGAAATGTCTAATTATGTAAGAAAAATGTTTTTTTAAAATCACATGCTTTCATAGAGGTGTAATAAATTGTAAATCATAATAAATTGCTGAATTTGAATGTTCATTTGCAATATGTTGTATAAGGAAAGTTTGGCAACGCTTTAGATTAGATCCCAGAAAGTACTGTGTAATTAAAGCGATTTTACAGCGTAACCTTCGGTAATTATAGTGTACCTATAACGTACTTACAATATAAGTATAAGGGAACAATATTTTAAGTTTGGGCAATAAAGGGGTTACATCCAGGAGAATTAAACTATGCATTTGTAAAGTAATCTTTTTAACAAAAGTGCACTGAAAATGAAAACTATTGCAACTTTTGCTTAAATATTGGGGGAAGATACTCTTGTTTCATGTGGTGCTTGTTACCCCCTTGTTCCATGTAGTGCAGGGTAAGTGTGACATTGCGGGCTGTAAATTAAAGTGGTGTTTGTTACCCTCTCGTTTCATGTAGTTACTGGGTAAGTACAATATAAATGCATACACACAATTTTATATCTACACAACTCTACACCCATTCTTATTGATACAAAATTGCTACAAAAAGGTACGCAGTGTATGTTTTCGCTAAATTGCTCCCAAATGTAAGATTGTTGTATTTCAAGAGTAGAATAAGTACCCCTTAGTTCTATAATACTTAGAGTATATATTTTTTAATACTCCTGGTGGTACCCCTTTATTCCCAAATTTTACACATTGTTCCCTTATACTTAGATGTAAGTACTTTATTAGGTACACTATAATTACAGAACGTTACACTGTAAATGTATATATATATATATATATATATATATATATATATACTGGACGTTTTTGAATGTTGTTTTCATAACTTATTAGGTACATAATTGTGTTAGCTGGATAAGGATTACATACTGTACATTTTAAAAACTGTTTTGTAAATCTGTCTAAGAACTGTTATGAAGTTATGAAGGGATGATCTGACTGACATTAAAAGTCAGATGGGACTTGATTTTTATAGAAATGAAACAAATATGACCCCCCCTTCATCACATTGGCATACCTATAAATAAACATCTAGCTATGTTGTTCTGTGTGCCTTTAAAAATCACAAAGAAACATACTTGGCGAGTTGGCATCCATTTTTCCAATTTCAAGCAAATATTGACCTGGCAGAACTTTAAAGTTCACCATTCTGCCCTTAACATTGGTGATACATACAGTGAATAAAGGCAATCAATAATTCTCAGCACACAGTCTTCATCGCCATTAGCAACATTCACAAGTTTTGAGAGAGAGAGAGAAAAAAAAAAAAAACACACACGCACTCCAGTGGGATCATGTCTAGGCTGAACTTGCACATCTGAAAGACGAGTTTCTCTCAAGCATGCTCCATATCTGTGGATTTCTCTGGCACTACAGCAGCCATATGCAAGAAACTCCTTGAGGTTGTCCGCAGTAAAAGTTAATGGAGACTCAACAAAAAGTCATTCAAGGACCTGAAATTAGCCCATTCAAGTGGAAAAGTATTTGACTGATATTTTATTGCTGGGAATGAGTGTGTGGAAACCAAGAGGCACAACAGTGCCTTGTGAATAGAAAAGTTCCGCCTCACAGCAAATAATCTGTGGTATGAAAATGACTTTTATGAGCAGAATGACATGCTACTGTTGAAATACAAGTGTAAATCAGCTCAGCTTTTATGAGGAAATTATTTAGCTTGAATAAGGGCATCTTCAAAGTCAATCTGTGATATTACACAGAAACATTATTATTGCTTTTAGTAGTACATCAAATAATTTAGATTAATTAAGGATTTGTTTGAAAGATGTGTTCATTAATCGACTGATCTAATTCTCTCAGTTCAACTCACTGACTCATTGATCGAGTAGTAGCGGTTAACAGCTCACTGAAGTGGAAGATTATAAGTGGATGAATAATGGTAACACTTCACAATAAGTCAATGTTAGTTAATGTATTGGCTAACAATGAGCAACACGTTTATTAAGGCCCAAGCCCTGAAAGGGCGAAGGCCCCTATTGTTTTCCTTAGGATTATTATTATTATTATTTATACGACTATTCAGGCACTTTTGGGGCCCTTAACATGCTCAAAAACTCTTGAAACTTTGCACACGAGTCAGAACACACGGCCATCAGGGCCGGGATGAAGATGGTAACCAGGCGTGGCATTTCAATGGTGACTAGTAACTATTCTTTTGTTATTAGTAACATTTTTTTCATTGACTTCTATGGGGATCTGTCATTCAGATATCAACTATTCAGTTCTGACTAGTATTCCAATTGTGGAATACATACTAGTATGTATTCCAAAGAGGGGTTACATTTTTGCACGTCGATACAGAATAACCCTAAAGGCACCAAGGTGGCGGTGCCACCGGCTTTATATTTGTGTGTATATATATATATATATATATATATATATATATATATATATATATATATATATATATATATATATATATTAGTGCTGTCAAACGATTAAAATATTTAATCGCGATTAATCGCATTAATGTCATAGTTAACTCGTGATTAATCGCACATTTTTATCTATTCTTAATGTCTTTTGATTTCTTTTTGTTACATTTTTTTTTTTTAATTATTATTATTGAAAATAACATTGGAATAGTGTTCAATTTCACTCTAACATATATAGCCTAAATAATCTCTCACACAATGCAACACTGTCCATCAATAAAAGGGTGAAAGAAATACTGACTAGGTCCTGATATTGACGAGGGGGTGGAAAATTTGCATCATCCGTGTTTGTGTGTGTGTGTGTTTGCTTGGCCATCATCAAGTGGTGTTTCAGGCTGGACGTGCTGCGATGATGATAGCTCAGTTCATAATGACAAAACATACAGATCGCTTTGGTCTTGTCAATGGGACAAATTGGCAACTTTTTAAAAGTAAACTTTACATTCAGAATCTCATTGGCATCCATTTCGGCGTCTCGCGCTCGTCATCCACTCAAAACATAACGTTACTATTTGGCCGGCTCGCAAGCTGAAACGAGTGTGTGCGGCAAAACGTCCTCGCGCTGCGCTCTGAAACCCATTCATTTCAATTGCTTGCGCCGCGCGAGGGACGTTTCGTTGCTTCTTCGACCAAAGCGCAAGCGGATCTAGCTAGACCGGAAACAAAACAACAGGCACGCCGCACACACTCGTTTCGGCTTGCGAGCCGGCTTTGAGTGGATGACGAGCGCGAGACGCTGAAATGGATCAGGACGCATGCCGCGTCCTGTTGCAAAAGTATGTGAAAAAACTACAAAGTTTGCTAGGACAAAAAGACCGTTAATCGCGCGATAAAAAAATTAACGCCGTTAAAATGGGTTTTGCGTTAACGCCGTTAATAACGCGTTTAACTGACAGCCCTAATATATATATATAGCTGCGAGCAGCGATGAAGGGCCAAAGCCGGCGGTACCGCCATCCCGGTGCCTCTAGGTAACTAAAGGCACCGGGGTTGCAGTGCCACTGGCTTGGGCCCGCAATCGCTGCTCGCAGCTATATTTACAGTTATCTTTGTTAGAATTAATGACAATACAATTGCTCATTGTTAGTTTGTCAATTTCGCTAAATAATATGAAAAGATATTTAACTTTTGATTTCAATAAAGTATCAGTAAATGTTGAAATTTAACATTAACCAAGATTCATAAATGCTTTAGAAGTATTTTTCATTGTTGGCTCAGAACCAGTGTAGCCAACTTGCTAATACATGGAACCTTGTAAAGTGTTAAAGGAATAATTATGTAAATGTTGATCTGTTCCTCAACAAAAGAAGATGTATATCATCATCACACGCAAGACATATCAGAAGGTTTTTTGAAGTTTAAAAGCTTTCGTTTCTGTTACTGTAATCGTAAAGAAAGAGCAACAAGTACATTCTTCACAGCATCTCATTTTCTGTTCCACAAAAGAAATAAAGGGAGAGTAAATAATGACAGGATTCCAATATTTGGCGAACTACTGTACTGCACCTTTTTAAATAAAACATTATACCAATCATGAATGGGAGCACTGCTTTATTGCTACTGATTCACTGAGCTTCTTGTTTAGGTTTAATTAGTACAGAGAACTGACAGACTACAGCTTCCAATGCCTTGATGTTCTGTCTCGCCTTTGGCATCACTGACCACATAATCATTGGCTGGCACAACTGGGACAGGCTTGATTTTCAAAGGCTTTCGCTCCACTGATTCGCTGTGCATCCGTAAGATTGATCACAGTGGTTTATCAAAAACAACATGTGTTTCATCCCCCTTGGATTGAGGGAGGGAGAAGGTGGAAGCTGAAACGGGTTGCGTCCCTATATTGCCCCTCCCAACAGAAGTGCCACAAACAGCAGAATGACAGAGGGAGATTTTGACAGCTCAAGTGTGTCAGCCCATCATGACTCGCCCGTGGCACTTTTGATTAAAGGAGAAACAGATACTATCAGCTGTTGCCACAGAAAGAGCTAAATAACTACGGCCTAACATTCTTCGGGTCTTCAACTCAATTAATTTTTTTTTCTTATCTGTCAGCACTTCCTGCAAACTGTCAATATTTTATAATATGTTTGTGTTGGTAAAACAGCCCAAGGAAACAAAAAATACATGCATGCTCTTCTGCATACAGTATGCCAGAGAGATCACAAGAAGGAGTGGGACTCCACATGAAGACTTTAAGAAACTTTGACAGAGCAAAGGGTGCACCTTGCTGTAAAGAGTGTCTGCATAATTAAATGTTAAATACATTTATGTAAGAAGTTCACTGATATGTGGGCATGATTAAAACAGAGCTCGACATTAAGGCTGGTCCGCTTGTCCGGGACAAGTGGATTTTTTCTGTAGGACAAGTAGAAGAGAAAATTAGTTGTCCGACCAGGACAAGTAAAATTTCAAACAAAATAAAATGCCATGTTACTTCACGTTATGTGCCACTCCTTATGTCTATTTAACAGATTTAACTTTACCGCTTTGAAACGAACACATTTTGGCGCTGCCTGTGAGTGTCCTGAATGTGACAGAAGACGCGCGCCAGTATTTTGCGCTTGAACAAACATCAACAACACACACAATTAAGCCAAAATGTAATTTGTCAAGTATCTTCATAACATAAGAGCAGTCTTATGATGGACATAAAGAGTTGTGATTCGTGAGAGAATAAGGCGCGTGTGAGACCCGCGTCTCTGTCCACAGCAGCGGCTCTTAAAGGGCCAGCTATCAATAAAGCGTTCTGTCAGTAAAGTTAATGAAAGAACAAAGGGAACAGAGAAAATTACTCACTGCTCTTGACTAAAGAACTTGTGTAGCTTTAATAAGGAGTAGTCTATATATAATTTATAATTTATGCAGCGCAGACTGTTTGATAACTTTATTCAATTTCTGTATATGTCCTACCTGTTAGACAGTTAATTTTTATCCAGCCATCAATGGCTTATTGATCATTATAGGTATTATCAATCATTTAGTTGTTATTGCTAATTTCAGAATCATCACTAATCTGTGTGTGCATTTGGTTTAGAATCAAACAAGTTGACTGATGAAACCATTTGTTTTTTATATCGCAATCGCATATCACAACCGCAATATTGACCTCAATAATCGCAATATGACATTTTCCCCAAATCGTGCAGCCCTAGATACAATTATAAATCTTTACCCGGACAAGTGACTTTTGTGCATGGACAAGTAAAACATAAATTTACTTGTCCGAAGGACAAGTGCCTCAAAAAGTCAATGTAAAGCCCTGTAAAAGTATGTCTTTAATAGCAAGCAATATTTATATGAATTTTTTTAAAATAACATGATATACAAGCAAACAGGGCAGTTATCATCAGCAGTGCAAACGATCAGATTATGACAAAATAAAAGAATAACTGATGTCAAATTGTGTAAAAGAAAAATTACCTTTCCTACTCTGCAAAGAAAGGTAGGTTATTAGGTGTGAAGAGACATCATGTATCATTTGGATATCATGTATGCAATTAATATAAACTTTCGGACCGTGTGTGGGATATATGACTACTTTCCAAGAAGGGGTGCAACTGATTTACAAATATTGCGATAAATATGTACAGGAATTCAGGCAGTAGTCAATGACAGCAGTAGGAGTAAAAGCTGCAAGATTATGTATGAGTATACAAATATGTACAAATATAGTATAAATTATATATAAATTAATTATATAAAACAGTATAAAATACTGGTTTTTTGTTTTCTTTTTTCCTCTGTGCAGATACCTCTTGATGGCTGTCCCAAGACCCATACACACCGACCTCCTCACTTGCGTATGAAGCCACAATGTTCCAAAAACTACTAGACCTACTTCCAAGCCAACTATCACTAAAGAAAAAAATCCACAATGCAGAGATCCATATACGTGAGACTTTAATCATCCACCAACATGATCAAGATTGTCATGACCACTAACCATCATGAACATCGCACAAAGTCTGGACTCCAGAAACCACATATTCTGGAGGAAAAAAGGTCACAAGTAAGGTTTCTAGTAATAGACCGAACACTCGGCTTCTAACATCACCTCGGTACTCTCTAGAAGAAGGAATGAGTGGCGTAACCTCGCCGTGCTAGTGCTGTGTTCTGGTTTCACTTCAGTATGAAAAACCAAAGAACACCCTATCTGGACTCCAGCCTATTAACCACTCCTATTTTGGTGGGACGTGACGCGTGAGGTCACAGGTTGTAGCATTTGTCGCAGAGTCCGGGTAAAGGTCTGTAAAAGTGATTTTTAGGCATTTTAGGCAACCAATAGGCATGCGATTTTAGGCAACCAATAGGCGTGCGAGTTGCCTCACCTTGGTCTGCTCCAATCCATTCTCATTCCCAAGGTGTCATATTCGACGCTTTTGCCAAAAGGATAGACATTCAACGCAAATGGCACCTTTTAGCGTCAATATGAGACGCAGATATGTACTGTATATGGGTCAGAAGGCGCCTTCTATTGGTCTAACCCTAACCCTACCCCAGACCTGAAACCTACCCATACTCTGTGCATGTTATATTTGACGCTAAAGGGTGCCATGTGCATTGAGATGTCTGCGCTTTGCCAAAAGCGTCGTATATGACACCTTGCGATGATGATGCGTTGTTCTGCTCTGCGCAGCAATACATTTAAATTAAGGAAAAATTAAAGGATATTTTTTGGGGTTCAGTATTCTCGAGAAAAGGAATTTCCCCGTAGCATAAGCTCAGCTTACGCAACTTGCGTTCCCTCTTCTAGAGACAACCGAGGTTACGCTAGTAACTGAGTGTCGTTTCCCATTGAAAGCAATGGAGTTTCCAATTCGTCCATAGAGTGATGCAAAGGGGCTTCTTCATTGTGACGCGGGACGCTTAACCATGCTTTAGTTTTTGAATGGGGTGATATTGTATAGTGTTACCAAACATTCTGTCACAATACTGTTTTTAAGAAGAGATGTCAGTAGCCATGTTTCCATTCGACACAGTTTTTATCCAATTAAGTGATATTGAATGAAAAATGCCTGATGGAAACACTAAATTAGATGAAATTTCATGAAATCGAACTTAGATGAAATTCGAATCGGTCTCATCGGATTTTCTCTTGATTGATATATGGCTAATGCGATAAAAGCTGATGGAAACGATTATTTGTACGAAATGAATGAATGTGAATTACAGAATTAAGTTTTAGGCCCTTTTATGGTTGCAACACGTCAGAAGATGAGTTCATTTACGGTCAGTCTGTTTGCGCACACACATGGCGGATGTCAACAAAGACAGATGTAAGTGGACAAAGCAAAAAGATGCTTCAACCAAAGGGTTCTTCTGTGAATCCACGATCTCTCCGAGAACTTGATGGAGCGCCGTCGTTCCCACACTACAGTCCCTTCGCTGTTCGTCGGGCATACGTGCATTGGCATCATCATTTAGCAATGTTTATAGCGCCGTTGTTCTTAGGTTGAGTTTTGCTTATGTTTACGTAGCTTGGTTGGATCTAATGTAATAGAATGTGGTCTATTTCTTGGTTGACAGACTGCGGCGCTGCTAGTATAACACACCGTTGCCATGGACGCAGTTTAGAGACGGAACAGACTATTTTCTTTAGCAGAAGCAATGCTCGTTTTAAATCAATAAACTTGTTTTTAAGTCAATATTTTGTGTCAAATTATTTATTTATTTGGTTGATTTATATGTAATAAGCAGGATAATATATAGCAATGGCGGTTGTTATAGCGAATAGGACCCCTTCAACAACCGCCTCGCATATACATTAACGTTATCCCATTCATATGTCGCTATCAGCTGGCACATAAGCATTATTAGGCTTCAACTTGTGAAATATTGATCATTTGTTGGTAGATGGCGTGATCCGTTTTGTCTAACAAAACTTTGTTCGCAAAAGTTTGCTTGAATATTGTTCGATTCAGTGCGAAAATGAATGGAAACACCTTAAAATGTCTCAAATCAATTCAATATACCAATTTGATCGCAAAACAGCATGTGACGTCATTACGTACAGGTTTTTATTCGCTTTAAAGCCGTTGGATGGAAACACACTTTCACCAGCTTTATCCGCATGAGTTTTTTAACCGAACTTCAGATGATTCGAATTGACAAGTGGATGGAAACATGGCTTATGTGAATATAAATAGTTTGTTCCTCATCTTAAATTATCCTTGCACTCAAGAATCAAAACAAATCATAGGCTCATTTATACTAATTATGTTTTAAAGACTGTACAACTAAAGCAAAGCCTTTCGGTTTCACATATTAGTGTGGTGTGTTGTGTACAGAAAACATAGGCATGCCAATGGGAGGTCCCACTGTGAACCAGAAGATGCAACTGTTTTCAATATTCAGAAGATGGTGCTATTTGTTTATGTATGCAGGCATTGTATGAACTTGCATTCACACCAATCTGAACATTCAATGTGCTACTGCTTCAGATATCGCCTTTGCAAAATACTGAAATATCACAGATGGAAAACCTATAGTCTATGCATTTGTGTACAATGTAATAGAGACTGGACAAAAAAGCTCTGCTTTTAAATAATATTGATTCTCTATATCGTAAACAAGTTCTTTTAAATGTACTGTATAGACAAGAGGAACATGATTGAATTAGTTTGCATGATAAACGGTCAGCTGTCTCAAGCCATTTTATTCAACTGGTTAGCTGGCATTTTCTCTAAACTCAAGTTGACTTTGATTAGACAGTCTTGGCCCATCCTGTTAGTAGCCATGTACTTGAAGGTCATGTAAGTATATAGAATAATAATGTAATTATGCAGACTCAGCCCCTGAAAGGCCTGATATGTTATATGCAATTAAAGCTCAAGATGTACGCCCACAAAATAGCCATGCATTTTGATCCAGGCTTGAAGGGCACCACAGGATCCCGGTTTAATCCGTCTGGTAAGAATGCAGAAGTGGAGAATTTGATGATACCAGTTGTTAAGTGGATCTTCGTACTCAATGTATTCATGCCACTTTCGATGCAATATATTATGCCAGTTACACTGTGACGACTGCTCAAGATCAATGCTGAATTTGTGAACACAAAGCACTGTCCGATGTTTAGAGGTGATACTATAAATACAAAAATATATGCTCTTATTGAGTAATTCTTGAGTAATTCATCATGGTGTCTTTGTAAATTATGGATCAGGCGTTTCTTTGAACATTCGTGTGCAGTAGATAAGATTTAAACCTTTTTTTTATTTTACCCACTTTTGTTTTATTAAGGCATACAGTTGCTAAAACTTATTTGAAAGCTTAGGGCACACACAAAAAAGTTATTGTTTTTACATTAGATAAACAAAATGAGTAAATAAATAATTTAAGTGGTATTTCTTTTAGAAGAGCATGTAAGTAAATAAATAATATATGAACTTTTTCTGATTGTGTTTTCTCATTGTCCATTAGGGCAATTTGGGTTAACATTTTAAATTACATTTTAACCCAATGTTTGGGTTTGTCCATATTTTACCCACAATTGAGTTAAAACAACCCATCATTTTTAGAGTGCACATACAGTATATCAATCAGCATATGAATTTCAACAATGGTGACAAACAAAGTATTCAGATAAACAGATCAACTCTGAACATCACATACTAAAAAGTCACATCAAAAACAACAAAAATAAAAGCATGTGATAAGAATAAAAGAAAATAAGACAATCCAGCTGTATAATTTATGCATGCTGCAATGCATGCTGTGAGTTATGTACTATGGTGGTATCCAGCATGCATTGCAATTAAGCTTTTCAACAGTGTCACCATTGTTGAGATTCATATGCTGATTGTTGATGTCTGTTTGTGACAAAACTACATGGTGTTTCTTTCTCTGCATAATGTTTATAAAATATTTCAAATAGGCCTATAACGATGCTGTTGGATTTCCTGATGTAAAATCAAAGGACTTTTACAATCAATCATATGGAAAAACCAAGGCCATAAGACGCTTAACTCTGGGAAAAATCAGGTGCTAATTTATAAGCTTTGTTGATGACATTATCAACTCACAGCCATAGTCACCAGATCACTTTTCTCTTGGGTTTATTTGTATAACAATTGTACCTCATAAAGACAGGTAAAGCAGCCATAATAAACAAAATGTTCAAATGTCAAGGGCAAGAGCCCAACTAAAGCCAAAACTTATCACCATCATGGTGACTACAAACTAAACAATAAATCAACAATTAATCATCCAAACCTCTGTTCATTCTCAAAAAGATCTTCTGATTATGACAGAAATAAAGTCAAGTCTGATTAGTAATGAGTGAGACTTGAGAGTTGTTTAATCCTCCTCTGCTGAGATCATGAGAGATTTAATGTTTATTATTTATTTTCTCTTCAGTGGATTTCATCTAAGGCTGTGGCTAGAAGTCAAGTAAATTTGACTTAGATTTTACAGTATGTGAACTCAATCACTGCTCAGGAGAGTAAATTCACAGCTGCTCTTGTTTTTGTGCTTTTACAGGTGTGCTGTATTTTGGAGTTTAATTGTAGTAAGTTGCTGTAAATTTTAGAGTAAGTATTTTACAGTGCATTTTTAAGTTTCAGGGGTAGGGATAGGATTAGGACAATATTTTCAAATCAGAATGTTGCTCCAGGGTCAGTAAAATATGTTGATCCAGGAAAATTTCTTGACAAAATCCTAATGACCCAAAGGCACCACAAGATAATGTCTAATTAGTTTTAGAGATAACCAATCGAGTATTCAGAGACTGCTTATTTCTCAGAAGAAATAGAGTCATAAATTGAGTGTGGGGAGGGGGCTTTTATAAATAAATCAACTCCTTATAACTGCTCCATCAGATACTATTCTTATCCGGTCCTAGAACAGTGATGCATCTATGCCGCTTTCTAAAAATGTACAGTACCAGATAGAAGCATCTTAGTAGAATAAATGTTTTACCATCACTGTATCTGGATTCCATTCCTACCTACCCTTGTCAGCTTTTGGAAACAGACTATGTGAACTTGAGGTGGACTGATGCCCATCAGTATAATTTGATTGCAGATACCAAAAATGTATCAATTTTTAAGTGTGACAAAAGTGTCCAATTTGTAGTAAGCAATCAACAGTATCTACCAGAAAATTAATCTTTGAAGATCGGCAGTTATTTTACACTCTTTTAAAAACAAATACACTGTAAAAAGTTTGTCTATTTATTATTTGTTTTCTATCAGATCACAAAGTTCGTGATTTCCCACCTGACAGGCATTAAATAGCTGAAGGCAGCTCCTTCATGACACAGAAAAGAGAATAATTCATATTATCACAGAGATGTATTGACTGTTCTCATTTGATGCAAGTCTGTGGTAGCAGCCTGTCTCTGCCTGTCATATATGACTGGTTTTATTACCTGTAAATCATGCAGCAGTGGCCCCCCGTGGGTTTTGGTACAGCACAAAGGGCGGAGTGCAAGTTAACTGACATCTAATCTGCACAAAGAGAGAGCAGGAGCTTATTTGAATCCCCGTTCAGTGACAGCGCTGAGACTGGAGAATTCTCTATCTCTGACAGAGAAATGTGATCTTAAGAACAGTCATTCTGACTCCATGCAAATATTGAAATGAAAATGGGCCAAAATTCAAACCTCCCCTCTTTCCTCCGTGGGTGAGGTAAAACCCCTGCTATGATGTCCCTGTATTTTTCTGATTACAATAGGCAGAATCACTTGGGCCAACACAATTCTCCAATGCCGACAAGTCTCCTGGCAGATTATTTTCTCGCCTGTCTTTGTGTACACATTGCTCTTTTCTGCCTCCTATAAAATTTAATCAGCCTAGGCCTCCTCTCTCACATGTGAAATGGTCAGTGGAAATGGAACACGAACTACAAAACCCGGCCTCGATTAATTCATCCCTCCAACTCTACCTCACGGCTCGTTGCAATATTTGTTGTTGCTCAAAGGTAGACAGCTGGATGTTAAGTCAGGGAATATCCCAGAGTCTAAACAAAGGTTGTTTTCACACACAATAGACCTTTTATCTCTTCACGCAAGCCCTCTACCACTGACAGACTTGTTACGATAACAACATGGCTCCTCCAAGGCATGTTGTCCACTGAATATTGCATTCAATTTGAAATTCACCAGAGACATCCCTTTAACCAACTTTATATGTCACACCTAAGCGGTGGGAAAGAGTTTCATGCATTAATTTGTTTTGATTAAAAAGGAAATACTGAAAAAAAAAGGTTTTCTTAGCAAAGAAATTCGCACTCACGCGGCAACTTTGCTGATATTTGTATTCAGTCTGGCTTGCATAAATTTGGTCTAACTCATTCAATGTTTGAATCCTACCAAAGAGTCCTGGGGGCTGTATCTCAAAGAGGGTAAGTGTTAGAAAAGCACTTACTTGTATTGCATGCAATAGGTCTTGTGTTGCTCTGATCTTGTGTTAACTTTAATGTTATTTTCTGTTTTGCACCAGGTTTTATCGCACCTTTAATTTTTCTTGTTGATCACTTCCTCATTGTTCCCAAGTATGTCTTGTTTACCAATCAACCATTGTTTGGTCATCAGTAGTTGTTTTCTGTATATGTACCAGGGGCCTGTTTCAGAAAGGAGGTTAAGTGAAAACTCTGAGTATGTTAACCCTGAAATGAGGGAAACTCTGGGTTTTCCGTTTCAGAAAGGGGGGTATATCAAACCCAGAAAGCAGAGTAAGTCAGAGCCCGTTCTCAAAGAGAGGTAACTTATAATCAAAGTCAGTTACCATGGTAACTTACTCTGTGAACCTAACCTGGTCGGGAGCAGGTTTTCTTCAGTAAACCCAGAGTATCCAACAAAGTCTCATGAAGTTGCGTATCTATACCACGAGTGACATTTCTCGTGGCATTTATATGCCAAAAATGTTTTTTTTTGCGTGTATATGGTAGGCTACGCACTAAAAAACCCTGGGTTAGGTTTGGGGGAAGGGGGTGGGGAGTTTGTGCATATTGCATACGCCAAAAGTGCGTCATCATATGTACGCGAAACTGTTTTTCGCGTATAAATGCCACGAGAAATGACATTCGTGACATAGATACTAACTTTCATGAGATTCGGGCTGGAGTTTCTTGCGGTCTCCTCCCCTTTTTTAAAGAGGAAGTGCTGTTTAAACACCAATAATAATACTAAAATGTATTTACACGTTCTTTAGGAATCTGTTTTGCAGTACTTTGCCAAAGAATAAAGGATTAAAACATTTGCTAAACTTTTATTTGATTACCACCGTTTTTGATAATATATTTCTATTAAATCATTAAAAAATTTGAATAAAAAACATTTAATAGAACTCGATTATTTTTCAAACATAATTTAATAAGTTATTAATGATAAAAAATAAGATGTTAATCTTATTCATAATCAATTATTGAAGTTTTTTTGAACAAATGTTTAATTTATTTAACTGTCGTTTTAACTGATGATAATAATAACAACCGTAATTTAATAATGCAGTTTATATATTTAATAATTGTTTAATACCATAAACCGTGATATTTTCTGAGACGGTTCTCGTACTGTGAAATCTCTACAACCCTACATGGGGGAGTCCCCACCCCGCTGTCAAGTTAATCAGCGACTTTTACTCATGTTTTAAATTAACTACTTTTTACGTGAGTAGATTTTTAGACTGGTATTTTTACTTAAGTAAAAATTTATCAAAGTAATAGTAGCCTACTTTAGGTTGAATAACATTCTTCCGGTTTCACCTCTGATATTATAACAGTAAGTTACTCTAAAATAGTTATGAATTATTAACAACAAATGACATCTTCAACGGTAGATGAATGTAATAATTACTATCTCTAGAAAGTATTGGTCTACATATTACTAATTACTAAATCCTATATCAACCTCAACCACTTGATTAATACAAGGATAGAGAGACAAGAAACTGCACTTTTTAATGCTTTCAAATTAACAATATACAATTGCATGAATTATTCTTGAATTAGATACAAAGCGTGTAGAGGGAGGTTACATAAAAAATATACCTTTTAAAAATGTATGTTAAATCCATTATTGTTTTATACTGAATTGGTCTATAGTTTATGCAGTAGCCTATTTAATGTAATTGCATCATATTTTATTTTAAATTACAGAAGAATTAAAGAGTAATCCCTTTAATTAAATTACAATATTTAGATTATTTGGTAATTAATTAAACCCAACACCTCTTTTTGTCTGTTGCCATGGTGACTCATAATATCTGCGCTCCATTGATAATGGCTTTTTATAGTTCTGATGTCACGCGCTTAACTCAGAGTTGATTGAACTAGCTGTTCTGTAACTCTAAAACTCAGAGTTTCCCATCTCAGGGTAAGTCAACTCAGAGTTCAAGCTTTAACTCAGAGTTGGTTGAACCTCCTTATTGAAACGGGCGTCTGCTCTTTGTTTCTTTGTTTTCTCTGGCTTTGTTTGTTCTCTTTTTTTGGATTATTATTATTACATCAAATTGCACACGGGTCATCATGTCTGCCAATTCCTTGCCTGACTGACCAAAAAAAGGATCCAGCAGTGAGACTAATTCGTCTTCATCAAGGTGGTTGTACCCTTGAGGACCACACTAGAGACTTTTTGGACATTGCATATATTACAGACCTCCCAGATTTCAATCTAATAGACGTCTACTGTCATGGATTTTAACAAATAGCTACACTCATTCGTGATTGTTCTCAAGGGTTGCTTGGTGATTTTATTGATTGCACCCTGACTACTAAGTGGTTTCCCCTTCACTGAGGAAGAGGAGGACCCTTCCCTATGGGGCTATGTTTCTAAAGTTCCAGAGGCTGCAGAGTTTGACCCACTACAGATTCTGATGCTGTGGTGATGACCTCAACTCACAGTGCTTCTGAGTTCGGTGGTCCCACACCAGTAATGGCCCCCCACACTAGAGTCTCCAGCTGCCTTGGCCATCATGGCCGCCACGCCAGAGTCTTCAGTCACCATGACCGCCATACCTGAAGCTGAAATCTACACTTCATACTCCATAATGAAAGCTTTGCACATGTATTAAAATGAAAAAATGAATTAAGTACATTGCATAAGTCCACAGCTTTGTAGTGTGTGTATTCTCTACTCACCAGTGTGTGCACTAACTTAAATGGATTAAATGCATGGAACAAATTCCGAGTATGGGTTATCATATTTGCCCTTCACATGTCACTTTACTTTACAGATATTTGTTGTTTGTGACAAGCTTTGCACACATTTGCTGATTTTCTGTCATTCTTCTCCTCAGATCCACTCTGCACACATTGGAGAGTGGGACCGTCGGTGGATAGACTTTTTCAGGTTTTTCCAGAGATGTTCGTGTGGGTTCAATTCCAGGCTCTGGCTGGGCCACCAAATGCCATTTACAGAGTTAGAGCTTTCCTTCTATTCTGAAGAGTCCCCTTGTGCCTGCTGCTGAAAAAACACCCACATATGATGATGCTGCTACCACCACACTTTACTGTTGGGATGGTATTGTGCAGGTGATAAGCAGTGTGTGGTTTTCTGCAGACATTGTGCCTGGAACTGAGGTTCCCCAGTGAATCATGTTTCTCATAGTCTGAGAAAGTGCTTTGTTGTTGGTGAAAATTCCAAGTGGGTTTTCATGTGTCTTCACTGAGGAGAAGCTTGAATCAGGCCACTCTGCCATAAAGCCCACGATTGGTGGAGTGTTGCAGTGATATTTGTCCATTGTTAATTTCTCCCATCTTCATGATCATTAAGCTTAACTAGACCATCAGCTTCTTAGTCACCCCTCAAACCTAAGCCTTTCTCCATCGATTGCTCAGTTTGGCCAGGAGGCCAGCTCTAGGAAAAGTCCTGAATGTTCCAAACTTCTTCCATTGAGGATTATTCCTGAGGATCTTCCCCAGATCTCTGTCTCGACGCACATTTTGACCTCATCTCTGATATGCATCTTGATGTATACATACAGTACATAATGTTGTTCAAAAGTTTGTAGTTGGAATTATTATTTTTTTGAAGAAATTAATATTTTTAATCAGCAAGGAGTTCAAATAATTGTAATTCATAGGAGTGAATTACAATTTAACAATAATTCAATCTTATTTTACAATAGTACTGTTTTAACTGTATCAAATAAATCTAGCCTTATAAGAAACATTGCAAAATCTCACCAACCCCAAACTTTTGAACAATAGTGGTGTGGCGAGCAGGGCGAGGCAGAGGGCCGTGAGAGAATGGCACCAGGCCGTTGCGTGATTGATAATGACTGACACAAAGCACCGGTTTCGTATCTCACGGAGAAGCGGAATCATAAAAGGAGGTGGGTGGGCAGTGAAGGATGAGAGAGGACCAGGCCTGGATTTTATGTTGTATTTTGGGTAACACTTTACAATAAGGTTCATTAGTTAACATTAGTTAATGTATTTACTAACATGAACTAACCATGAGCAATACATTTGTTACTGCATTTGTTTATCTTTGTTAATGTTAGTTCATGTAAAATACAGCTGTTCATTGTTTGTTCATGTTAGTTCACAATGCATTAAATAATGTTAACAAGATTTTAATCAAGTATTAGTAAATGTTGAAAATAACATTAACAAAGATTAACAAATGCTGCATATGTGCTATTCATTATGAGTTCATTTTAACTAATGTAGTTAACTAATGTTAACTAACAAACCTTATTGTAAAGTGTTACCGTATTTTGTTTATATTTAATTATGTGTGTGCACGGAAGTCATCTTGTATTTGTTTATTTTATTAATAATCTTTGAGGACATTCGCAGGTTCCCGCCACCTACTTTCCATAACAACAAACCTTGTTACATGTGGTTACAAACACTAAGTTATTTTTCTCCCATGCCAAATCACACCCACATATCGGGCTCTATCTTGCACCCGGCGCAAATGACTTTATACACTGACGCATTTATCATTCCTATTTTGCACTCGCGCAAAGCGGGCTTTTTTCCTCCACAGACGCACGTCGGTAAACTAACAAATGAACTTGCGCTTCCTGGGCGGGTTGGCGCAAAAAGGAGGCGTGTGTCGGCGCAAACAATCCCTGGTGCTATTTTGCAGTTCCAGAAAACAATTGCGCCAATGACCAGAAAAAACCTGGTCTAAAGTCAGTGGCGCGTTGCACGTATATTCAGATGCTATTTTAAGCGTGCATGCTTGGCCATAATACAGAGTGTGAACAACGCGGATACACTGTAGATGATTCTCTCATCAACACAGATGCATTTTACTTTTTGCAAATGACACATTATTATACGGAAAAATATATAAACATGAGGGAAATCATTGTTGTGTCCATGATGATGGGAAAAACAGGCATAAAGCTTACACATTTACCCAAATTATTATATGCATGTTTAACCCGAAGCTAATTTGGGTGGGTTAGTCCCATCCCCAGTGTCCCTTCTCTTTCTTTTACGGCCCTGACGAGAACATCGTTCTACTCGGCTGTGATGCTGAAGCGCGCCTGGTAAATGCCGCCGTTAAAATAGAATTGCGCCACGGAACAAGCGCATCTCGTTCATCATACTCTTAAAGGGAATGTGATATGACGCTCTTATTGTTTTATTTCCGTTACGCCCAAACCACACCTATGAATAATGAAGCTACTCCAGACCAATCCCTTTTAGATTTGCGCCAGGCGCAAGAGGCATTTATCCCGCCAGGAAAATAGCAACAGTGCCGGGATCCACCCACAAAGTTAATTGCGCTTTGCGCTTTGACACTTGCGTTTCAGATCGTTAAAATACGGCCCATCATATTGCAGACTATTTCATTTATTTGTTAACTTTAAAATATTGCAGCCTGGCCGCACATTTACGTTTTTGAAATGAAATTACTATTTAGCGTTGCTTCAATGCATGGCTTATCAATGGTTCCATAGTCATCATAGCTCTAATTTTGGTAAGAGCCTAAAAATAATCATCAAGACTTTCTCTATGACAACATGAAAAGCAACATTACATAGTTTTAACGATGATCTTATCTTAGAAAAAGCCTCTACAACGAGTGTCCATCACTCTCCCCTTATTTCCCCTCTGCTGCGCTGTCATACCACAGACATTAATATTTACTCATCATAATTAAATATTAACCTTGATTGAGCTGCCTTCCTTTTAAAATTAGAGCACTGATATTGAAATTGCAGCAAGACATTTTAAGTGATTTTCTTGTGAATGTACAGCGTTATTAGGTGCCCAAAAGCATGTTATTTTAAAGTGATGGTAACTGATCAAGCTCACTGTATTTGTTTTTGGGTGTTTTTGATAATTACAGGCTTCCTGTAATGGGTTATTAATATGTGAGAGCAGAAAATGACTGGTTTTATGCCTGGCCAAGCTAACATTAGAATCATTTGGCCAGACAGTGTAAGAATGGATTTGAACCGTAGTGACACATTCCGCAGGAGCTCGGGATGTTGTATACAGAATTGATTTGATAAATATGGCCCAAAGAGTCGTGCAATTTGCAAGGTGATATATTTTCAGAGGCTGAATCAATATCTTGTCTTGAAAGCATTGGTGAATATATCAAAGCAAATTACCTTGGAGGTCTTAATCTCTAATGTGAGCCGATAAAGTGTATATGCAGACAAACAGACACACACACACACACACACACACACACACACACTGAAAGAGAGACAAAAACAAACACGCTTTTTTCCAGTTTATACTAGCAACAATTACATTAATTTGTCCTCCATCCAAAGAATAGGCAATATGGTTATGCTTATAATCACAAACCATGATCACAATCAAACCTCCATATTCAGCCAAGTACAAAGAAAATTCATGGTTTGTTCAGTTCTGAATTCTCAAATAACACACACATCTATATCTATATCTACCTATCTATATCTGTTTATGTGTGTGTGTTATTTGAGATATGTATATATCTATATCTATGTCTATATCTATCTGAGACCATTAATTTAAAACAGCTATCCTGAATTGGTTATATCACACGCAGAGAAAGAAAATAGCCCAAATAAAATGTTCCTGTGCATACAACCACAAAACAATCAAAATATGATAACTGTGCACCGGCACAGTTAACATGTTAAAATGGACGAGATAATAGATTAAAGTTTCCAGATTCTGGAGGTTGGGTAGCTTTAGAGAGCATCTTAATGCACTGTAGGGGACGATTGAAATTTAATAATCAGCAACACCGAGGTAAGCATCTCGCTCAATAAAGCAGTTGTGGTTTCTGGTAATGGCTACTTTCATGGCACTTCATGGCTTGAACACAATTCCTGTTGTCTCTAATTGCACAGTCGAGAGAAAACCCGGGACTAAAGTGAATAGTGCAGCCTAGATGTTATAAAAGTATAATGTCTTAAGCCATATATTTTCAGAGAGCTTGAAAGCAGAATCTGTGAGATATAATAATTATTTAGACAGCCTCTGCCTTATGCATTTGAAGAATTTCCCTCACAGAGCCATTACTTCATATTGTATCTTACCTATGGTCATGTAAAAGCAACCAGGCCTCTAAAGGACTGCTTCTTGCACCTTCTCCCCTAAATAAATAAGTATTCCCTGGGAAAAAAAGCATTATTGAGGAAGTAGCTTTCAAGTAGACTTGTGGCGATGACTGCAGTTGAAATCTATCACTTTAAAAATGTATGTGTTAAATAAAAGGTTTTCCATTACCCCTGCTTAAATTGTCTTTTTCACCTTATTTCCACCCTTATGAACTTTGGTCAGACTAAACTAGGTGATCCCTGGTCTAAGTGTGAATATACACTAATGCTAGAATTAGGTTAAAGTCTAGATTAGGTAAATGAGAAATTTGAAATGAACTTAATAAATGCTATATGGTTTGAGACCATTTTATACTATATCCCAGCTAAGTTCTTAAAGATATGGCAAACCAAACTGCAAACGTTCTAGTTGTCACAGTTGTGTTTTGTTTAGTTTGTTCTCATTGGTCTTGTCTACCTGTCATGTGTCATCCTCATTGTCATTACCTGTTCATCTGTATCCCCTGTGTTCAGTTAATCTGTCTGTTCAGTCAGTCTTTGTCCAAGCTCTGCATCAGGAACATAGCTCAAAGATCAAGGTAATTCAGACACAAGCTCTAAGGATCAGTTCTGAAGCATTTAGAACATCTCCAGTACCATCTATTCAAGTAGAGATGGGAGAAATGCCACTTGAAGTTAGAAGGCGAAAGTTAAGGATGAGATACTGGATTAATGTAAAAGGACATGATGAAAGACATCCAGTTAAAAAGGGACTGGAAAACTGTTAGGAGTATGAGTATGGAAGTCAGAATTTGGCTGGGTAGCAAAAAGGAGGTGCAGGAAATGGGTATAACTGAGATAAAAGTAGCTCCTTCTGTTATAATTTCATCTATACCCCCATGGCTATATCCAATGCCAGAAATAGATCTATTCATACATAAGGAGATACACAAGAATGAACCAAATTTGCTTAAAAGTAATTCGTTCAACAATACATTAATCAAGTATACAACAACATGACTCAAATATTCACAGATGGATCAAAACACCCAAAACAGTTAGAGCAGCTGCAGCAGTGTATATCCCTCAGGACTATGTTAAAATATAAAAAAGAGTAATGGATCATATCTATTTTTACAACAGAACTCGATAGCCATATCATTAGCTTTACAATGGATAGAAGAAAAGCAGCCTAATAGTAGTGTGATATGTACAGACCCACAATCAGCTCTGCAAAGATTATAAAGTGGAACATCTTGAGCAAGACAAGATATTTTAAAATGAGACATTGCATAAGTTATATAACATAAAACACTTAAGGCCAATTTATACTTCTGCATAGGGTGACGGTGACGGTGTGGAACAAAAACCCGACGAGAGAACCTCGGGCCACACCTCCCGCAACAGTGGTAGAGCCAGCGAGCGCCGAATCGGTGTCTGACGTCTGCCTGTCGCAGGCACCGTCGGTTTTCATTAGGCGCTCCAGAGGATGATGCGATGTCGATCACAGCATCACAGGGCGGGCTTGATTCCTCAGGAAGTGAGGATGCGGCTGCGTTGCCTCCCTCGGGAGCGCCAGCGTTGTCTGTGTCTGATCCCAAGATGACAGCCATGCTTTCTCGGGCCGCCACGAGCATCAGGTTAGAGTGGAACCCTCCGCCCTGCCCCCATCTCTCGCGCATGGATAATTGTTTTTTGGGGAAGGCTGCCGCCGCAAGACCACAGCCGACCCCAATTCCCTTTTCTCCGAGCTGCATGCGGAACTGACGCGCACTTGGAAGGCCCCTTTGACCTCACGAGAGCGCGGCTCCAGCTTCCCCCGCCTTTCCTCCCCTGATGGTGCGGCTGCCTGTGGGTACGCTGGGATTCCTCCGGTGGAGCGTTCTGTTGCGAGGCAACTGTGTCCGCAGAGCGCCTCCTCCCGTGGGGTTCCTAAGCACCCATCCAAGGCCTGTAGGTTCTCATCGTCTATGGTGGCGCGTTCCTATAGAGCGGCGGGACAGGCAGCCTCTGGCCTGCATGCGATGAGCACTTTGCAAGTGTTTCAAGCGAAACTGCTCAGAGATATGCACGAGGGGGGACTGACCAATTGGCCTTTAACGAACTGTGGGCGGCCACTGACCTCACTCTCCGGGCGACTGAAAGTGGCCGCTCGCTCCATTGGTCAGGTGATGTCCACTAGCGTGGTCCGAGGAGCGCCACCTCATGGCTTAACCTGGCAGACACCGAGCAGACGAGTCCGCTCGGCGTCCCTGCTCTGCTCGACGCCCCTCTCCCAGGTGGGCCTGTTCGGTGGTGCGGTTGAGGACTTTGCCCAGCAGTTCTCCGACTGCCAAGAAGCAGACGGATGCCATCAGACACATTCTGCCCGACGGTCAGCTGCTGCCTCCACCCAGCCGTCGGCTCCGGCGCCTCCCTCTGCTTCCCGCCGAGGACGTCCCCCTGTGGCTCCCCTCCCTCCCGCGCCTCCCCAGCAGCAGCCTTCGTCCCGGAGGCATCGTGGAGGAGGCCGCAGGCCGGCGTCACAGCCCCCTCAGGCCGCGCGCCCGCTGAACGCCAGGCGAAGCGGTGTTCCTGAGTCGGGCTGCTCAGTGATGACGTCAAGTGTTTCTCAGGAGGTGGTAGCAGGCCCCCTCCTTCCCCCAGTGGAGGGCCGGGGCAGAATCTTTTGTTCTCAGCTGCCCGCTGCTCACCCATGAGTTGGTTAAAGAAAGACTTGACATCATCACTGAGCACACAGACAGCAATGAGTGCGCTCGATGTCCCGGTACGTCGACCCTCTCATTCCTCTGTCTCTGAGGGTGCGGAAGGGAGCGTGCATTGTTCCTCGCCGCTCCCTCCCCCTCTATCGCCAGATCCCCGACAGAAGATGTGTGGTTCACATGATCCCATTGATTCAATTCCTAGGAGCTTGGTTAGAGCTCCCGGGGCTGTCCCGTTGGGTCATCAGAACGATCAGATTCGGCTACGCGATTCAGTTTGCACGGTCTCCTCCCTGTTTCAGGGGAATTCGCTCCACGGTGGTCGGTGGCAATGCCCCGATCATGAGAGCGGAGATTGAGACCCTGCTGGCAAAGGGTGCAATCGAGACGGTCCCTCCAGCCGAGATGAGGTCCGGGTTTTACAGCGCCTACTTCATTGTCCCCAAGAAGACCGGTGGGTTACGACCGATCCTGGATCTGTGCATTTTGAACCGTACTCTTCATCGTATGCCGTTCAAAATGCTCACAGCCAAACGCATTTTCGAATGCGTCCGACACCTAGCCCGTCTGGGCCTTCGGGGTCAACCGAGAGAAGAGCAAACTTTGCCCAGTGCATAGGATATCTTTTCTCGGCGTGGAGATGAGACTCGGTCGCCATGTCCGCGCACCTCACGAACGAGCGCGCGCACTCACTGCTGACTTGTCTTCGACAGTTCGAAGGCAAGAGTGCGGTTCCACTGAAACTTTTTCAGAGGCTCCTGGGGCATATGGCATCCGCAGCCGCGGCAACGCCGCTCGGACTGCTTCATATGAGACTGCTTCAGCTGTGGCTTCGCGATCGAGTCCCGAGGTGGGCATGGCATCGCGGCTCGCTCCGAGTTCCAGTGACTCCAGCGTGCCGCTAAACCTTCTTCCCGTGGTTCGAACCTCAGCTTTTACGAGCGGGTGTCCCGCTTCAGCGAGTTTCCAGGCATCTCGTTGTCTCCACGGATGCATCCACCATGGGTTGGGGGGCCATGTGCAATGGGCATGCAGCCGCGGGTTCCTGGACAGGACCCCAGCGCCTCATGCACATCAATTGCCTCGAGCTGCTGGCAGTACGCCTGGCCCTGCACCGCTTTCGAGCACTGCTCAAGGGTCAACATGTACTTGTCCATTCAGACAACACCGCTACAGTAGCATACATCAACCACCAGGGTGGTCTACGCTCACGTCGGATGTCGCAGCTCGCTCGCCACCTCCTGCTATGGAGTCAGAAGCACCTGAGGTCCCTTCATGCAGTGTACATTCCAGGAGACCGGAACCTGGCGGCCGACGAGCTGTCACGGGTCCGCCCTATCTCCGGCGAATGGCGACTCCATCCCCAGACGGTTCAGCTGATCTGGGACCAGTTCGGGGAGGCACAGATAGACCTGTTCGCCTCCCGGGACTCATCCCACTGCGTCCAGTTTTATTCCCTGTCCGAGGGCACGCTCGGCACAGATGCGCTGGCGCACAGCTGGCCGCGGGGACCACACAAGTATGCGTTTCCCCAGTGAGCCTCCTTGCACGGGTGTTGTGCAAGATCAAGGAGGACGAGGAGCAGGTCTTGCTGGTAGCCCCTTATTGGCCCACCAAGATGTGGTTCTCCGAACTCATGCTCCTCACGACAGCATCTCCTTGGCCTATTCCTCTGAGGCAAGACCTACTCACTCAGAGACGGGGCACTCTATGGCACCCTCGTCCCGATCTCTGGAGGCTACATGTTTGACTCCTGGATGGGACGAGGCAGGTTCAGTTTGCTGCCACCTGTGGTGGCGGCAACCATCACTTCCGCCAGAGCGTCGTCCACTAGACACCTCTACGCGTTGAAGTGGAACCTCTTCGTCAGCTGGTGCTCTTCTCGCGGAGGCCCTCCACCCTTAAGGTTTACGTCGCGGCCATTGCCGCGTCTCATGACGCAGTGGATGGAAAAGTGATCGGGAAGCACGACCTGGTCATCAGTTCCCTATTGCCCACTCCACTTGGAGTGTGGCTTCCTCTTGGGCTCTAGCGCATGGCGCCTCGCTAACAGACATTTGCAGAGCTGCAGGCTGGGCGACACCTAACACCTTCACATGATTTCATGATCTGTGAGTTGAGCCGGTGTCCTCTCACATACTCGCTTCCGCCAGTACTGGACCCGCTGTGTCTTCACAGCGAGTGTCTTCGCTTGCTCGCCATTCCACTCCTAGGATTGGATAAGTGTGATATTCCTCAGGTAGCCTCGGCTAGCCCTGAGTCCTCCAGCACTCATGATGCGGGCACCACTGCTCTAAACGAAAACGCTATGGTGCTGGCTAGGTGCCTCTGTGTGCACGGTTCCCTCTGGTAACTGTCTCATGTGTATTCTCCACTGTAAGCCTCTCTGAGCAGGTGTCTTCCCTCGGCAAGCCATCTGCCATCCCCTGAATTAAAAGTCTAGCCACTTGCGGTTGGCCCTCCAGTGATCTCCATGTGTAGTCCCTAAGTGGCCACATGCGTATTCGTAAGTCCTTCCTTTGGTAGGCATCTGGTAGCATGTCCCTCCCGGGATATGTTTCCCAGTGTACCTTGGTATTCCTGTGTCGAAGTAGGATCTCCTGGTTATAACCTAGGTTCAGGGGTCAGACCCCCATTCTCCGTCACTCCTTGACGTAACTCGGAGTGACTACGAAAGGAAACGTCTCGGTTACTAGTGTAACCCTCGTTCCCTGAGTAGGAAACGGAGAACGTTACGTCTCCTTGCCACTTTTGTTGTACCGCTGGGTGACGCCTGAGTTCAGTCTCGGCTCCTCAGCGAAGACATAGTGCGGTTGCGTTCACTTCCTCCTTTTATACCCACGGGGTGGGGCGGAGTACGCTATGCAAATTCCGCAGCCCCAACCTCAGCCACGAGGAATCTAAACACAGTGGAACATTAAAACCCTCTGCCGCCAACTAGCATTTCGGAGCAGTACTGCAGAGCAACCAAGACCTGAACGCAGAATCTATAAATGCTCACAACGGCATCGCCTGCACGTGCGTAGCCAATGTCGTACACTACGGCATACCCTCGACGCAGAAGTATAAATTGGCCTTTAGGTGTAGGGGTGAGTTTTTTGTATGTGCCTGCCCATGTCGGAGTAAAGGGGAACAAGGAAGCTGATAAAATGGCAAAGGAGTCATTGAAATATCAACATCAGAGAACAGATGAGTAAAGTGGAAATTAAGGGGCTGATAGGACAGAAGTGAAAAAGAGGTGGCTATGGAGGATATGGGACAATGAAATAAGAGGAATACATTTGTATGGTATCTCATAGAATCTTTAGTTGTCATTGGTGATTGTCATTTGAACCTTTCTGGATCCACCATCAAATTTATGTTTAATTATATCAAGTGTGAGAAAAGGCTATAAATCTCCACCTCCAACATCCTCACACGCAATATAGCTTATAATAGCCAAGACTCCTTCTTTATGTGTACAGATGTGACGTAATGACGCAAATACATGTTTGAATCTTATGCTGGAAATCCACAAGTACCAGTGTTGCCAGATCTCGCGAGACAAATAAGCAACCAACCCGGTGAAAACAAGCCCAAAACAAGCGACTTTTTCTCATAGACAGCAAAAGCGGTTTTTTTCTACGGAGCCACCCTAGGTTTCGGGACGAGAAAAAAACTACAATCTCTGGGGACGGATCGGATAGTTTTAAACTGTGAATGTCAATTTACATCCACGTGGACAGTTTTGTAAAACTGTGCACACGGTACAGTTTATTTTTCTTCTGTAATAAAGCTTGGCTGCCCATCTAGTGTTGGTACTGTGCCCAAATAAAATCTGACTGAGAGCTAATTTTGAGATGTCAACCTAAAATTTAGAACTTCTTCAGATTTTTGGCTTACATTTTCTTGCAATTTTAGAGTAAAATATATATTTTGCAATATATATATATTTATATAAAATAGAAATAATTATATTTTTACATTGTTCATTTTCATAAACTCAAAGTTATAACTTTTTTCTGTTTCACTTTCATAATTTCATAATACTGCACTTCAAAAATAATTTGGCAAATGTCTTCTTTAAAACAAGACCAAAGGTCTATATTCCAAAGCATTCTTGAATTAAAACCATTTGAATAGTGATTTTCATGGAAAAAGGGGGAGTGACAGTTAAAGGCTTAACAGTTAAACAATATTAAATTAATATCTATATCTAAAATATCTAACATATAATTAATATATATATATAAAACTCTCCTACAGTCTAGTAGTCAGTATCAGTCGCGATGGTCCAGACTCGCAAGTATTTTCATTTTAACATCACTCACTGACGTTTAACTAACCAGAAAAAAAAAACAAAAAAAACAAAAAAACAAAAACAACGATTGCCCTGCTCTGCCTCTGATTGGCTAGTACTCGTTGCCATCTGGGTCAGAGCCAATTAGAAGCAGGATGTGGGTGGGAAAAAACTCTATGAATGGGGAAAGGGAGAGAGGGAACAGGCAAGACAAACTCCTACGTTTAAATAACATAGAAAATATCTGCTTTGCAACGAGCTGGGAGCAAGCCCAAATAAGCAACTACACTTTAGAAACAAGCCCAAAAAAACGCGACCCGCAACTCCCATTATTTGCAAGCGACTTTACAGAAAAACAAGCCCAAAGTCGCTTAGAATAAGCGGACTTGGCAACACTGACAAGTACCACTGGAATTAAAAACATTATTACAAGCTTACCACTTTGAATCGAGCTAAGGCAAGCAGATAGTTTAACACTGGCTGGTTATGTTTTTTCTAAAACATGTATTTTGGTTCATTTTCATTTAACCCAAACAAAGCAATGGACTGCAGCTTTAAACCTTCATGTTGGAGATATATCCTCATCTGCATTCCTGCAACCTCCTGTGACACTTGCAAGGCTCTCTCAAATTTATGAACACATGTTCGTCCAGTAACATTAATGGAACATTCATTCAAAGTTAGCTGGTCTTTAATAATGTTCTCAAAGTGTTAGCATAAAAATGCTATTTATACATTGTTCATGGTTTTTTTTTCAGCCGCTTAAAATTTATAGTTGTTCATTCATAACGCTTTTTAAAAGTTACTTCTTGTTTCAAAATGTCCCATAATTTTTAAAAACATTTTTTTTAACTTGTTTTGAACATTCAGATAGATTCAACATTAGCAAAGTGTTCTTAGAACATATTTTCTTAGCTGGGATAATGCAAGTTTGCCTTTAAGTGCGTGTGGGGGGATGCTGTTTATGGCAATATTTTTATATACTGCTGGTTCATTAAAATGTCTATGTATCAAAACTAATGTATGTGAATCATGTCAATGTGACAATCCCAAAGGTCCCTGTTGATTACACGCCACACAAACAAAAGTGATACCCTCCCCAAACAAAAGGAAATCCACATCCCATTGACAAGGGTGGTGTAAATTAACCATTTGAAAGAGTCAGTAACAATAGGTTTCTGTCAGCCGATAGAGAATAAAAATGTCAGTCCTGTCAGTAAGCACATTGTCCAAAGTTCTCAAGCTCTTGACAGGAACATGGTTTGACAATTTGAAAGAAAGGCTCTATTGCTTCCATTATTTAAATATTTTAGGAATGAATCTCAGAGTAAGACACAGTTAAACCATCTGCGAATGAAAAAAGAAAACCGAACACATGGCACTTCAACAAGTGCTGAATTCTCTTAAACATTTATGTGCATTATTTCCACTCTGGGGAATTTTGTTTCTTATTAATATATTTGAATGATGCAACATAGAGCAAATTCAGCAGAGTGAATAATTCATTAATTAAGACCTAACAGTACAAAGCAAGCAGTAACCTCAGATGTAAGTCGCTTTAGGATAAAAGTGTCTGCTAAATGACTAAATGTAAATGCAACTTATCTGACTCTAAATGGCTACTAAAGTGATCAAATTGCCATTTTGTTTTTGAGGTGGGACTGTGAATTACTGGAAGCAGATGGGTAAGACACATAACAAGGGAAGATATTAAGATAATTCACAATATTTTATGTCATTTGACAGCTTTAAGAATTGTCTTTCCATGAAGCAGCACACAAGCATATCTGCCCTAATTTTGTTAAGAAAAACAAAATGCCATTAGGTTTGCCTGAGAGAGTAAACGTGAGGGCTTGTCTGATTTGAAATTTTTGCATAAGTATCACCTCAAGGATAATTTGAAATGGTTTACTCATTAGGAGCAACAAATCACTTAAACTGTAGATTAATGAATTGATGCTGTTAAGATGGGGATTGATTTTGAGATTTAATTTAGAAAAGTAATTCCATATAGAACATAGTAAGGGTGATAGTTTGAATGTATATGCTGAGAACAAAGATTTGGATTATATGGTATGTATATAGAATACATGTTTATATATTTTGTTAAATATGAGCAGAATAGAGCAGATCCCCTTTTGCAAACTTGCCACTTATGCATGAAAATAACGATTAAAAACACTTAAAGCCGCAGTCCGTTCCTATTTTTGGGTTAAAAATGCTCCAAAATACATATTTGAGAAAATACATAACAGCCAGTGTTCAAAACCATCTGATTGCCTTAGCTCGATTTAAACGGTAAACTTGTAATAATATTTTTAATTCCAGTGGTACTGGTGGATTTCCACGGGAGAATTTGAGCATGTCTTTGCATCATTACGTCACATATATATGTACACATAAAGGAGGAGTTTCGGACAGCATAAGATTCAACAGATTCACCTGCTGTGAAAAGCAAAAGTGGCTAAAGAAAAAAAGATAATATAAGTGAACACATGCATAAACAAGGATACATATTGGAAGGACATTACATGTAGTCACACAATGCTGACATTGTTAACATTAACAATTTGAGAACAAAGTATAATTTGCATGGTTTTGCGTGATATGATAGGTGATCGTTCTATATAATCAGCAAAATTTACTGCAATGCCAGGACCAGAAAAAAGTGGACGTTACTTGCACTGTTAGACTTTTCAAGACTTTTCAACCGTTAGACAATCCCATTGGTAACACTTTATTTGAAGGGGTGTGCATAAGACTGACATGACACTGTCATTAACATGACATAACACCTGTCATGAACATGAAGGAGTCTTTATGAATGTTTATGACTGTTGTCATTAAGTGTCATTCGGTAAATTATGACACTTTTAATGCAAAGTTGACATTGTTTAAAATGTCTTTGTTATGACAACTTGACATTAACAAAGACAAAAATGTCTTTGTCATGGCAACTTGACATTAACAAAGGCAAAAAAATGTCTTGGTTATGACAACTTGACATAACCAAGAAATCATAACCTGTTAACCTGTAATGTGTTAACATTACATTACCCTGTCATATGTTATGGTTGGTTTTAACTTTGGTTGTCATGACACCATTATAACTGTGACATGAATATTTGACTTGTCCTCAAGTAAAGTGGAACACATTGTACTAGTTATAAATATGTCATTAAGGGTCATTAGACTGTCAAATGCTTTAACAACAGTGTCATTAATATTTCCCTTTACCTCAAGTAAAGTGGAACACGATTGGACTAGTTATGATTTCTTGGTTAATGTCAAGATTGTCATAACAAAGACATTTCTGTCTTTTAATGTCAAGTTGACATAATCAAGACATTTTTTTCTTGGTTAATGTCAGGTTGTCATGACAAAGACATTTGTGTCTTTGTTAATGTCAAGTTGTCATAACAAAGACATTTTAAACAATGTCAACTTTGCATTAAAAGTGTCATAATTTACCGAATGACACTTAATGACAACAGTCATAAACATTCATAAAGACTCCTTCATGTTCATGACAGGTGTTATGTCATGTTTATGACAGTGTCATGACAGCCTTATGCACACCCCTTCAAATAAAGTGTTACCATACCATTTTTTTTAAACGTCATATACATCACAAAATAAACAGTCTGCCAATGCTGGAAATTAGTTTTTATTAGTGTAGTTTTTTTTTACTCATGTGTAAAAATTAGTTGGGTGAGTTTAGGGTTTTGTGTTCATTTTAACAAAACAAATATGTCAGAAAGGTTAGTACAAATATGTGTAATACAATTTTAAACAAAACGTTAGCATTTGACAAAATCAATGTCGAGGCATTGGTTGTTTAGCTGTCAAAAAGGAAATGTTCAACACAAGGGCAAAACACAGTTATTTTCACAATACGACACGTAACCCCACCTTCAAAATAATTATTTGCAAAAATGTGTTGAATTCATGTAAATTGGTGGCCAAAAGAAGTATTTACGTCTCCTAATGTTTTTGAAAGATGTCTCTTTGATGCTCAAGAAATATTTCTTATTATTATCAATGTCTGACTGTCTACTCCATATTTTCCACAGCATAGGAGTATAAATCTTCATCAAAATAATCTTTAAAAAGCCAACACAATGTGTGTGTGTGTGTGTGTGTGTGTGTGAGAGAGAGAGAAGAAAATTACATGAGTTATTATTTTTACTAAACTTAAACATATATATTTGTAAACAACTTTTTGCCAAGTGCATGTTCAAACATTTCAGATTAATTATAATGTTAGACATGATGCAAAGGCCACTTAGCCTATTTGATATAAAGTTAGACAATTTTATAGAGATTTTATTAGTTATTGTATGCTACCTGCTAGCTATATATATATATATATATATATATATAGTCGCGTGCACACACACATCAACAAAGCGTTCAGTCAGTTCGTGAGTGTGCGTGGCCGATATAAAGAAAAATAATCTTCATGATTAAGGGACGCGGTGTAACTACTAGCAGGGCTCCCCTTATGTCACGTCATATCACAACTATCTTTACAGAGTTATTTCTATATTTTAATAAAATTAATCATGCCATGAAAGAAAGCAGGAGATGCATTTGTGGGAATAATCTGGGAAATAAAGATGTAGGCCTACTTGTGGACATATCTCCAGTTACTCAGAGCTACCAGAGCTTCATGTTGATGTTTTTTGATTATCAAGTCTCTCTCTGAGGAAATGCTGATGCAAAACAAACAATCCAAAGTCCCCAAAACTATGTCATATAGGCCTATATAAAGATGTAATCCTGTTGACTTAATTATGGATTTTTTCTTAGAAAAAATTATGTATTCTTTGCTCATTGTTTTTAGTGCAGATAATTGTTCTACTCTGTATTACAGTATTTACTGCTGTAAAAAAGAAAAAAAGATGCAGCACTCTAAGAATCTATTGTATGTTTTTATCTTAATAGACAACATGTTTTCAAAAAATGAGCTTTACAACCTTACCAGAGCTAAAGATAAAATTATTAAATTTCAGCACGTTTTAAGCCCCATTTAAAATATGGCTAGTAAAAGTGCTGTGTGGCCAGCAATTTTGGAAAACCACTAGCCACATTGGCTAGTGAGCAAAAAAGTTAATGTCAAGCGCTGGATGGAAGCGTCATTAAGAGCAGTGCAACAAGGAATTCGCATATCACATCGACCCTCAAGTTTCACCTCAACGCAAAACATATACAATTGCACTGGTCTGCTGGACTTGGTTGAACAAAAATAAACAATATATATATAAAAAATCTTCTCACTGTTCTTAGTCCAAATATTTATGCAATTAAAATGCGATTAATTTCGATTAATTAATTACAAAGCTTCTAATTAATTAGAGACATTTTTTAATTAGAGTCCCGGCCCTAATATATATATATATATATATATATATATATATATATATATATATACACACACACACATTCAAATTAATTAAACATTTTAGGTAGACTGCAGCAATTAACATTTAGTCAGAAATTACATAATTACATGTTATTTTGTTACGTGTTATTCTCAATTTATCCAGAATCATGCAACTAATGTCAGGTATTCACATAGACTACGTTTACATGCAGCCAATGTTCAAGTTATGGTTGGGTTAAGGTCACTTTTCGGGTTTCTGAAACATTAGGAATAACCCGTTTACATGCGTGAGCAGAGAGAGTTTCTCCTGTCTACATGGAACTGCAATATCCCGATGTAAACGGCCACGTGCGGTTAGCGTCTTGGCGTACGGACAAAGGCCTCATTATGCTTCTGCGTCAACTCCACGGCGTAGCTACGTCGTCACTACTACGGCGTCATGGCCCTTTTATGCTTCTGCGTCAGGTTGCGTTGCATCGCGGTGCATTTCTCCGCCAGAACACTAGGGGGTGTGTGGTTCGCGTATCTCTTTGCTTATTTGTTTTGGTTCCGTGCACCGCGAGGGGGAGAGAGAGAATGTTGTTGCAGCTGTAGCTAATAATCGGAGCTAATCGACGCTGAACAACAAAAGAGGACACAAACTTTGCCCCTATAGAACCAACACGGATGTCAAGGGCCCGTTCCACCCGAGCTGCCATAGCTGTTCAAAATGACTTGAAGGATTTTTTTCTGTCTCCACGTGGAACTGTGCCATGGCAGGAAAATGTAGTGTTCTATTGATAATACAGTACTAGCAAACTTGGTTAGTACTGTATTATCAATGATGTAACCGTGAACATTGTATTGAAAATAAACAACAAACTTTGTTTCAAAACAAACGTTGATTTATTGACTGATTGAAGTTTATTGCGAACAAAAAAGAAAGAAAAGAATATAGACATACACTAACCGGCCACTTTATTAGGTACACCTGTCCAACTGCTCGTTAACACTTAATTTCTAAGCAGCCAATCACATGGCGGCAACTCAGTGCATTTAGGCATGTAGACATGGTCAAGACAATCTCCTGCAGTTCAAACCAAGCATCAGTATGGGGAAGAAAGGTGATTTGAGTGACTTTGAACGTGGCATGATTGTTGGTGCCAGAAGGGCTGGTCTGAGTATTTCAGAAACTGCTAATCTACTGGGATTTTCACGCACAACCATCTCTAGGGTTTACAGAGAATAGTCCGAAAAAGAAAAAAACATCCAGTGAGCGGCAGTTCTGTGGGCGGAAATGCCTTGTTGATGCCAGAGGTCAGAGGAGAATGGCCAGACTGGTTCGAGCTGATAGTAGGGCAACAGTGACTCAAATAACCACCCGTTACAACCAAGGTGGGCAGAAGAGCATCTCTGAACTTTGAGGCAGATGGACTACAGCAGCAGAAGACCACACCGGGTGCCACTCCTTTCAGCTAAGAACAGGAAACTGAGGCTACAATTTGCACAAGCTCATCGAAATTGGACAATAGAAGATTGGAAAAACGTTGCCTGGTCTGATGAGTCTCGATTTCTGCTGCGACATTCGGATGGTAGGGTCAGAATTTGGCGTCTACAACATGAAAGCATGGATCCATCCTGTTTTGTATCAACGGTTCAGGCTGGTGGTGGTGGTGTCATGGTGTGGGGAATATTTTCTTGGCACTCTTTGGGCCCCTTGGTACCAATTGAGCATCGTTGCAACGCCACAGCCTACCTGAGTATTGTTGCTGACCATGTCCATCCCTTTATGACCACAATGTACCCAACTTCTGATGACTACTTTCAGCAGGATAATGTGCCATGTCATAAAGCTGGAATCATCTCAGACTGGTTTCTTGAACATGACAATGAGTTCGCTGTACTCAAATGGCCTCCACAGTCACCAGATCTCAATCCAATAGAGCATCTTTGGGATGTGGTGGAACGGGAGATTCGCATCATGGATGTGCAGCCGACAAATCTGCGGCAACTGTGTGATGCCATCATGTCAATATGGACCAAACTCCCTGAGGAATGCTTCCAGCACCTTGTTGAATCTATGCCACGAAGAATTGAGGCAGTTCTGAAGGCAAAAGGGGTCCAACCCGTTACTAGCATGGGGTACCTAATAAAGTGGCCGGTGAGTGTATATATATTAACAATGAAATAAAAAAAAACAACAGTTTATTTTTTGTTTAATTCTTTATTTACTTTCTTTATAAGCCTATCATAATTATCAGTACGAGGGTGCAAATGTTAAAAATAGTGCTATAGCGGAAGGGGGAAATAGGAAAAGCCACACTCCTGAAATGATTAATCTGACCAATCAAAGCCTTTGCTGTCTGCGTCGCCTCGACGCGTCGTTACAAATTTTTAGAGGTGCGCGTCGAGTGACGGTGGAGGGGTCGGAGAGGGGTTCGCGTCGACGGACAGGGGTCTGCGGGGTACGCCGTCGATTCGACGCAGAAGCATAAATCAGGCTTAAGAAGCAAAATGTGTAATTTCCGATTCTTCTTCCTGTATCCAAAGACAACAACAACAGCAGCATGCGGATAATGAATAGTTCGGGGCAGATAGCGATCGCCTTTGTTTGTGTTTTGATGCTGGTAACATTACTGACCTCATTTCAAAAGTATGCTGTGCTGTGTCTCGCCATGTTTACTTCCGGTTTACTCCACGCAGATTTTTGTATGCGCTGAGAAGTTTCTTTACTCAAAAGACCAAGATTCCTTGTAAATAGAACATGCACAGAACACAAATCACTATGGGGATATGGCGATACGCATTTACATGACCAAAAATTTGGGTTAGAAAAGGGTACCCCAGGTATAATATCCCGGTTTTTAAAATCCGGGATATGAGCATTTTCGGGTTTTTGCCGGTGTTTACATGGCCGTTCGAGACCGGGTTATTGCTAATATCCCAGAAAAAGAGAAAAGCCTTTGATACACTGTTTAAAGATCCGTTGTGGCAAATTATTCATATAATGTGACAACATGTCAGTTGCTTTTACCGCATGCAGTCATGAAAGGTCAATGTTTGTTCAATAAACTTTTTTTTTTGCTTTTTCCTTTTCCTCAACATTAAAAGTGGAAGTGTTCAATAGCCTTCTTTGTGCCTATCAGACACTGACATTCAAAAATAAATCAACCCAACAATATAAAAGTGCGAACAACTAGCCCTGGAGCAAAAACACAAAATAGCAACAACAACAACAAAAAAAGCATGAAATAATACAATAAAAGAACCAGTAGTGATCAAAAAAAAAATGTATTCAATGAGAACAAGGTTGTGATTAGTTTTTCAATTATCATAATTTGCAGCAATATGCTTGAGGTATAGAAAATAAATAAATCCAAAAGACTAATTGTATACTAATAGAGTGGAATGGAAGGTTAAAACCCCTCAGGATAAGACCAAATTAAGCTGTCAATCATCTGAACTGATATGGATAAATTAAGGCATGTCCTGCCGCATGTCACACTTGCGTTGCATTGTAACAGGCACCTCATGGTAGCAGCATTCATTTTTGACAGGTGTTCTCAGTTCTGCCTGCCCTTCAGATTCCAGAGTCAGCCTCTCAGCCTCTTATCTCTCAGACTTTTTCTTTCTTTTTTTTTCTTGTCTTGCCCTTTCCCCCAAAGACCATGTGTATGCTTTGAATTGCCTCAGTAACAGAGGATCAGCCATGCTTTCCTAGTCACACATATCAAATGCTTAATACACCATGAGCCACAAGGACGTGCGGCATCTCCTTTAGTCTAAAAATTAGAATGAAAAAAAGCTTGTGCTATAAAAGAGGCTTATTCTGGGAGAAACATCCTTGAGCTGACAAAGCAAGTAGAATAATGTAAAATATGGATGCTGTGTATGAGGAAGAAAGCTCTGTTTTTCAATCTAAATGTTTTAACAAACTTCAAAGAGCTTGACATTTGCATTTTAGCTTTATGTACACAAATAAAACATGGCCCCGGTCGCACAGAATCATTAAGCGTACACTCTCTTTGAGTTTAATATGTATTTGTTTTATATTCTTGCACATTCCGACCAAGATTCCGCACAGAACAACACGTAAAGGACGTTTTCTCACAAACTTTCAAAAGGTTACATCAGCCACCAAGAGAAGGTACTTTCTAAATTCTTCATGTTAATGACTCCATCATCATTAAGCAAGTCAGTTAGGTCACCCAGTGTTACGTGCGCTCATATCTTTACGTTTTTTTTTTGTTTTTTTTTTCATACACCTTCACTTTAGTCCTGAAAGTCTGTGGTAGATTCATTTTGTCTGGCTGTCCTCTAAAAGCCAAGGTCATATGAATGACAGATTGAAGGGTGCTTTTATACTTCCATATTTAGCGTCTTATCTGCTTAAATCACTGCCTTAAGGCTGCAAATTGAGGAAACAGCCAGGGTCTCAATCCCAAACCCATTTGAGCATAATAAGTATGAGCCATCCAATGGCATTTCTTCAATATGTTGATCTAACAGTCTGCAGATGAAGTGCAGAACAGGCACAAAGCCATTATTTTAGACCCCCACAGTTACGGGAATTGCAAAGTTGCCTTTGCAGATACATCAGCATTTTTTCCCCATAATATTAACATAAAATGGAGATTTCTTTATTCTTCCATGCTGAAACATACAACCCAGGATTGATCAAATGAAGCGTGTTTCAAATAACCTTCATGTTTCACTATTGTTACCGGGTGCGGTCTAATGATAACACCAGATAATGAATGCTCGTTACTTACACATTTTATATAAAGAAAAGTGGCGCTCATCAGAAGGTGATATAAGTATTAAAAGTTTCAGTGGTTTAACAGTGAAAAAATTCCAAATGAACCAAATGAAAATATGCTCAGTTGTACAGCTTTTGACATTTAATCTTATTCTTTGGAGCATACATGTTCCACCAGAGCAAAGCTACGGATGCAGCTTATACCAGCTTAGCTGAGGAGACAAACAGTTGGTGGAATTTTTAACATGATTTCAGTATTTCACATTGTATAGGAGAGAGCAGGGCCCACACAAACACTTTTTGGTATAAGGCCAGGTTTAGATTACATGATATTTTGGCACAATCCATTTTACCTAGGGTGTCATGGTCAGTGTTTGGGAAAGTTACTTTGAAAAGAAATGCATTACAATATTCTGTTGAGGGAGTAACATGATATTGTAATGCATTACTTTTCAAAGTGACAAAAATTAATAATAATTATAATAATTAAGAGCTGTGCGCTCCTTGTTGAACTGTTGGTATTGTATTGTGTGGTAACACTTTAGAATACGGTTCCTTCGTTAATGAATAACTACACAAGAACCAATGAGTAACACAATATTAACAATCCAACACAGTCTCATGAAGATGCGTATCTATACCACAAGTGTCATTTCTCGTGGCATTTATACGCCAAAAATGTTTTTTTTTTTTTTTGCGTGTATATGGTACGCACTAAAAAACCCTGGGGTTAGGTTTAGGGGGAGGGGGGTGGGGGTTCGTGCATATTATACGCCAAAAAGTGCGTATGATATGTACGCAAAAATCGTGTGCCATATACACGCAAAAACTGTTTTTGCCGTATAAATGCCATGAGGAATGACATTCGTGCCATAGATACTAACTTTCATGAGATCGGGCTGAACAATCTAGTAACTATTATAAACTAACAAGAAACTCTGATTAACGAACTAGTAAGTAATAGCGCACAGATGAATAGTAGTTCACTATTAACTAATCAATAACTTCATGTCCACAATCGTACTCAGGCCCGGTTCATGGCAACCGTGCCTAGTGTGAGTACACCCTAAAAGAAACTCTTAATAACGAATTAGTAAGTAAGAGCTCACAGATGAAAGTGTTACTAGATACTTCTGTGGGAATTAATAATTATTTGGATTCATATTATAAAGTGAAGATCATAGTATACTTTTAGAAAATGTCTTGAGTAACACTTGAGTCATTACTAGTTAGTTCCAATGATCTTCACTTTATAATACGAATCCAAATAATTAGTAATTCCCATAGAAGTATCTAGTAACACTTTCATCTGTGAGCTATTACTTACTAATTCGTTAATAAGAGTTTCTTTTAGTTAATAGTAGTTGATTGTTAATAAACGTTTTCAGTAGTTCTCTGGGAAGTATTAAAAAAATAGTAGTTATTGATTAGTTAATAGTGAACTACCACTTTCGTTTGTGCGCTATTACTTACTAGTTTGTTAATCAGAGTTTCTTGTTAGTTAATAATAGTTACTATATCGTTAATATTGTGTTACTCATTGGTTCTTGTGTAGTTATTCATTAACGAAGGAACCGTATTCTAAAGTGTTACCTATTGTATGTGTCGTGTGCCTCGAACAGCCTCTCAAGTTAAAATTGTAAATGATCTGTGGATTGTTTGAATATAATGCATTAAATCAAATCTGGCTTCTGGTCAACATTAGACCAACATTCATTGGTTCGATTTTTCATGAAGGAGTTTGGGCTTTGCAAATTATGGGAGTTTCCCGGGAGAAGCAACAAATCGGGAGCGGTCCGGGAGATAGGGCTAAAAAAACGGGAGAAACCCGGGAAAAACAGGAGTGTTGACAAGTATGCTCAGAACAAGTCGTTCTCAGATTCGGGACAAATATTAGTTCAGTAGTTCAATGATGTCATTAATAACTAACCCTCATGTCGTTCCAAGCCGCAATTTCATCTTAAAAACACAGTTTAGGATATTTTTGATTTAGTCTGAGAGTTTTCTGTCCCTCCATTGAAAATGTGAACAGTATCTGTCCTTGTCCAGAAAGGAAATAAAGACATCATCTCTAAAGTAGTCCATGTGACATCAAGGGGTTAGATAGATTTTTTTTGAAGCATCAAAAATACATTTTGGTCCAAAAATAACAAAAACTGCGACTTCATTCAGCATTGTATTGTCTTCCAGTTCTGTTGTCAATCCACCTTCAGTGATGCTGATAACATAAGACGCTGCTGTTTTGTTATCTTCAATGGAGGGACAGAAAACTCTCTGACTAAATCTAAAATATCTTAGGGTGTATTCACAACAGGAAAGCCCGATAGTTCACTTGCTTTGCTAAGGGATTCTCAAGGGAAATCAGGAAGTGCAAAAAAGGCTCAGCATAGAGATATTTTGTACTGCAATATTTGTTCTTTTATAATTTTGTGTTATTCTGTACAAACGCTATATGGAGAAACTAATGAGCGTCATGTGATACAATGTCATCTATACGATGGTGTAATTCGGATTTTGAGAAGACGACGAGTGTATCGTTAGAGTGGATCTATTAAACGCGGGGAAATCCGACAACTTTCATCTCTCATGCATCTTTTCATTCGACCATCTACTGTTTTTTTCAGGGTTTTTTTTTTTATCTCTGGGCAACATCTCAACTTTGCGTTACAAGTGGCACTGCGCAGAAGATGGATAAGGTATAAAGTTTTCATTCATAGAGAGGGGCTATGTTCACACATTCAATTGCGATTCATGCCTGAACTGAACACATTTAATTGCCATTCATTGCGATTAAGTTTGTCCAGTTTAACGTAAATTAACGCAGTCTCATCCTTGTATTGTAACTATCCTTACATTAATAATAATAATAATAATAATTCATTACATTTATATAGCGCTTTTCTCGGCACTCAAAACGCTTTACATACAGTAGAAGGGGGAATCTTGTCAACCACCACCAAAAGGTGGTGAACTGCAAATGCTTTATGAACTGCAAATGATTTTTTTTTTGCATCAATGCGCGATTAGAGATCGCTCTGTATGTGAATGTCCTGATCCACACACTCATTCATGCATTCTATTCCAATGATGCACATACGACGAGCAGAAAGGCGCGCAACAGATCGTGTGGCCAGACAGCGCGCATATTCTCTTTCGACGCAGTGCTTTCTTGCAATTGGGTCGGTTCATGTTCACACCGTAAACGAATCGTACACAGAGTTCGTTTGGAACCGAGTTCGATTGCTGTATTCACACCAGCCCAAAAGGTCCGCACCAAGGGGGAAGCGAACTAGAGTCCGATTTCAATCGAACCAAACAAGGCAGGTGTGAATACACCCTTAAACTCTGTTCCGAAGATGAATGGAGGTCTTATGGGCTTGGGACAACATGGGGATGAGTCATTAATGACATAATTTTCATTTTTGGGTGAACTAACCCTTTAAAGGGGCTATGTGTAGGTTTTTACTTAAAATTTTTTTAAGATATACAATCCAGACACCCACGGAAACTGTAAAAAAAAGCCTCAAAAAGCCTCAAGCCACTCTCTAGCCTCAAAATAGAAAGTGACCGAAGAAATCGAAGAAAGTGATAGAAGAAATAGAGCTCTGGTCAGCGCTATACCTTAACCTTACAGTACTTAACCTTAAACAATAACCTGGTTGCTAAGGTTGTGCTCATACGAGCGTGCGCACCGAGAATGAGCATGAGACTAGCTGCAGTTTCTCATACAGCCACTAAAGGCCGCTGTACTTGAGCTGTATTGTTCAGTTTCATTTCGACAAACGGGCAGTACATTTTCTTTTACTGAATTTGTTCAACGTATAATAAAAGGTATCCAAGCAAAAAGTTCTCCACACATTATCCTGCAGTTAATGAGAAAAGTGTAATTTATTGGCGCACTAAATTGACTGCGTATTGAGACATATAAAACAGTTGAGCTTGATTTCAACCAATCAGCATAGAAAATGTAAGTAGGTCACAGCCAAAATCAAGCTAATATTACTACACACATGTAAACATGGAGGAGGACGTAAGCAGCACATCTTCAATTGATAGCGGCGATCAAGCTGATTAACACCCGTAAAGTGTACTTTTCGTGTCGGAAAAGATGGTGGGAAAGGTCCGTAGCCCTTTACTGAAGTTTGATTGGAACAAATCAAGCAATGTGCGAAGGAATGGCTCAAAGCGTCGGACACTACGGAGCTAGCTACGTTATTGATCCCATTGTGCAAGTAAGTTACTTTCATAACATATCAATATTGTTTCATTTTTTGATGATGCTAATTCACAAACCTCCTGATCAGAATCCAAATAAAAACATCTACACGATTAGAGACGTTTTTCTCCGTTGCTTGATGTGTTATCAGGGTGAAAAGAGATGATCTCATCAAACAGTACAATGTAAGTGACTAAAATTATTCTCTAATTGATGTTGTTTTGAGAAATGTATATGTACATTGGTTTTATTTATAAAAATAGAAATGCAACTTAATGCAACAATACGCTTTTTTTCTAATTCAATCATAAAGCTGATGTGGAAATATTTAACACAAAATAGATTTGTCAACACTTTATTATGATGGTCCACTATAGACATTCTACTGACTAAGTAACTGCAACTACATGTTAACTTAATCTACGTATTAACCCTAACCTACTGATACTCTGAGTAAGTTGACATGTAGTTACTATATAGTTAGTAGAATGTCTATAGTGGACCACAGGCTCTGAAAGTGCAAAATTCCCTATGGTTTCCCTTTTTTCCCAAAATGGGCACCTTTAGCATCATTTTTCTCAAAAACTGCAAGGTTGTGTGCGGAGAACTTTGTATATTTCTGATGTTAGATATAAAAAAGTAGGTAGTGCCCCACTCGGTGGAACAAAACCCTATTTTTAGGCCTCTTTTAGGCTACTGACAGCAGCCTACTGGTGTCAGTAACAGTTTGAAATTTTAGACCTTATGCAATGCTCTTTTAAGTGCAGTGTGAAATGTTACTAATTCTATTGTTATATGGCAATGAGTGAACAAATGAAGTTCCTGACACCAGTGTGGGTGGAAACCTGTGATAGAATGATGTAATAGAACTAGCCCTGTGTTATTTTGTGCCTCTGTGTAATGCTACATTTCTTTTTCTTTCCTTTATTCTTTCCTTTTTTCTCAGCAAGAATAATATCTGCTAAAATAGGCTAATGGAATTGAAATAGGTTGGACACAAGGTATCTTACCTAATTTAGAAACCTCCTAATGGTATTTTTTCATGCTTTATCCAGCAAATTAAATCGATACATAAACCTATGATACAGCACATCATATTTTTGTCATCTTCATTCTGCTGACACCTGCTATCATGGGAGGTGAATGAGCCAGCAAATGAGGTGCCACATTGCACCATATTTTGTTATTAGAGATGTCAGTACGGCAAAGCTGACAGGTTGCTTCAAACTGTCAGCTTTTTGAATGTCAGTCAAATATCTTTAAGTGGTCACATAAAAAAAATAAAAGATGTATCTACACTGAAAAAAAGTGTGTTGGATTTACATGATTTGAAAGTGTACATCGGTCCCACATAAACCAATTAGGTTACACAAACATAATTTATTCATGTATCTTCAATGTCATGGAATTAAGTCATTATAAGTTATCCAATTAAGTAGTCTCAAAGTGATTTTAAAAGGCTCCCTGATTGGCTGTTTCAGGTATTCAAATTCATATATTTATATATCCAATTAAGATTGAACGTATTTGTCACATATCTCAGTTTCTAGTCTATAGCCTACAGTTAGCTACCAATAGTACTTGGTAGCATACTGAATGCTAAGGTATACATACACCATCAGCAAAAAACAGTTGTTATAAACATAGTTGAATTGGTCCACAGCCTAACCAAATCATCCACTCTTCTCCTCAATGGTAACCAACTGTAATTTAAATGGTTCTAATAATTCCAATGTAATTGAAGATTAAACACAATAACACACTAACCTTTTCTTATTTTCTCAAAAACATATAAAATAACACTTCATTTCAACATTTATTCTCTGATAATTCAGACATATGCAAAGCATGCTGGGAATTAACATGCACCACCCAGTTTCAGTTAATGCAACACAAATAATTCATGTTATCCAACGCAAACGGATTAAGTAAACTTAAATTGTACATATTTAAGCAGATTGGACACAATCAAATTAAGTTTGGACAAAATGTAAAGCAATTATGTTGCTTAAACTAATTTTAACTAAGCAATTTGAACAAGCAGCAAAAAAAAAACAAAACAAAAAAAAAAACAGCTAGGGAAGTTGAGACAGTGATTGAAGGTTGCCTTGATGATAAACAGATGAATGGATGGATATATCCATCCATTCATCTGTCTATCATCAAGGCAACCTTCGAACACTGTCTCAACTTCCCTAGCTGTTTTTTTTATTGATTTCAAATCTCTATCTATCCATCCATCCATCCATCCATCCATCCCATCCATCCATCCATCCATCCATCCATCCATCCATCCATCTATCTATCTATCAGCAAGACAACCTTCAAACATTGTCTCAACTTCCCTAGCTTCCCCTTTATGCATTTCAAATAAATCCATACATGTATGTATGTGAATTGCAATTCTACATCCTGTTTGCTATGTAAATTCAAATGAATTAACTGAATTGGAATTTAAAAGGCATTCTCAATTCATTTCTGAATGGTGCATGACCCTGACTTAAACCAGCCTTCAACTGAACCAGTTTTCATAAAACTAAGACCATTCAAGAAACTAATTTTCTATTCAAAGACTCAATGAACATTTTGATACAAAACGCATCCTTGATTGTGCCCGTCTAGATGTCAATCTCCAACAAAGATTATGCCATAAGCTTTCAACTTTCAGAAAGATTAAAGTCTGAAATACATGCGCAAGACATCACGAAGTTCAAGCTTTACAATCCAAACAATAACTGCCCATCTGAAGGACACATTGAAACACAGTTTATCTTCTCCCATATTTATTTTATAACAGACCTTGTCCACTTTTCTTCACAACACAGAAGGTATTTCAGAACACTTTTACTCAGTCAGTGCCATTGCTCAACCTATTACCTACTTCCTGAACCAACCACAATCAATCCATTTTACTTTACATGAAGCCACAATCAAACGATTGTGTTAAACCATCGATTCCAACAAAATACAGAATCCCAGCTAAAGCAGATGTGTGATAAGGAGGTGTAGGGAGGTGGAAGTCATCACCACATTCACTGGAACTGTTCAGAGGCGGGAAGAAAAGAGCGGAGGCCTCTCTCTAGTGTGTGGACGAAGCGCTCCGCTATACATCATGAAAAACAAGACGAGTTAAGCACACAGCCACACAGAGTTTCTCGGACAACTGGGATTGGAAACAAGTTGTGATTTATTGGCTGCTAGGCACAGTGCCTTTGACCTATTTAGACAAAGGATTTGTTTATCTTATCACTGTACAAGATAGTTTTATTTATTTATTTTCCCCTGTGTCTCACTCTAGTGGGTTACATGTTTTCATGTTAATGACTATCCGAGCCCTAAGAGGGTTTACCTACTCACAATTGGCATTGGTTTGTCATTAGATGTGCATTGTTCTGTAAAAAAGCATGCTTGAGCAAGCACTACAATTATGTTATTAATTAGACTATTTAAGGCAATGTCTTTGCACCATGGTAGCAAGCAAGATAATGACTGGCTCCTTTGTCGGCAGTTGTGTGCATCACGAATGCAACGACAAGGCTTTAATCATTGCATTACAGTTTTTCTCAATTGATTTGGTACATTTCTCCAAACTCGGGCAACTGCTCTCAAAACATTTAACACACTGATCTGTACACTTTGTAATTGTCGCAAACAGATAGTAAATTCTCCTTCATTTCATACAAATTACAAATCAAAAGCATAATTTTCTCAAAACACTGTGCACAAAAAGTGTTCACAGCAGTCAGGTGCGTAGCAACCGGGGGAGGGGACGGGGGCACACCCCACACACCCCATGCACTTTTAGAAACAGGTGATTCTGTCTCCTGCATTTTTTTTTTGACCCAGCACCACTATCTCTCTGATTTGTCACTAAGACTTGAGTGAACTTACATTTGATTTGTTGGTTCATTTTTCCTGCCGACCAACATTTTGCTATTCAAATGTAGGCACATCACGGCGTGTAAAGCGCGTTCGTAATGTAAGAGACGTTGGCGTGACCACAACATTGCCCAACATCAAATGGCAAATTTAATGTGAGCGGAAAGAAACTGAGCTACTCGTTATTGTGTGGTTGTTTGGATGACGGACCGTTTATAAGTTTGGACCAATGCAGTGCGAGCTGATCATCATCAGCACTGTTACACAGCCAAATCCAGTAAAGAAAACATTTGAATTCGCCACTGAAGTAATAACATAGCTGCGAGATCTAGTGAGAAACATTCACATTTCTCCGTTATTAACGGATCAAACAGCGGCGCTGACGTAGAAACCAGGAAGAAACTTTGTGCCATGAATGAACTATCCAGTGTCCACAGATCAGCAACATCACCAAGGATTTACTTTATAACACTACTATCTGTAAGTTTGGCAGGAATAGTAGGCTATGATGCTTTCAAGTAACATCACGTTGGTTGTATTTTGACATTATGAATACAACTGCTGCCCTCAAATGTTAATCTAAACTAAAATACACCATTGTTTACTGTATAACTACTACAATATTACATTTCATTATGTCCAATGAGCTGTTTTGTTTTATAGGCTCCTAAGAAAAGTGAAGTATAGCTCCATCATTGCTTAAAGAAAAAAAAATCATTCTTTGTGATGTTAGTTTTAATAAAATATAATTAAAAAAAATTAATCAAGGAAATATCTCTGCCATTTCTTTCTTTTCGCTGTATTTGAAATGTACCGAACTGAACCGTGACACAAGTGTATCGTATTGAACTGAACCGTGAATTTTGTCAACCGTTACACCCCTAATATATATATGTAAGCAATAAGGTACGAGAGCCTGTGTGAATTTTCAACTTATTCACAAAAGAGCACTTGCCTCGAGTATCTTATTGCTTTTATGAAAACGTTGCCACACAATATTAAAGTTAAAAACAATATTAGTGCAACTTCACTAGAGGTTAGTGAGTAAACTAGCGATTAGTGAGTTAAATCACTAAAAGCCTACCTCCCGCTGGAAAAAATAGTCCATGAGCGTGAACAGCAACAACGTTCCAATGTGTAAAATGGATGAAAGCTCAAATAAAAACAACATAGAACCGCAGTGTTGCGCAGCGATCAATAGAACCATTGGGTGAAGCGGTCGTAGCAGTGTTTTATCGTGAATAAAGCACAGCTCTTGACCAATCAGAATCAAGGATTCGAACTAACCGTTATATATATATAATGTTTGTTGTATAAATTTACTGTAGGCTAGATGTAATCTGTATAATCATTGAACACTTTTTTTGGTGGACACTTAACTGTTGTTAAGAAGTAAGCCACAAGTTATTGTTCAAGTGTCAGTGTAACTGAAATATTGTAAACATCATAAAATATCTTTATTTCATAAAAATAAAGTATAGATGTCCAAAGTGTTCCCAAAGTTCTAAGTCCTGCAGTATTTTTTTTTAAATTATTTCGAGCATGATTTCACCAAAAATAGGTTGCTGTAAGCTATCACGACATGTTGCCAAAATTACCACTAGGGTGCTGTAAAATGCCATTCCATCTAGATTGTATGAACATCACCTTTCAGTCCCTCCAGAAAAACACAATCACATGATTCAATGCATAATCAGCCAAAGTCTGCATATCTATAAGTCTGCAATTTTCAATACACTGCAATTTCGATTTCTGAGCAAAAAATGCGGGGCTTGTATGATTTCAAAATCCCCACATTTTTGTTGCAAAAAAGGTCCCATACCTTAGCAGAAAGTTGAAAAATGTTGCATTTACTTCACACAAGAGCAGCCATTTCCCTCTGTTGCCATGGGAGCATCATGAAGTGAACATCATCGAAAAGCTGTAAAACAGGAAACATTTTTTTAAAATATTTTATTCATTATTTTTTTTACAGAAGTTTTAGCATATTCCTTTTGTAAAGCTACAGAACCACAGTTTTTGCAAGTTCCCGCAATTTTAAACGTCCCACATAATCAAGGATCTTTGCCCACAACAATCACAAAAACAGCAAACTGACAGCAGTTCATACAGCCAACCAAATCTTTAATATATCAGGGAAAATATTTGCAGCTTTTTCATTTACCTTTACTAAGATCACAAGCATTTTTGTACCATTTTCAAAACACAACAAACAAAACTCTGTGAATGGTAAAATAGTCACACACCTGCACACCTTATCTCCTCAATTAACTGATGCTAATTGGCAACAATTGGTATCTGATGAGTTAGCAATGCACTCAACACACAAAAAGCCAATTTCCTAACTGTTCAGACCGCTGTCTTAATTACACCATCTAAAACAAAAGGGGAAAAGAAGGAAGAACAAAAGCGAAGAATGAAGAGAATAGACAATAAAAATAAGAAGAAATATATATATATATATAAATATAGCTGCGAGCAGCGATCGCGGGCCCAAGCCGGTGGCACCGCAATCCCGGTGCCTAAAGGCACCGGGGATGGCGGTACCGCCGGCTTTGGCCCTCCATCGCTGCTCGCAGCTATATGTATATATATATATATATATATATATATATATATATATATATATATATATATATATATATATATAAAGCCGGTGGCACCGCCACCTTGGTGCCTTTAGGGTTATTCTGCACGACGTGCAGAAACATAACCCCTGCTTTGGAATACATACTAGTATGTATTCCACAATTGAAATACATACTAACATACTAGTCAGAACTGAATAGTTGATATCTGAATGACAGATCACCATAGAAGTCAATGGAAAAAATGTGACTAGTAACAAAAGAATAGTTACTAGTCACCATTGAAATAAGTACTAGTGTCTAATGAATAAGTACTAGTGTCTAATGAATAAGTACTAGTATCTATTTAATAGGTACTAGTATCTAATGAATAAGTACTAGTAAGTACTAGTACTTAATGGAATAGATACTAGTATCTAAAAAAATAAGTACTAGTAGCATGAAAATAGAGACTAGTAGGTTAAAATGATTAAATGTTAAAACGGCTTGCCATACTCTATCTGTCGTTTCGACTAGTCACAATTACGTTACAGATATCTTAAATGATAATACAAACTATCCAAAATGTAATTACGACTAGAAAGACGTTGTTGATATCTACAATGTTAATTACGAATAGTCAAACTTAGCTTTTAAATGTTAAAAGGGCTTGCCATACAGAAGTGTAGGCTCAGAGACACTCAACATTTTCAAACCAAAATATCTGAGTTTCTGTGGGTCCTAGCTCATGAGTGTAAATTAGAAAGTTGTCCGGCTTGAGGAGAATATATGAATATATGAAACGATGAGATCAACATGTGTACTGAGTTTCATATTATTACATGCAAGCGTGTTTGATTTATGGACCAAGTTTTTGGACCCCGTTCCAGGGGGCGCTGTCTAGCCCCCTTGCCACACCCGGGTACCATCTTCAGCCCGGCTCTGATGGCTGTGGGATCTGACCTGTGTGCAAAGTTTCAAGAGTTTTCAAACCCGTTAAGGGCCCCAAAAGCCGCTAAGAGTCTCAAAATCATCAAAAAAAAGGAATGTTAAAGTTTGATGCGTTGCTATGGCAACATTATCTTAGATATTGAATAATGCTTTCACAGCTCTTCATCTGGCGTGTGTTTACATTTGAAGCAAATCGGGTAAAAGTAAGAGTGCGATTTCAAAGCATTTTGAAAGTGAAACACTTTCTGCTGCCAGTTGGTGGCGCTATATATTTGACTCACATCTATGTGATCGACCTCTTAGACGAACACACTGCTGAAGTTTCATCAAGATCAGTTAATGTATGCAGAAGTTTTAACACACTTCCTTTTGATTTATTTACTTACTTTTTTGATTTATGGACCAAGTTAATTTAATTAATACACTAATTATATAAAACTATTGTCAATGCACTACAATTAAACAGGTTATATGCCTTTACTTATAAAAAAAATAAAAATAAAAACTTATGTAAAAAATACCAGGCTTAAGAAATGTATTTACTTTAGCAGGCCAGACACACAGTGAAATGATTAAGCCCCCTCCCCCTACACACACACACACAGACTGTGTGACAGGCCTGAGGCTCAGAAAGAGCATGATCATATTCAAACTACAATATCTGACTTTCTGTGGGTTTGAGCTTATTATTGTTAATTAGAAAGTTGTTTGGCTTGAATAGAACAATATACACGGCAAGTTTTGTAACTGTCAGTAAAACTAACCAAGTTATAACACACTTTATGTGTCCTTTTTTAGTCAAAAAAATCCGCCACGGCCAAACCGTTCGAGATATCAAAAATCCGTCCGGAATATAGCATCCTCAATGTCTTGACTTCATGCACACCGAGTTTGGTGGTGATTGGTAACAGCATGGGTTGTAATTTGATGTTTTTCTAGGACAATTATTTAAAAAAAAAAACATAATTCCCGACTTCCGTTTGAACTGTCGTAAAACTTAGAGCACGAAAGTTGTTTGGCCTGATGTGATCTATGAGTGTACCGAGTTTCATATTAATCCATGCACGTGTGTTTGATTTATGGACAAATGTTCGAATCCCTAAAAGAATGCATCCTAAAAGAATGGTAAAGTTTAATGCGTCGCCACGGCAACAGTTTCAAAGATATCAAGAATCCATTCATAGGTCTTCATCTGCCGTGTATGTACATTATACAGATGAAGTTTGAAGCAAATCGGGTAAAAATAAGAGGGTGATTTCAAAGCATTTTGAAAGTGACACACTTCCTGCTGCCAGTTGGTGGCGCTATAACTTTGACTCACAATAGTCACATCCATGTGATCGTCCTCTTACAGCGAACGCACTGCTGAAGTTTCATCCAGATCAGTTAATGTATGCTGAAGTTATGACACACTTCCTGTTTCACGTTTCTCGCCATAGTTTCGTTTCCTCGCCACGGCCAAACCGTTCGAGAATATCAAAAATCCCCACACAAACTTTCATCCTCAATGTCTTGACTTCTAGCTGACCGAGTTTCGTTGAATTTGGATCAGAGCTCTAGGAGGAGTATTTAAAAGTTCATTGCGTGTGTTTTACAAAAAAACCTCAATAGCCGACTTCCTGTTGGGCTGGGGTAAAAAGCAAGAACGCGAGAGTATAGATGAAATTCTGCTATCGACATGTGTACCGAGTTTCATATTATTACATGCAAGTGTGTTTGAGTTATGGACCAGGTGTTCGGACCCCATTCCAGGGGCGCTGACGAGCCGCCCTGCCACGCCCGGGTACCAGCTTCAGCCCGGCTCTGATGGCCGCGGGTTCTGACCCGTGTGCAAAGTTTCAAGAGTTTTCGAGCATGTTAAGGGCCCCAAAAGTGCCCGAATAGTCGCTAGAAAAAAAAAAAAAAAAAATAAAGAAAAAAAATAATTCGGAAGGAAAACAATAGGGCTCTGCGCCCTTTCAGGGCTTGGGCCCTAATGAGCAGTGGAAAAGTAAGAGGTGTAAGAGTGAGAGGTGGTGGACAGAGTAGAGGGAGAAGAAGAGGAGATGGAGAAAGAGCAATAAGATGTAGGAAAAGGAGCAATAAGAGATGAGCATGTAGGAGAAAGAGAAAGAAGAGCTGAAAATGTAGGAGGAGCAAGAAGAGCTGAAAATGTAGGAGGAGCAAGAAGAGCTGAAGATGTAGGAGGAGCAAGAAGAGCTGAAGATGTATGAGGAGCAAGAAGAGCTGAAGATGTAGGAGGAGCAAGAAGAGCTGAAGATGTAGGAGAAGGAGCAAGAAGAGCTGAAGATGTAGGAGAAGGAGCAGAAGAGCTGAAGATGTAGGAGGAGGAGCAAGAAGAGCTGAAGATGTAGGAGGAGGAGCAAGAAGAGCTGAAGATGTAGGAGAAGGAGCAAGAAGAGCTGAAGATGTAGGAGAAGGAGCAAGAAGAGCTGAAGATGTAGGAGAAGGAGCAAGAAGAGCTGAAGATGTAGGAGAAGGAGCAAGAAGAGCTGAAGATGTAGGAGAAGGAGCAAAAAGAGCTGAAGATGTAGGAGAAGGAGCAAGAAGAGCTGAAGATGTAGGAGAAGGAGCAAGAAGAGCTGAAGTATGAGAAGGAACAAGAAAGAACTGAAGTTGTAGGAGAAAGATAAAGACAATCTTCAGGATGTAGGAGAAATAGAAAGATAAGCTGAGAATGAGAATAAGAAAGAAAAGCTGAATATGTAGGAGAAGGAGCAAGAAGAGCTGAAGGACAATCGACTGCCAATACTGTAAAACACAAAATTACTGTATTATACCTTGTGTTCTTTTTACTCAGAAAATCTTGGAGTTGGATATAGTGCAACTCATTATGAGTACCTGTACGTTGATGAAGCAGGCATCATTCTTCACAAAAAAGGAGAAGATAGGGAAATATGATTGGCCATTTTGCTATAGTCAATGTCCCTAGACAACAGGGTGGAGGCAACATCACTCTCTGTGTCACAATTTCTACAACTGGTATTGTGGCACACAATGCAGTCTTGGGACCATACAACATAGCAAGGCTGCTACATTTTTAGATGAAATCCTCCTCAATTAAATCCTCTTTTCGGAGGGTAATCAGGAGCAAATGGTGCGGAATTTTGTAGTTGTTTGGGACAATGTCCAATTTTCAACATTCAGCACTAGTGGAGAGTGGTTTGAGAAACTCACATTTCAGGGTGGTGTTCCTTCCACTGTAGGATTATCTATGAACAGGCTAGTTAACGAACACAACACCTCATTCCACAGTTCAGAACGATTCCCCATTGCACCATTAGTAAGTCATAAAATGCATTCATGGTGCCAAGATGGCTAAAGGAGAAGTCACCCCCCTTTCCCTTTCAGTGCCTGTCCAATCTCACACCAGCAATCCCAGGACAGCACGAAATGATTTCTCTTTGTTCCCAAAAATTGTGAGCAAATGGCCCAGAAACCCTGTGGTGACCTCAAAGCAGAAATCCATGACCTTATCTGGAAATGAAGGGTGCTAAGACATTTATTATGGCCCAGAATCACCACAAACCTTAAACTAAACACCTCCAATACAGTAGACTGAAATGAACCTGATTGTGGTTTCTAACCAACAACTAAATTGAACACCAGTATTTAACTGACATATATCTTATGTATCATGTAGGTTTTATATATAGAAGTTGTCTCATATATATGTTTATTCTGTGTCTTATACATTTATACATAGTTAAATCCGTATCTAACTCCTACCTCAACTATGGGAAATATATTTTATTTGGTACCTTCTTGATACGTAAACGATTTCTAGAATTTTGATATAAAGTATAACTGTGTAGGATGCACCATATTTAAACTATGAAAGTTGGCTTATTAAAGTGTTAAACTCTTAGATATTTGAGCACACACAATCATGTGAACATTATACTAATTACGTGCAAGAACCAGAGAACAGGCCGTAGGTCCCGCCCAAGACAATTTCTGATTGGCTGACACATTCAGGATGGACAGGTCAGATGGACAAGCTTACAACCCAATGACATGCAGCTCTGCTTTGCTTTATGTCTTGCTTTTGCAGTGACTTTTTGCGCTGACCTTTTCATCATCCAGCATGTATGCTTACATGCTCTTCAAACCACCAAGAGCTCACTCAGAACTCATTAACTCTTCTATTAGAGTCTTCGATTGAATTACGTCAAAGAAACCCCTCTCAGAGTTGCTTCAGCAGCTTTACCAGACTCTGAGGAAACTCTGTTGCTTAGCAACACGTAATCCAGGAAACCGGCACACGAAGCACCACCCGGCAAAGCCAAACAACCATTCACCATCGAGTGCTGTCCCTCAGAACGTATTATTGACCGACTGCCAGCCAATCAGTGCCGAAGAGGTTCCCTCCAGCAACTTTGTCACAAAAGGGAACACACGAGTCGCACAGTGAAGGAGAAGGAGCAAGAAGAGCTGAAGATGTAGGAGAAAGAGAAAGAAGAGCTGAGGATGTAGGAGAAAGAGAAAGAAGAGATTGTTTCGATATCTATCTCATATCGATTGCTTGATCTATGTTGTGGTATTTGAGCAAACATTTGCTGAATGAAATTAAGCTGTTAATGCTTGGGCATGTGAAATATTTACAGAAATCGATACGTAATTTAAAAAAAAATTATTTACAGATTTAAATCTGCGGGCTGCCGCAGAAATTACAAATGTGCAGGTACCGACTGGGTGGTCTGACACATTTACAAGCATAAAAAGATTGCAGGGCTGCCTGCTGTCTTTGAAGGAGGGGGCTCTCCTGAAATCTTAATTTGCTACAGCGGTTGCAGGACGTGGTACGTAGCTGTTAGATGTAGCTGGGCTAGTTTCTGGGTGGGGTGGAAAGGAAGGATTAACTTGGGGACATGACTTGTTCGAGTGTGTCACTGACCTGCAGACTGTGCAGGAAATGTTGTTACAGCCCAGAAAAACCCTGCTGTGGAGATCTTGATCGAATGCACCCACTTTGTGCCCTGGTTCCACTGTGTGACTCGCACTGTACTTTTGGCTGAGAAGAGTTTGTGGTATGTATAGAAAAGCTCACCCCCATTGGACAGCGCGAGCTACACTATGATAGCCAGATAATCATTCAATTTGTGCAGGTGGAGTGTTTGAATTCTTTAGGGTGACTGAGAAATCCCTATAGTCTATCTAGATTCAGCTGTAGGAAGCAGAGAAAGTAGAGAAGAGAGATCTACATCCGCACCTGAGAGGATCTGTGCACGGATGCTGTGGGACACTGGAGGCGGTTCCTTGGCAGCGCTATTATGGCAGGATGGGCATCAGTGTAGATGTAAAAAGAGAATGTTGGGATTTAGTTTGGAGGGAAGAGCTGGGAAGGGCGTGAGCCGGGGCTGCGGATGTCGGCGGCAGCCTCATGCTCATCTTGTCCGTAGACACTGGCTCGAAGGCGGCCATTTTGTCTGTAGACACTGGCTCGAAGGCGGTCATCTTGTCCGTAGACACTGACTCTGTAGAAGTGACGTGGTGGGTCTCTGGCTGGGCGGTTTCTGGCTGGGCGGTCTCTGGGCTTGGCGTGACGAGGCTCTGAAAGCTCTGCTGAGCCTTGACAAGGCTCTGGAAGCTGGAACCCTGGAAGACAAGCTCGAAGGCTGTCATCTTGTCCGTAGACACTGGCTCGAAGGCGGCCATCTTGTCCATATGACACTGACTCGGCAGAAGTGACGTGGCGGGTCTCTGGCTGGGCGGTCTCTGGCTGGGTGGTCTCTGGCTGGGCGGTCTCTGGCTGGATGTGACGAGGCTCTGGAAGCTCTGCTGAGACTTGACGAGGCTCTGAAAGCTGGAACCCTGGAAGACGGGATCATGGAATGACGTTCTTCTTGGCCCTTCACACTGACATCAGTGGCAGCTGTGCCACGGTAGACATCAAAGTCAATATACTGCGCTAAGGTCAATATACGGAGTTGGGGTCTTCCTCCGGTAAATTTGAGCTAATGTCCTGGTCTAGTCCACTCCAGAAACAGTCCTTTAGCATAACCTCATCACCAGGAACGAGGTGAATATAACAAATAAACTCCTCCACATAATCCTCAATGGTGTGATTGATTTTGATAAATAGAACACAGTTTACTCAACGGGCTCTGGATAGTACCTTTTAGATCCATATTGGTCAGTTGTGCTGCTGGATTCATTTTGGCGAAGTATTCTGTTATGAATCACGTGAGTCGGGGGGATCCAAATGCAGCGTGTTGTTGATTAGGAAACAGTCGAACAGGCAAAGATCAATATCACAGGCAAACGGCAGTTTCAGAGGAAATCCAGGGATAGTCAGCAGGCAATGGTCGAGGCAGGCGGCGAGCAGACGGGAGTCGGTATACAGGCAGAGGTAAGTAACACAGGAAACAGGCAGCCGAGACCAGCGATCAGGACGATAGAAAACCGGGGCAAGGCAATACTTCGCAGAGAAGTAGTGTGTGGAAGAGGCTTTTATGTGTGTGTTCAATCAGTACAGTGCAGGTGTATGGTGTCTGGTGTAATCAGTCCAGGGAGGTGTATGATGGGAAATGTAGTTTTGTGCAGTGATAGGTCTGATGTGGAGTGCCCTCTGGTGACTCTCAGGGGCACTCCATCTGGTGATCGTTACACGGCGGGTACTGCTGTTATTTAGTATCCTGGGCCCTGGCTAACGTCAGACCCTGGGAACCAAATGTTAATTTTCTTGTATTTGAGACGTGGTTTACGAATGGCATGTATCTAACAGCCTTTTCACACCGCATGCGTGAGCGGCTCATATTTTTTTGGCCTGCATGTTAATCAATGAGTGCATTCACACGGGGAGCAGGAGCAGCACGTAAGTGTTGAGCAGGAGTGTCGTGTGAGCAGCAGTGACGGGGTTTTCGAAGTCAAATCTGTTTTTTGCTGCACTGCTCACGCTTAAAGTGAAAGGACAGTTTTGATGGACAAAAATAAGTAAGATGTCACACAAAAAGTGCACAAAATGCCCTGAATAAGCATGTCTAGTGAGTTTTAACAAGACCTTGAGTAGGCAAAAAAAAAAAAAATCACAGCCTACGACGCAGCTGCGGTAAAGCAGTTTGAGATCGTGGTGAAGAGACATTGTGAAAACATTGATTGGCCCTCTAGATGGGTCCAGTCACTGTTTTTCCTTCTAAATTTGTTCATGAGATCGGTCTACCGTGAGTCATAAAACATTGTTTAAGTGCCCTGTGTCATGTGAGTGTAGGGAGGAGACTTTTGTTTTATATTGTATTTTCTATTCTTTTGTTCGTTTCTTTGATAACCTTATGTGTACGGGCAGGGTTATTGGTGGGGTTCCTTTAATTGAAGTACTTATTGAGCAACATGTAGCCTTCCCAAAGAGGTAGACACTGCAGTGGTGTGTGTGTGCAGTGAGGGGGGATATTGCTATGTATCACATGTACTGGTTTCCACTGTAATTGTTTCACCTGTGGTATTTTCAATTTTATTTATTAGGAGTAATGTGTGGTGTGATTAAATTCTGACAACGTCTCAGGAGGGAAATTCAGTACACGCTCTCAAATATTTGGGTGCTTTGATTGAAGGAAGTTTCATGAGGTACTACATGGTTGTTGTTTTTAAATGTTTATACTATTGAACTATTATGAAATAAATGTATATTTTTGATACACCAGCTTCCATCGGTGTCCTTTAATTAGGGTGGCTTGCGGGAGGTTAGATTTGTCTTTTTGAGCTGACTTTGATATAATCTGATTGTGGGAGATATTTAGTTTGTAGTCTTTATAGGGTTAATCCACTCCTGGTGGCCACATATATGGTCTTGGTATCATTTGATTTTACTCTGTAATGTCCATCTGTTGAGACACATCTTTGAATGTTGTGGTCCAGTTTCAAATATTGTCCACCTAAGCCATTGGCGTGGGTCAAATAAGTGACTCTGAAACCAGGAGAATTTCAAAATGACATCAGTAATGCAGTCACATTTTTCTAATCTCCTTGAATGGATTCAGGCCATGATTTTCATTTAGTCGAATAGAGATAACCAGACTGTCAGCTAGGTTGCAGTTTCCCTTTAATCTTACCCTGAAGCTAATAATCAGCCTGCAACCCTGAAAGCCTTCATCAGACATTCATCATGCACTGAAATAATTTAGATACTGAACTTTCATTCAGTTTGGGGTTATCCATGAGCATAAAAAGGCAGATAAGATTAATTAGTAACTTTTTAAGAATAAGCCATATTGATGAAATAATGCATAATTCAATCAGTCAGTTGCAATTTGACTTAAACATGTTCATGTGATGCTATTAGTAATGATGTGCAAAACACTTACTGAATGTAAATAGCAGAAATTGCATTATGTTAATTAATAAAGTAATTTTCACCAATGGATACATTGTCCACTACAAAATCAATGAGGACTTTGTAATGTCAAGATTTATTATGTGAAAACCTGCATAGGCCTGTATCAGAAAGCATGTTGATTTCCCAGTGTTCCTTACTGTCTTTCCATGTTGAAATTTTAGTTTCCACATTTTATTTGACCTATCTCCATAATTCAAGTAAATAGAGCACAAATGGATTGGAGGTCACTGCAGACAGTCTCATTGGTAATGATAGCTTGCCCTTCACATTTAAATGACCAATCTTAAATGCCTTCACATTTGCTATTTACTTTCAACATGATGCTTACAATGTTGGATATGCTGGGGCATGCTCAAATAGAACGAAGGTAACAGAGCTTGATTAAAGTTTATCTTTCGGGGTTATAACTCTACCAGCCTTCATTATTGCTTGTCAGATTATAAATGGTCCTGGGGAAAATTATGCAAGCTCACACACATGCTGAAGGAAGTGATTCACTTTACTTGGCTTAAGTTAGAAAACCTGCTCATTCTTGATCGTCTGACATAGCTATGTTGAATGTAGTCTGTCATTGAGATTTAAAAAGAAAGAAAGAACATTAAAAAGTTTTATTAAATTGTGTTCCAATATCATACAAATAAAAATGATGGAAATAATATTGTATACAGCAACACTGTGCATCACTGTATTATTATTGTGGTATTGAGTTACCAGATGAGCTGACAGATACTGTATACAGATTATTACTGTTAAAACAGGGTCAGCATATACCATCTGGTATAAATAGTGTATAATAGGGTATAAATAGGGTAAGATGTCAACATTTTACGGTCCTTCCTCATCCAGTTTTTGGAGAAGATCGCCTGCAGTACGGTTTCACAGCGCTATCAAGCCCAGGACCAGAGACCACGCTCACGCTCTCGCTCTGCTGGCCACCGCCCCTTCCACGTGGGCCCCAGCCGAAGATTGAAATAAAGCCAGAGGCCTCAAAATATTCCTAGCCTTCCTAGGAAAACGAGTCTTGCCACGGTTCAAGTCTCACCGGGGACAGACTTCTGCCAAAGCTTTTTCGCTCGTTCAGTCAACTCCATCCCCACTCAACTCAGCCCAGCTTACTGACCTCTACATCCCTCCTGCTGCTTAGACCTAACCACAATCTTGCACAACCCAACCAAATGCGTCAACCCGTTTGACTAAGGCTGTCGAGCCCCACTGGTGTGTTAATGCAGTTTCTGTGGCAACGGTTCCATATGGCATACCACCTACTGCAAAACACAATATCTGGCCAACCACCGTCATTCAAACAATATACACAGGAACGTAATGACTGTGAATAAAATGCAACCTATACAAACAGACTCTTCAAGAATGCTACTAAACCGTAGTGTGGCGGCCTGTACACAGCCAGCTAAAATGGTTGCGTCTCAACCACAGCCAGTTGCTGCTCCTTTCTGCAACTTAAGATAAGTTCTTTACTGTGCGACGCAACTCTTGGCCACTGAATCCGACACCTCTGAGGAACCGGGTTGTAGAGTGTGCCACAAAACCTTGACAACCCACTTCCACTGGATAAACTTGGACTCTCCATCCTCGCTGTTCTGCTTCAGTGGCCAGATGAGCATACCACAATTTCTTCCTCTCATATGCCTCATCTACCGCATCCTCCCATGGCACTGTTAGCTCTATCATCTGAACAATGCGTGCTGATCCAGACCACAAAACAATATCTGGTCGTAGGTTAGTAGTAGCAATCTCAGGTGGAAAAATATGCCTTTGATCAAGATCAGCAAGCATCTTCCAGTCCTTAGCAGCTTTCAGTTGTCCTGGGCGAGAATTGGTGTTCACACCTTTTATTGGTGGTTGCTCACATGGACGGAGGAATATTGTCTTTTGCATCTAATGTTTTGCAGGCGGCAACTTATTGGTCATACTACGCTTGCCTTTCAATGCTAAAGCCAAACATCGCAGTACTGGTCATAAGAGCCACCTTACATCCTGTCAAAATGTGCCTTAATGTGGCAGGTGATGGAAACAAAGGACCAGAGGGATCCTCTCCTACCCAGAGGTTTAGGTTCTGCAGTGATGGGGGAACATCATATGTTGACCTTAATAAAGAAACTGATCCTACTCTATTCTATTGACCAAAGGTCTTGCTAGCCCATCTTGCATTGCTCCACACACTCCCATCTCATCCACTCTCCCTGCTTGGCCTGGGAAATGGCCTTTATACACCTCCTCCTCTCTTCCTCCTCTCCTCACCTCATCCTCTCCTCTCCTCGTTGACTACCAGTTTCCTCCTTTGAGCTGGGCCTGCCTTGTACCATTTAGAAGGAGCTAAACTGAGCCCAAAACCCCCTCTTCCCTGCTGTACCTGTCCCACGATATCCCCAATTTGTATATCCCCAGCATTTGCCTCTACTACAGATTTCTTTGCTGACCACTTTCTACCATCTTTAAACACAGGGGCTGCCTCCCTTACACATTTGTTGCATGACTCTACTAAGGTCATTTTCAGTCTGACCTTGGCACACTTAAACTCCTCGGTTAAAGCAGAGACGGGCAGCTGCAATATTCCTTTACTATAAAGTCCCACTCTGCTGAGGCAGCCTGGAACTCCCAACCATTTCCTGATGTATGAACATATTAACGCTTCCAGCTTATCCACTGTTGTCAAGGAAACCTTGTACACAGTCAGTGGCCACAGCAACCTCGGCAGCAGACCAAACTGAATGCACCAGAGTTTTAGTTTGCCTGGTAGAGCACAGCTGTTTATGCTCTTCAAACCTTCCACTGCTTGTTGTCTAACTTCTCCCACTCGAACTGTGTCCTTTCAGATCCCCATTGTACCATCTCCCAAGGCTCTTCACTGGCTTCTAAGAAACTGTTGGTATTGCCTCACCATTAATGAAGAATGTTTTATCTACTACCTTCCCTTTAACTATCGAGATACTCCTTGATTTAGAGGGCTTAAATTGCATTTGTGCTCATTCAATATTATCTGTTAACTTCCCCAATAACCGAATAGTGCAGGCTACTGTTGTAGTCATGGTTGTCATGTCATCCATGTACTGTATGCTCTGATTGGTGGTAGTCCCAGAAGCCAAGTGCTCTCCTCCTACTACCCATCTTGATGCCCTAATGATTACTTCCACTGCCATGGTAAAAGCCAGTGGAGAAATGGTGGATCCTGCCATTATTCCAACCTCTAAGCATTGCCATGCAGTGCTGAATTTTTGAGTGGAGAAACTAAATTACAAATCTCCAAAGTAGTCTTTCACTAAATTTGTTATTGACATTGGTACTCTGAAAAAATCGAATGCTACCCAAAGAAGCTCATGTGGCACTGAACCATATGCATTAGCCAAATCCAGGAATGTCACATGGGGCTCCTTCTTCTCCTAGCTGACTGAATTTGTTGGCAGATAACATTGATGTGCTCTAAGCATCCTGAGAACCCTGGAATGCCCACTTTTTAAACTGAAGTGTCAATGAAGCCATTCTTTAAAAGGTAGGTGGACAATCTCTGGGTAATAATGCTGAAGAAAATCTTACCTACGTTTAATTGTGCAATAGGACAAAACTGACTGATGCTTGTAGCATCTTTTTCTTTAGGTATAAAGACTCCATCTGCTCTGTGCCAAGCTCTAGGCACAACCTGTTTTTCCCATGGCACTTTTATCAATTTCCACAAAATATGCAGAACTCCTGAATCACTCTTGTACACTCTGTGCGGAACTCCATTAGGCCCTGGAGACGATGAAGCACCTTTCTCACAGCCTGCTCTATCTCTTTCCACATAGGTGCACTGACCTCCATTTGGTAATCTGGTGGGTTGATAGGTGGTATGTCTAGTGGAATTGACATAGGCTCATGCCTTTTTGCATCTGTATGCGTTTCCTCCAAATATTTCTCTAGCTTAACCCTAGATGCTTTAAAAATACCATTCTTCTCCCTGGTGAATAACTTCTTTACGAATTTGAATGGGTCTTTATAGACCCACACATGTTCTGGTTTGCTTCAGAGATGGAAGAAAAACAGATTATACCAGCCCATCGAGCTATATTTATAGGCACAGGCCACACCCACTTAGGTGGGAGCCAAGAGCCTCTCTCGATAGGCTGCTGCAGTTGCCGCAAGACAGCCAATAGTCATGCGAGCTGTCTTGCCAATGTCTGCATGCTACTGCAACATGTTTTGCATTAATTTAAAATTAAGGATAGTTTTGGGCTTCAATATCTCGTGGAAAAGAGGTTTTCCCCTAGCGTAAGATATTACGCAGTACTCATTCCCTCTTCTAGAAAGAATATGTTATGACATACTAAGCTTGCTCGATAGCTCAGCTGGTAAATCATTTCAATAAAGAGCTCAAAAACCAGCACAGTCTCATCCCAAGAACGTCATATAACTGACGGCATATTTTAACCATACGTCAATCTCCGCCTTTTCAGGGTACCCTTAAACGTCGGTTAGATGATGTTTTCGGATCCTAACTCTACTCCAGACCTAAACCTACCCCTAAGCCTACCCCGTCACCTAACTGACGTTAAAGGTAAAGGGTCAGTTGTATGACGTCCCAGGATCGTCATATAACCGAAATTTAAGGGTACACTAAAAAGGCGGAAATTGTTATTTGTTAAATTTGTAAATTGTTAAATTGTTAAACAGTTATATGATGTCTTGGGATGAGACTGTGTTACAAAAACAAGCTAAACTGGCATGGTTACAATTGCATTTTTTTATGTCACATTTGCATTTGCAAGTAGGTTTAGGCTTTAGTGTAGGTCATTTTATAATGAAGCATTGAGGTTTTAATGCCACTCACTGGACATTCCAATTCAGAACACGTTCATCTGTTCCAGAAAAAAAAAAAGAAAAAAAAAAAACACTTTCAGGGCCACTCAATAGATATTTCACTTTGAACGTGAACGTGCAGGATTCAACTTATTTTACGTGTTGCAAAAATGTTGCCACAGGTACATTTTTCTAAAGACCCAGGGCTGAGAATGGATGCATTAATCCAGACCACATCAATAAAAGAGAATTTGTAGAATATTTTAGGTCTTAAACCTAGGCCTAGCAATGCCAATGTATAAGCCAATAAAATAGCAATAATTTCCACTTTCACTGCAGATGATCAGGGTCAATTATTACCTTGTCAATCAAAAGGAGGCTGGTATTTTGAATAAATGGCTAATGGTATAGGCAAATAAATTTAGTCTCACTGCATCTCTAACATATGCCTAGGTCATGCCTTTTCATCATAGTCTTCAAAAAAAAAAAGTTATCTGGATGGATATATCCATTCTGGTTGGACTGGCTGAGAGAAAAGTTGGTATGAGCAACATCTTTGTTGTATATAGATAGTACTTACAAATCTTTTCTTTTTTTCCTTCAATTACTTAAAGGTGCATTGCGCAACATTTTATGTTAAAATTAGCCGTTTTCTAACCCATACATGCTGAAACAATCGCCTGATGGGCTGAATGAGCCCTTCTCTGATCACTGCGATCGCCTCTATAATCCTGTACAGTGAAATAAATAAGAGGGATTCGGGCTCGAATCTGAGACTGGGCGTGACGTCATGCGCGTTCACGCTCGCCTGGCTATGTGCCTGCCTATGTCTGCAGGTTAGTGTATTCGCCGCCGTTCTCCGTATCTAGAGAAGACAACTCGAGCGACGCAACTTTAGTCAACTTTCCCAAAAGTAGAAGATGGATTCAAAGGGGCTGTTTAGTCTACATCTGGTCACTTCATGCGTTTTCTGTGATCGGATAACTTATTCGATCGTGAAAAGACAGGTTGAATCCAGACGGATTTGAATCCGACAGCTCAAACCATTGAGGACGTGGTCTGGGCTGTATTCCAGATGAAACTGGACAAGTGTAAATGCATCTGGTTGTTGAAAACAGGCTATGTCATGTTGTTTAGTCATATATGACGACGTGCATCAGATGAGCAGGCGAGTGTATTTATAAGCCAGCGCGCGCAATCTATCGCAAATGAAAGTGAAAGTAAGACGCATACGATTAACACTAAGTTACCTTCTACCTCCACTATCTTCATTAAAAGTAGCCTTAAGAAATGAAATGATCTCATACCAGGGCTTCTGCCGCTCTCTCTTATTGCTGTCTTTGCTGATTTTGAAATAGCCGAAGCTGATGATTTATAAAATGCAGCTCATCTGTTGCTTTCGGTGACGTGCACTTCATGAAATCTGTATATAACGCGGGAATTGAATATCAGATTAATATCCGTTTTGTAAAAACACATTTATGTGACCAGGTGTAATGGAATCGTTTTTATAAATCAAATAGATCTGAGAAAACGCATTGTGGCCAGGTGTAAAAACAGCCCCAAAGAGACCGGCTTGTAGTTCATTACAAACCCCAACGCAAACTCCACATGAGGCAAAGAAAATACAACTTCTGTCTGTCCAGTGCCAGTCGTCGGAATAAGACTAGAGTCAACATCGGGAAGGCTTTCAACAAACGGAGAGATCTCGGGCGGTCTGCTCTAGGGCTCAAACGTGTTCATGAACGTGTTTCCATAATAATACAATCATAAGTGGATAGGCTACAGTAAGCACATAAAACAGTTCAACATGGAGATCAATGGAAACAAAAGCCGAAGTTTTCTACCCTGTTTTCCCCTCACACACACATAGGCCTACATAAGTGTGTAATTTACTGAAATGCCTTTCCTTTCATATATTTTAAATGACTTGCAGATTTATAACTGTATTACCTCATTATGACTGTAACAAAAGATGTGTGCCTGATGCTCCTTTGGTTATGAGCTCGTGCAACGTGCGTGTATTCCGTGAATATGTCTACTCTATAAAGTCTATGGTATTCCATGAGCGCGCACGCAGTTTCATTTGTCACCAGAGGGGGCGTAGTTCTGCAAAAACTCAGAGACTTGCGTTATGCTCCTTTAAATGAGCTCTCAGTGGATTATTGTGTGAATGATTCAAAACACACCCTTGAAGATAACCTATGACTTGTCTCTACAGAGTGCTATTTTGCTTGCCATTATATCATTACAGTACATTTCCATTTCAGACGTCTACTTGTAGCCATTGTATCTCTGTACCAAATATTTTGTAGATTTTTGACTTTTAACCTTTCTAAAGTGCTCAGCTACTTTGCTACTATCCATTTGAGCTCTTTTCTATTCAACAATGAATTTCTCTTTTATTCTTTTTTGTTCAAAGGCTACAGGAATGAACTGAACTGAATTTCCAGACCAGCTATATAGCCTGAGGAATTCTGAACACTGCTTATCCTAATGGTGAATTGACAATCCTTGGATGAACTGGCCTTCTTCAGGGGAGAAACATCCTTGGGTGTTTGATTAGTCTTGGAGAATTGTGAGCTTTGGTCTTCCTCTGGGATAGTTACCCGTGGCTATATGGCAGACTCATTAAAACTGAACTCCATGCTTTTTTATCTCTATAGCAAAGGTACTGTATCTGGAATAAAGAATTTGGTGCTATCTGGACAACGAGTTATCAATATATAGAGGACTTCACTAAGCTCTGATTAGTATTTCAGAGAGAAAAAAAAATCTTATTTGCTCACCACCCATATTGTGCTTAAAATGGCTCATCACAGACAAAGCATATGGATAAACAGTGCAATCAGCCAGGGATGCTTTTTTAAAAGCATTGTAAGAACATTGTAAGAAAATTGATTGTAAAAACAATTGTACACCTGATCTTAATATAAATATCATAGTCTGTTTCCCAAAAGCATCCTCACTTAAAGGGGTGATGAACTAAAAAAATCTAATTTTCCTTGAGCTTTTACATCTAAGAGGTCATCAATATCCAGTAAGTTTCAGAACTGAAAACATGATGACAAAATAGATTAGAGCTAACGAGCAATACAGAAAATTGTGCAGTGCCTGGTTGTAAAAGACGACAGTCGCTGCAAATGCTTCCTCTGGATTCCAATAGGACTGCATGGCTAAACTTTATTTTTAATTATGTTCCAGCTGATGAGGGTAAAACATAGTCGTCTGTTCGCTTCATTTGACTGAGGATTGTCCTGTAAACAAGACTGGATTTGCAGACCGATTAAGAGTAAAGAACGGTGCTGTGCCGTCTATATTGGATCTGACAGGAATTGTGCAACACACAGACTTTGGGTCAAATCATTCCGGTTGCCATTTTACAACATTGGACGTATTCAAAACAATTTCCCACAAGTGCATCAACGGGACTCATTATAATATGCAAAACTGTTCTCCACTCACAGCAGTGGGCGTTTACTTCCAAGTCTTCGGTACAAGATGCACATAAAAAACAGCATTTTTCAGGTAGGCTAAAAACTTGGATACAAAATAGCCTATTACTTATTCATTTGGATGTTTTTGAATGTAAAAACCAAGCGAACGTCATAAGTTGACCTCAGACAACAATGTAATCAAATTGATAAAGCCAGTTCATGACCCCTTTAAGTAGCACTTTGTATAAGATTAGTGATTTACTAATCGTAAATCACCAAGTAAATCATAAGAAGACAGAGTTATGAGGTCACTTGCAGGGCAACCAGCAGATTACACTTTTCTCTAGATTTAACAGATTACACTGCAACGTGAGTATAATATGAGGTTTTGATTGTACTTCACTGTATATTACATTGTACTTGTGTTTTTTTAATGAATAAATGAAATAATTAAAAAGGGAATCCAAAATATAAATATACATTTAAATTACATTAAAGAACAAAAAAACACTAAAGAAGTATGTGAGAAATATGCTTTAAAGACTGGGCAAAATAGGGATGAATTAAAAAAAAAAATCTGTCAATGACTTTCTGGCAGTGCACAGAAACCAGCTATGTACTGGCCATTTCTTGGTTGGCCATGTGGTTCTATGTCATCTTCATCCTCCACCTCCTCCTCGTCATCTTCCTACCTCAACCTCACTGCAATGTTGTGCAGCATAGCTATTACTATTATTACTGCACAGTGCTTTTGAGGAGCAAACAAAAGACCACCGCCGGACTGGTGAATTGCCCGAAAGTGCATCTTCCACTTCTGCGTTCCACAATACTACGTACAACACAGTGTGCCTCATTGAAATTTGTCTCCCTATTCATAGGATTAGCCACCTACGTGAAGAGATATGGCCTCAGTGGGTAACCACTGTGAGTTCTCTCCCTCCCGCCACATGAAGGGGGCGTGTGTGCTTCCGGGCCACCTTGCCACAATGCGATCAAACCCTTATGGTCACAGATTACATGACAGTTGATAGCTGCATAGCCTTAGCGGCATATACACTTGCATAAATTATTATTATAGGAACACCATACTAATACTGTGTTTGACCCCCTTTTGCCTTCAGAACTTCCTTAATTATATGTGGCATTGAGTCAACAAGGTGCTGATAGCATTCTTTAGAAATGTTGGCCCTTATTGATAGGATAGCATCTTGCAGTTGATGGAGATTTGTGGGATGCACATCCAGGGCCTGAAGCTCCCATTCCACCATACCCTAAAGATGCTCTATTGGGTTGAGATCTGGTGACTGTGGGGGTCATTTTAGTACAGTGCATTATGGTGCATTATCCTGCTGGAAGTAGCCATCAGAGGATGGGTATGTGGTGGCCATAAAGGGATGCATATGGTCAGAAACAATGCTCATGTAGGCTGTGGCATTTAAACAATGACCAATTGGCACTATAAGGGGCCTAAAGTGTGCCAAGAAAACATCCCCCACACCATTACACCACCACAGTGGTAACAAGGCATGATCCATGCTCTCATTCTGTTTACGCCAAATTCAATCTTCAACTGTCCAATTTCGTTGCAGCTCTTGCAAATTGTAGCCTCTTTTTCCTATTTGTAGTGGAGATGAGTGGTACCCGGTGAGGTCTGCTGTTGTAGCCCATGCGCCTCAAGGTTGTGCATGTTTTGGCTTCAAAAATGCTTTGCTGCATACCTCGGTTGTAACGAGTGGTTATTTCAGTCAAAGTTGCTTTTCTATCAGCTTGAATCAATTCGGCCCATTCTCCGCTGACCTCTAGCATCAACAAGGCATTTTCACCCACAGGACTGCCACATACTGTTTGTTTTTCCCTTTTCACACCATTCTTTGTAATCCCTAGAAATGGTTGTGCGTGAAAATCCCAGTAACTGAGCAGATTGTGAAATATTCAGACTGGCCCGTCTGGCACCAATAACCATGCCACGCTCAAAATTGCTTAAATAACCTTTCGTTTCCCATTCCGACATTCAGTTTGGAGTTCAGAAGATTGTCTTGATCAGGGCCACACCCCTAAATGTACTGAAGCAACTGCCATGTGATTGGTTAATTAGATAATTGCATTAATGAGAAATTGAACAGGTGTTCCTAATAATCCTTTTGGTGAGTGTATACACATGGTCATCCACAGATGGTGTAAGGATCGGGATCAAGGTATCGTCGATCATTCCAATGACCTGTGGGATGTGATGGTGTGTTAAAAAATACTGTTGTATTTCTGTGAAGTCCTGTCTTGATGCTGGACATTTAATGTGTTCTGCAGCTAGTGCAAGTAATGCATTGGTGACCGCTGAACAGCTCTTGAAACTGATGCCTTACTTAGTCCAAAACATCACCAAGTACCTGGTGAAAACTGCCTGTTGCAAAACATTTTGAGGCTGATAGGAGTTGGACTTCAGGGGACAAGGCAAAAACGCATCAGCTAAGGTCTAATGCTATTTAGCAGTTGGGCTACTTGTCCTCTTGGCAGGCGGTATCTGGCTTAATTATAGCCATGTCATCAAGGATATCCAAGAGGTTTTGATGCTGTCTGGCAAAGGTATTTAAAGTCACCAATCTACTTCATGGTTGCCTCTGTCTTTGTCTTTCTCTGACCCTAATTGAAGAACACGCTGTAGTGCAGCCATGATTTCTCTATAAACTCTAGAGTAGGTGTAAACTCTATACTAATCCTAGCTCAATTGAAGGAACCATGTGAAGGTTATCAGGTTGTGATAATGTTCACATATCCCACACTGCCTATCGTCAATTTCAGTAATGACATTAGGCCCTACCTTGAAGAAAGTGAAGGTGTGGCATGTTTAGAAATTGTATAGATTGCATCTTCCTTTTATTTATCCTTTGTTCATAATGATGAAGAGTGGTGCTTCTTATAAATATGTATACATAAAACATGTCTTTTTTGTTGAAGTGCATACTGTACGTATCTGTCATGCTAAATATATAGACTTAATAATATTAAAACTGAAATGCTTCTGTCATCAATTATTAGCTGTTTACTTCAGAAAAAGTTAGAGGAACTCTTAATGATTATTCTATTATTTCATATGGCCTTAGGCCTTGTGTGCATGGTTCAACAAACACATGGACACCAAAAACATTGCATCTAGATTTATTCATAAAACAACATTGCATAGTTTTATTAATTTGGGTTATTCAGTTCCCCATGCAAAACACATTGTACAGTGGGATGATTCATAACTACATTTAGAAAACATTTTACATTGCACAATAAATGATTGAAACTTCATAAGTCCTCATTGAACAATAAATCACATTACTTGTGTCTTCTGGCATGATAATTGGCACAGAAATTGTGGGCCTTTCAAAGTTCATCTCCTCTAGTGCAAGCCTCATCTCTTCTAAGGCCAGCTTGGCCTTCTTGAGCTCAATGAGCTGCTGTTGAACGTTGTTGTCTCTCTCACTGGCTTCTTGAAGCCATCGCCTAGTCTTTCAAGACATCTAGCTTCTCCCTCTCCAGCTGCACTAGATCCACTAAACCAAGCCCAGTTCAATTAATTCCTAGTGAATTCCCCAACAATATTTCCTAGACAATAGAGCAGACTGAGACTAATCAAGAGGATTAACCAACTTTACAATCAATTTGTAACCAAAGTTGATGCCTCTACCAACAAAACATTTTAGTTAAATTGTCCATGTTCTGAAACAAGCAGCAACTGCACTCAATTAATCTTATAAAGTTGCCCTTGTTAGTTGCCCTTGTTAACTGGTGCTCCACAAAACTTTCTATGCATGCATGCAAAATAGTCTGGCAGCATCTTGTAATATTATATTATTGATGCCATGAATAAGGAAGAAATTATTAGGAAACTTTGATACAAAACAAAGACTTTTGTGAACCCCAGGCCACAGAACAGGAAGACAGACAGTAGGGTTAATGAGAGCAACTAGAGCAACTATTTCGTTTTACAACATTGTACAGTAAAGTTTAATAAAGTCAATTCATTAATAGTAGTGAATGCAAGTATCATGAACTAAAAAATGAGAAATGCTTTTACAGCATTTATAAATAATTTACATTGCTTCTTTATTAATAAATATAGGCTACTGTTGTTCATTGTTAACTCATTTTGTTGCAACTGCAGCTTGCAACTGAAGTTAATTCATACAAAAAAATAAATAAACATGTATTAGAATTTATATAAACATCCACAAAGATGGATAAATGCTGGAAATGTATTGTTAAATTATACTCTTATATATTGCATTAACTAATGTTTATATTTAATGCCTTATTGTAATGTACACTTCTTGTACTATGTTTAAAAAATAGATTACAGTTACTAGTATTAATTAGGCCTAGTTATCATATTTCTTGTAGTGTTTTAAAAATCAAAACAATGTTTGGTAACACTTTATTTGACAGTGTCCTTTTTACACATGTTAGGGTACTGTAATAACTATAAATTGAGCATAATTGCATGCAAATAACCTCAACCATACCCCACTGCCAAGCCTATAGTATTTACATGTATTATTATTACTCAGTACGTAAATGTATAATTATATGTAACATGGACACCTTTAAAAAAAGTAATGTTTATACACCTTGTGTAGCAACTTGTTAGCAAAGTATGTTTTAAAGTTTTTCAAGTTTGAGGTCTGACTGTGAGTAAAATACAAATTTCTCTTCAAGCACTGTTAATCACAGTGTATTTTACTCAAAAACCACATTGGAAAATCCTGAGGGAATCCCTGGCTCAAAAATGCAAATTCTCCTCTGGGTTTCGGACTACAAACTACTATTGCTCACAAGCAGAGAATGGGAATTCTTCTGCGATTGCATTGAAAAGTAGGCCTATTCATTTTTTAAAGAAAACTGATGATGTCTAATGTGACAAACACATCTTTTCAGATTGCTTTCGATTTGTTCCTGTCACACAAGATTTTAAAGTATGTGAAGTGTTTGGTTTCAATGTAGTCCCACATGTGATATTGAGAGTTGAACCCTTGGACTGCTAATGGACTCAACATGCCTGTAGGCTTGTGTGGGCATCTGCTTGAGATGAGTATTACCCTTTTCCTGGCATCATGGCGAAAAATATGGTGCTAGCATGTGCATGACTGAAAGGCAAATATAGGCTGCTCATTGTAAAATTGGTTATCAAGCTTTCATGTCTCCTATTATTGTGGAAGACTGATGTCACATTACACACACTCACTGCCTTTCAGTGATTTAAGTATATCCGCATATTAAAAGCTTCCATGTAGGTAATAGTGGTTTGTTTATTTTATTAATCATTTTAAAAGCATCAAAGTAGAAATTTGGTGAGCGGAAGAGTGACGCTTGATCAGTTCTCCCCGCAGACATAATTAGACTAAGTTAGGATGACGTAAAAATTGCTCCTCACTTCTCTTTATTTTATATTTACACAGCCTTTTATCTATAGCCACACACTGACACCACTGGATTGCATTCAGAGGCAACCAACACTGAGATCGGAATTTAAATCAGCGCATGAATATGGAGGGATTCTTTTGAATTTCCGTTTTGTACATCAGCCTGTCACTCACTGCATCAGCTTCCACTTTAGCCTCACATGACTGAAATACTGAATTCAAAAATATGATAAACGCCATGTCAACCCTCTGACAGTAATGTGAAATTCACCATGCTCACCTCTTAACTGTGTAGCACATGTTTGAATAGTTCTGATACACTGCCCCTGGTCAGACACATACTGACAGGGGAATATGTGGAGCACATAAAAAAAGATACTTGTAGCAGACAAGCTTGCAGCTTTTTCTTTCTACTCAGACTGTGAATAAGATACGATTGCTTCACGCTATGCATAAAACAGTGTAGTGCTTATTATTTTTCTCAGATTTGCCTGACCAATCTGTGTCTAAAGTTAAAGATGATCACCCCAAGGTGAAACCGTCAGCGTACACATCACAGTTGGAGTTGGATTTAATTATCTGCAGTGGTGCTTGATTGCTAACTATATATCGCAGCACACGCCGCTAGCATAATTGTTTTAATACCCCCATGTCAGTTTAATGAAGGAAAAGAAGAACCAGTTCTGTCCTCAAGACTGAATGCTTAATTTGTTTTTTCAGAAAGCGGAGTCACAATAAAATTACTTCACAAATGTCTTTGTCCTTGCCTAATTTTAGGAGGATATTTATTGTTGTGGTACAATCATGGAATATATGAAGACTTTCATCTTTTAATATGTTTTTATAATTTAATACCATGTATCAGTATTATTATACTTTATTAATATTCATAATAATGTCCAGTTGTATTATCTTGTGGAGTTTAAGTGGTTGAATGCATGAAGAGATAGATAGCATGGATCTATGTGAGTAACACATGTAAGACAGAGGGAAAGCTATGTATTGCTTGGGGGTATTTGTGCAATGTAACATGTTCACTCAGCATATAAGTTTCTATTGATGCAAAATGTAACATGGATGTATGACATATGTTCAAGCAACAAGTTTTGTTACCTTACAATTTTCTCTGTTATGTATATAAGCTCAATCTGACAATACTGACTCAGAGAAACCAGGACTTGCATAGACCTGGTATGAATACAACATCTTCTGAAAGTTCTCTCCTGACATATAAGGAAAAAAAGGCAAGATAACTGGTGTCCTGTGAATAAAAGGCTTAAATCTACAATTTGGCATCATGAACAACAGGATCACATCTTCAGGCATTTGTCTCAATCATTTACTCAATTCTAAGTCTGCCTGATGATTAGACATTGACAGAAAAACTGCTTAAGAGAACTGTGTTATTTAAAGCACTAGTTGTGTTGCCAATGAATATATGTGTCAGAATTTTTGTATTAATTTGATGTGGCTTATTTGAGTTGCTCTGATCAGTAAACCTCTTAAATATTTGAATGATACTGGGATTGTCTTTTTGTTGAAAATACTTCAAAAAAGTGGATCTTTTTTAGAAAAAAAGACCATTTAGTCAAATATTGGAATTAGCTGTAAGGCAATTTAGCAATTAGCTTGACTTGATCGCTTGACTTGACTGGTAGGTGGTTGGAAAAAAGGTGAGACTGTAAAAACAATGGCGGGGTAATCTCTAAAGTATTTACAACACACCAAGAATCGTTTCAGAAGGAAACGAGGAGAGTGTGTCAAGCGGTGATTTATAGTGGTTTAAAGTGGCGGGTCTGTGCTCTGAGTTAGTGCAGTATATCTAAATGTATAAATATTCGAAGAAAACTCTAAAACTTTTAAATACGCTGCGGATTGACCCCTTAGGAGAAGAGTATCAATGGAATTAAGAGCTAGAATCACAGGCATTCTGATTTTGACAATGAAGGTGTTCAATATTTGTGGAGGAGACTGGTCTGAGTTAAACTAAAGAAAAAACAAAGAAAATAATCTTAAATAAACTTATAAGGAAAAAAAGGAAGAAAATGAAACTGATCTGTGTTAACGAAAAGCAAACAATCAAAATATCTAAAAATAAATAAATGATTAGTTAACTTTCTTTAGTTTTTTTCCCCTTCTTTTTCCCTTGAGTGATTAGAGCTGGTGGAAATGGGAACAAGGAAGGAAAAGGGACGGAAAAGGAAAGGAAAAGGAAAGCAGAGTATAGCAGAGGGCCTCCCCTGGAATTCACATACACACACACAAGCACACACAGACAGAGACACATGAAATAACTGTTTTGAGCACAGACACAGAGTGACAAATATTTTGCAAGATGACAGAAAGTGGCTTAAACAGCAGAATAATATCTGCTTGGTACCTGGAAAAGGAAAATAAGAAACAAGCTAAGCTTTTGAAAAAAAATAAAATAAAAAATAAATAAAAAAAATAACTGGATTTTAATGCGTCTTTGGATGTGCAGCTAAGTTGGTTTGAGTCCCAAAAAGTCATCAAGTCAAACGCATTCCCAATACTGGCAGCTCTTTGGATTGTGAAACAAGGTGGAATCTGTTGCGGTATTGATGGCTGCCCAGTTCCACTTGTTGAAACAATGAAGCCTCAAATTCAAGCATATGACAAGTTGAACAAAATCATGTCTATTAACTGTTCAGATAAAGAAATTACAATCAGTGATGATTCATTTGATCCAGATTGGACAATTATAATAACTGAAGTTTAAAGGAAATATTCACAAGCACCAGTGAAATCCACAACAACTGTAACTCTGCCTCTTCCTCACAACCCAATTTATCTGGTTTTGCCTGAACAATTTACAAGACCATGTCCATCTAAACCTGACCATACAGACGCAGGTTTTGAGATCAAACGGAGGTCCAGTTGACAGGATGTATATTGCATCTGCACAAGCAGCTCCAATAATAATGTGATCTAAATCAGCTCAGCCAAACAGAGACATTCTGCGATGTACACCAGTTTTGTAATTATGGGGTGGTGACTTTATGGGACTGGGGTAATGAGACGAGATGACGACATGATCACAGTTGATAAGATCGGTCCTGACTTTTCTTCACCTGCAATTAAAAGTGAAGAATCTGGAATAATGACAGATGAGAGACCCTTCACACCAGGAGAACGTCAGGCCATTCTCACAGCCCTGCCTTCTTTAAGATACAAGATCCAAACACGGAGCTTTGGCGAGAATTAGACTCAATGGTCGAAGCACATCAAGTGTCATTAAGAGGCATACATCATTGTGAAAGCTAAAATCTCAAGAGACAGATGGGAACACTTGCCAGCTTCGATAACAACGGCCCAATGTATAGATTTGTGGTTTGATGGCCAGGGACGACCCCTGGGTCTTTGGCAAGCATTAGATGTGTTCCGAAAAGAAATCCATGAAATCTTGGGCAGCGGTAAAATTCTTTTCACATTAGTGACACTGATTAAGCAAAAGGATGATTAATCTCCAGATGAATATGTTCTGCATAAGTGGAATGCTTATGAAAAGATGGGACTCTCTGCTAAGAAAGAACCTGACAGAGATGATGTCCAGTTCACTGACACACCCGTGGATGGAATTAGCACGAAATACCAACACGCACCTTGATCAATCCAGGTGAGATATTTGACCAAATTATGCAATGGGCTTGCCGCCTAGAGATGGCTATGAGATCAAACAAAGAAGAAGGAAACAAGCCATTCCATAAAGGACAGCTCAATGGACACAAAGAAGAGGATGAATGTTTGCCTCAATTGTGGGAAGCCTGGCCATGTTAGACAAGATTGTTGGGCTAAAGGAGGTGGAGCAGAAGGTCAAGGTCCATCATATAAACAGATCAGTACAAAAAACCATGATGAAACTTCTCAAGAAAAGACATGGACTGAAGTACAATTCTGTCAGCTCATTGAGGGAATTATGCGCAATAGGAATCAGCAGCCCCCTGGATTAGTAAGAAAAGAGACAATCGCCTTCAATCAACGCCTTCATCAATGCATTTATAGGGGGCCACCCATGTGATATTTTGGTTGACACAGGATTATCAATTTCAATAACAGATTTGACCTACCACAGATGAAACTATGTAAGTTGGAGGAAACTAAGGAGTTGGATGAGGTATCACAAAATTTCATAAAAGCATACAAGTTCCTCTGCAAATACATGAAGGTGAAGTCTTATGGACATCTTTTTGGGTGGGGCCGAATTCACAAGGAAGCCTTATTTTGCATGGACAAAACTCTTCCATTGTTAAACATGATCATATTCCTTGACAGTCGTCATATCGCTACAACAGCTGAGATAATACCACAAGAAGATTGCACATGTAATCTAAGGTCTGTTGGTACAGCAAAACCAATCAGGAACTGGGAAAAAGATGGTGTGTGGGGTCTTCTGTGCAGTTTATATCTGGATGTTTGGGCTAAACACAACTTGGATTGTGGCAAATCAAACATTGATCCCATTGTTATTGAGGGTCCGATAAGCTATGGAAGCGATAGTGGCAGACTTGAAAGCTGAAGGGCTCATCAGACAAACTTCAACCACCAATAGTCCTGTCTGGCCTGTCAAGAAATCAGGTAACTCATGGCGTTTAACCATCAATTACACAAGACTTAACAGTGTAACACCAAAACCGCATCCTATTATGGCCAATCCTGGCACCATTCTGAATGATATTCCAGGAAATGCAAGCATTTTTACAGTACTAGATGTACTATTGGCTTTCTGGTCTATACCTATAGATGAAAGATCTCAAGAGAAATTGGGTTTCACAGTGGGGACAAAACTTCCGAAACCTCTAACATTTACAGGAATGCGGAAGGTGATGGGATTTTCAACTATTGACATCAGTATATACCTGATTTTGCCAGTATCACTAGCCCCCTCATTGACCTGTATAAGGGAGAAACTCCAGACTCCAGAAAGCCTGGAGTCAAACAGATAAATTGGTCACTGGAAGCTGAGGAAGCGTTTATTTCAATGAAAGAGAATCGTCAGCAAGAGTAATGGTGGAAGACGTTTTCCTCGCTGGGGTCTTCCATATGAACTTGATTCTGACAATGGAACTCACTTCATTGGAAAACTGATAAAGGAAGCAATGAAACTGATGGGTATTAAACATAAATTCCACATTCCGTATACACAAAGCTCGGGGATGGTGGAGCGGATGAACCGAATCGTTGAAAACATCTCTAACCAATGCCATTTTGTGAACTGGCCAAGGTTGGCATAAATTATCACCTGCCATTTTGTGGACCTTGAGAGCAACTCCAAAGAGAGTTACAGGGCTAACCCCTTTTGAACCGACAGGAAGACACTGGAAGAGCAGTGGTTCTACCTCCACACTGCCACCTCCGGAATAGGAGGGGATTCTACTTTGTTCCAAGAAAAGTTACGAAGCTATCCCACAATGCTGGACAAAGCTACTAAAGACAATAATAAGAAAGTGCGAGAAGCTCAACAGCAATGGGATGAAAAATACACCACTACTGACATTCCACACATTCCAGAGTTTGGCAGTTTTGTTATGATTAAACATATTGCTAGGAAAGGTTTAGAGCCTAGATCTGCTCTAGAGGACCATATGAGACACTCTGAACAACTGTTACAAGTGTTTGCCTTAAAGGGAAGGGTGTAGGAACAGATAGATGGTAGAGATTGAGCAGTGTTCATCCATCAGTTTTAAAGATTGGGAATAAAGAAGTGATGTTTAATTGCTTTTTGCTTCCATTTCAGAAATGAATTCCATTTACAATGATTAGAGATGGTTGCAAGCTATTCCCAATACTCAACAACAATGGTATGCTTACTTTTAATTTTACTTGGCATTTACCAAAGAAGTCAGGCTTTCTGGACTCCTCGAGTTCAAGGAAACATATAAAATGCAACTCTGAAATCTGGCCAACATTTTATTTTCAAATGGGGATTATGGGATTGGGTACCATGTAATGATACAGACCTTGATAAATATTGTGAGGACGTCTTGTAACTTTTACCATCAATGTTATAAAGAAGAGTAATTTGGCCTGTGAAAGATAGGGGTATTCTGGTAATGCACACACATGAGAAATTTGTTCAAAAGAACAGTGTGTAGTTGTGGGGTTAGACCTTGTAAGGTACTAATGTGGAAATTAATATTAATTTTGAATCATACTCACATGCTTACAATATGGGACTCATTAGCCCAAGGGTGCTATGTATCCCATTGTGTTACCATGTGAAGGGTTTCTGAGAGATAATTCCACAGGGAAAACAAGATTCAAGGGAAATTATGTATGAGTATGGCAGTCAGAAGTTAAGAATGAATATATGTGAGACTGAACTAGAGTAGGACTGTGTCAAAAACCAGGTGATCGAGAGCTAGTATACATTGGTGGTTGCCCAATCAAAGTGATCATGTCATTCTTTGTAGGAAGTATTCAATGTAGTCTAGTATCGATGAGTGCCACATGGGCACTGAATGTAGTTGAAAATCTGATAGGAGCACAAACTATCATATTAAACACTCCACACAATATAGTAACACTGTTGAACAACACAAACATTAAAACCATAACTGACGCAAGAAGAGCAAAATGGGAAGCTCACAATGTGGAACTCATTAGCCCAAGGGTGTATGTATCCCATATAGGGTTCGGGTACCGAAACTTGGTTCTGATGGGAACCGGTTCTGACGTAAACGGTAGTAACCAAGACAGAATAAGAATGAAATTTCGGTGCCTGACTTCGATGCCTGAGTCTGTGGCATGCGGTGGCATGAGGCGCACACACGCAGTCTCTCGCTGTCTCCCTCTCTGACGTGCGCTGCACTATACAGTTCATTGAAGCACTGTCTGATCTGTCTCGCACGCGCTGCTTTCTTGCTCGCACTAGATTCACTTCTAGTGGATATTCAAACTAATTTCAACGATCATTCCGGGAGGCGGTATCAATGATGCGGTAGACTCCGGAACGTCAGCTTGATACATGTCTCATTAGCTAAGAGGGCATTAAACTACACGTGAATCCCCTGTGCCTGTTAACACCCATTTCGACATATGTGTCTTGAGCAAATAAAAAATGTTTTTCAACAATATTACCCAATTTCGACAGTTTTACTATGAAAAGATTAGGCAGGATGATTTTCAGATCATTTAAAAAAAATAAAAAAATAAACTTAGGCCACAACACCCATTAGTCAAAAGTGTTGTGGACGCATATGTTTTGTGTGTTTTGACGCATATGTTTTTGTATGTGTTTTGTGGCCCTATTTCAGAAACTTCATTTTTAGTGTTTTTCAATAACCACCAATAAACAATATTCTCTCAAGAAATACAAACATGTACATACATGTTGCTCACATATTATGGTAGCCCTGTTTGTGCTAAATATAGTGTAATTTCACCTGTGCCATTAATAGGTTTATAAGCAACTGAAAAAAGCACAAATGTAAGGGCATCTCAAAACATCTCAAGGACTCCAAAAACACCCTAGACCTCAGAGGGTTAAAGCAGCTCAAGAGGAGGAAATTCAAGCAATGGGTCATGTAATCTTAGCAAATGAAGTAGCTAAATTGATGTCTGAGAGGAAATTAACATGAATTCTAGGGGATTTATCATGATCAGAGTGGATAGTTTTGATTATGGTTGAAGTTTTTGTGTTTCTGTTAGTAATACAACTCTTTAGAAGGAATTAGAAGGAAAAATACCAAACCTGTTAAATTGATTATTACTAACCGGATGGATAGAACAGAGAATGGGACATACAGAGTGAAGTAGGAGATTTATTACTTACAAAACACAACCTTATAACCAATGATCACCTGCTTACTGATTTTCAACCCCAAGGAATAGGATCCTTTAACATCAACGTTTATTTTAGTTTATTATTTTTGGCACGGAAATGAAGGAGTTAATTACTTAACGAGTTCAGACACGGACAGAAGACTTATCAGTTTTTTATTTTCTTAGATGATTGGGGTTCATTTTAAATACTAACACATAGATGTTAAATGACACATTGTATATGGGGACATAACATGGGTTGTTGTTTTTTTCTTTGTCTTGTTTTTGTGTCGCTTTCTGTTTCTTATGTCCTTTCTGTCTATCTCTTGGTCTGCTATTTCTCCCCTTCACTATCACTTCAATAGGTTGGCCACCTGGAAATGATGGCGTGGAACTGATGGCCGTAGTTCCCAGTGGAGGGAGATGAAGACTAAAATGTAATCTTTTAATATGTTGTTACAGGTCCTACTGTGTAATTAAACCAACATATCAGAAAACATGCTTAAATGATTCCCTATTGTGCACACAGAAAGAGCTATTTTATTCAGGTATTCCTGACTCTCTCTCTCTCAAAATAAATAAATAAAACCTTGTCCTGCAATACTGCATGACAGAGAGAAGGACCCATTAAGTATTCTGCGTCCATTCGTACCCTAATAATTAGAATCATTCCACATCCAGTGAACTCAGAATGACCTGTTTTTGCAGGAGAACTATGATTGTAGGTTGTTCTTGGGATATGTCCAATCAAATTCACTGAATGGAAGGTGACAGAAGAATAAAAGCTCACAGAACCATGTTGCTGATTCTGAACACTTAATTAGCTTCATCCCAGGAGAGATTGTGGTGAGTCTGTTTATATTCAACCGTGCATTTGCAATGACATCGATCATCTGATACATGGAACATATGCAAACTTCCAAATACAACGCATATTTTACACCAGGGGAATCAAAGCAGTGCAAATGAGCAGTATTTGTCGTTTGTCATAAGTTATTTCTGCTTTCCTTGTACCAAATCAATCAAAGCATGCTATAATTCAAACACATGCTTGATATTTTATTGTATTTGCCACCCCCACTCATCACAAAATAGAAAGTTAACCTAAAAACCTTGATTAATTGACTTGATTAATTGACTTGAATTGAAAGACTGGCACAATTCCAATGACTAACTTACCTGAGAGATGTAATTTCTTTTGACAAGCAATCAAATTGTAAATTGTTCCACTTCCTGATCACAGAAAAAAGTAAGCAGATATGCATGGCAGTGATTATGCACTCATTAAATTCTTTGTTAAAACCATCTGTTTATTAAAAAAAAAATGGAAAGAAAATGAGTTTGACAGTGCAGCATCAAAAAGCAATATATGAAAATGCCTTACCAACTTATTGTTTAACTTGTAGTTTATCAGTAGGCCTATTCAGTCATCAGCATTATAAAACCTAATAAGATATTTATCTAATCAGTCTGACATATACATTTATTTGGAAGTGAGAACAGGATTGTAACCATGTGCGCATGAAAAAGAGATGTCCTGATAAGTGCTCTTCAGTAATGCTCAGTAAATTTATTTGAAAGCATGCTTATATTCTTGAACTCATTAAAAATTAAATTCCTTATTCAAAATAAAGGAAAGGTCAAAAAGACTATACACTTTTCCCAGTAGAAATAGTCATACCTTAGAGTTTCAAATCACAAATGAATTCACAGAGGCAGGAAATGTTCTGTGTGGATAAACAATTGATATTCAAGAAAATAAGTTTCAAATACCCATGAGACATAACTTGGCATTTCAGTTTGTAGAGATCTTTCTTTTGTTTCATTTGTTCCTGTAATACATTCATGTAGCTCTGGTTATTAACTGATTATCGCCAAGTGTGGTTGTACGCTTCTCAAGGAAGACACAAACTGTACCGATAAATATGATCCTTGAATGTACTGTCTAAGTTGCTAAAACAAAACGTGTCTGCTATACATGTAACTTAGGCTCTGGGATAGTTCAACCAGAGATTTTAATCAAGTAGTCATTTACTCACCCTGGTGTTGTATGACTGTAGCATTTATGACACTATCAGGTGCCATGTGCGTTGGATTTCGACTAAATTTCACATCCGTCACTATATTGTGCCCTAGGATGACAATGCGTTTTGTTATTATCGTGCATACTGTAGATAAAATACATTGGGGTTTAAAACAAAACATGTCTTATTCTATTGAAATGAATCACATTTTGAGGAATTTGCCACACCTTGTAACATTTTACCGAGCACTAAAACCATTAACAACACACAAGCTAATAAAGCAAAAATTGAACACTACTATGATTGTAATGATTGTGTAGAGCCACCACAACAGCAGAATCATAGCAGCATCAGTATGCATGCTCTTATAAGGATCTGCACACTTCTGAAGTCATTTTTAATATGCTTAAATCTGCACAATCTCTGAAGGCCCAATCCTTCCACCAGGAGTGGTGAATAAATGAGTGTCTGACAGAGCAGCCATAGTAAAGATCAAAAGCGAAGGAGATAATTAACAGTAGACTAATTGATACCCACCCTGAGTTTTCACCAGAAATGAAAAAGAGTACAGCTTTGCTTAATATTAATTGGGCAAGAATATGCATGCAATCTGTTCTGATGTTGGATCTTAAGCCCTCATGCACCAAATGTACCAATGGGCTTTCACTTCTACAGCACAGCAGAAGCACATCAGTTTGTGGGTTCTTGAAACAGAAGGAATTGCAAAATTATAAAAGAAATTCATATGGGTGACCTAATGTGCCCACTTCAAAAAAGGTTAAGTTAAAACTTCGAGAAAGTCAAAAACACTTGCATGATTGGCGTTCACACAGAAAGATAAATCAAATGCACATCAGCTAACACAAGTTTTCCACATTTAGTTTAAAATGATACAATTTAAATGCTGCTTTTCAAAACAAAACTAGTTACTTGCTTGTTGGTCTTTTTCCTTAAAGGGACAATGCGTAGTTTAAGGTATTTTATCATCTAAAATCAATATTTTTATTCATAAATAAATGTCCTCAATGGTGTACAAATACCTCTGCCAATGTGACTTATCCTCGTAAACTAAGAATTTAGTATCTTTATATACATGGGACAGGTAGGTCCACCGAGGCTTCCATGTCGTTCCAATATCTTGAAAAACTATAATAGCAGAGAATAAGATTTCAGGCCAATAGCATGCGTTCCAAAACGCATTTTCATTCAGGAGCTAGCGTCATGTGACTAAAAGTAGCTGAACCGAACAAAAAGATTTGAGAGACGTTTGTCACTGCCACGGCAAGTTTAAAGTCTGCACTGCACGTTATTTATAATGGAGGACCATTCTTACGTGGAGACCAAAAGACCAGAATTTTTTTCCAGCTGTCCAACGATAAAACACCGACAACCAATCAGAATCCATTCTAATTTAAAGGTCTCGTGCATTTAAAATGGCAGATGACATACAGTAGGTAGACAACCAGAATGTGGTCTTTACACGCTGCAGTTTTGCCGCGGCGGTAAAAGTTGAGGTGTATTTGCTGCCTTTGGCCGCTAGGAGGCGCTACAATCACAGACTTTGAAAAGTGTCCGTTTTTCGTGTAATCTACAGCTGCGCTGCGGCTCTTTCAGAGCGATTGAAAGTTGGTAGGCCTAGCAGATTAATTCAAGTAAAACGTAGTTAAATAATAATTAATCACAATACTGAAATTAAATTTAAAAAATAATGAAACCTTAAAACATTGCAGTCGAAACACATTAGGCTACATCAATGAGGCTTTACAATCGTATAAGACAATAATGCATTAGCAGTCTAACGATAGCTGTGTGGTTAACGCATCATCCTCAACCTCATAGACCTCCAAACGACACAAGATCGAACCTTGTTACAGCTGTTGTCCGACAGCTTTTATGTTTTACCATTTTTAACTTAAATAGGTAGCTGTTTATTAGCGATTTTATTAACTATTTATTTACTTAAAGTGTCCGACATAATTTGCCACTTCTCATTGAGAGCTGAGGTCGCAGATAAATTCAAGGTTAACACTGTAGCCGCTATACTTGGGGACGAGTGGGACATGTCCCGACCACTTTTGCCAGGGTCCACTTTTGAAATCTTATAGCTAACAGCATTCGTTTCATTCGTTTGTTAAATTAGAGGCGATCTAGCACTGAAATGTGTTGTGTTCACTCGGACGCGCGCTGCAATCCGTTCATTCGTTTCATTCGTTCCGGTGAAATCACAAATCAAAATAGGCTACACACAACGTGTCCCTGCTTCTCTGGGTTCTAATCCGCACTCGTACAATTTTTTTTTACCCTCATCAGAACCGAAAATGTTTTTCAGTGGTAGTAGGCATATATATAGTAGGCATAAAGAAGTTAATCGTTGAGGTAAAAAAAAAAAAAAATCCTCCCTTTTCAAGTATACTTTAAAAAAGATGGATATATGGAAAGCAATTGGTCGTATCCTGGGAATAAATGGTGAGAAGTATTCACAATGAGATATTATGCAGTTTTGCATAGTGTTACAAAATTACCTCAGGTAGGTTATCCAGCGCTAGTTGACAACATTGCTGAAGTTACAGTGAAGAAGGCATGTATTCATAAAGGTGTTAACTAGGCAATGTTTTTATCCCATCATTGACTTCGTCAGCTAAATCCACTGTATGATATTACACTAGACTTGCTAGATTCACTGTTTAGATGTGCTCCCAACAATCTATTTAGCTACTTTGAAACTGCAGCGCGGGCGCGTGCATGCTTGAGAATAAAGGACCGTTATCAGTCGTTGGTGTGGACGTATATATAGTTATCTTTATTGTTATCTTTATAGTTATCGTGCTTAGTGTGAACGGGCCTTTAGGAACATTAAATTGACTGCTGTGTTCGTTACTACACCCAAGAACAGAACACTACAATGGATTAGAAGCCATTCTGCTCCAGCGTATCCACAATGACGGACTATGATGACATCTCGCTCAGGGCAGGTCTGTGTTGTAACACTGATGTCAATCCACAATCGTGGGAGGGGTGTCCGATTTAGTCACATCACAAAATCGAGCGGATCAATATGAGGCAGGGGAAAACGTATAAGGAGATTAAAACAAAATCACTGGATGGATTTTTATCATACTAGGATGGTTGTCTACAGGCACCCCTTTAATGAACTCTTTAAGAACGAGAAGTTTTTTTTTTCTTTTTATTACAGACAGAGGCGAAATCGAAATTATTAAATAGATTTATAGATTTTAAAAGAAAAATGTGCCTACACATTTTTCTGTGAATAACAACAACAAACTTTCCATCCTCTTAAATGTTTCTTTCCAATTCCCCTTGCATTCATCCTCCTTGAACTGTCTCCTTGAAGTCAACTGTGCAGGCAAAAAAGTTTCTTTCTTCCATTTTGAAAGCAAATGAAAAACAGTGCTCATATAATTTAAGTCGAGGTGGACTGTGAGTAGCACACTCGACAGTGAGTTATTTGGCTGCAGGTACACACAAACACAGCATTACACGCTTACAAGCCCCAGAGGGACCACACACTATAAATAAAAGGCCTAACAACACACATTCAAATCCACAGGGGAGCACAGATGTCTTCAGTCTGTCTTAATGTTCAGGTCTTGTTACATCTTTTTTGTTGGTTGTACAACTTTATACATCCATTGATGTATTTATCCACTGTTGTCTTACACCAAAATACTTTTAAGAACAACATTTTGCACTTAATTACTGTAAAGATTTATACTCCAGAGATCTTTAGATACCCAATGGACTGCTACGTCTGAATGTGCAGCATGTCCCTACTCAGTTACTATATGATCAGTGAAGCTTTCAGAAAATGTTAAGGACCTTAAAGCAAGAAGAACATGATTTCAGACAGCACTGCTACTTGTGTAAAACAGTTAAATGGTTTTCAAAATTTCCTAAAGCTGAACATGAATTCTAATAATTATATACAGTACATTCATATAATATGCCAATGTGGGTCATGGAGAAAAATATGAATAATATGAAGAAAAAAAAGCATAAATTATACAATGCAACTTAAAACATGTTTTGTTGATTTATAAGAATTTAAGTTGTATTTATCTGTCTTTTAATTCATCTGGTTGGATAAAGTAAAAAAATCTAACATTATTAGAAGGCATAGAGTTACACTTTATTTTGATAGTCTACGGCATACATTCTACTAACTCTAAGTAACTTTGCAACCACATTACATTTTAACTATATCTCATTAATTTACAACTACATGTCAACTAACTCGCATCAGATAATTGGTAGATTATTTGGGTTATGGTTAGGGTTAGTAGAATAAGTTATTTGTTGGGGAACCATCAAAAAAGTGTTGGCAGATATAAAGCAGACAGTCTACTAATACTCAAATGACTGCTAGTTGACTTTTAGTTGCAGAGTGACTTAGTTAGAAGAATGTCTAAAATGGACTCTTGAGTATTACCAGGTAAAGTTTACCCAAACATTCTGTCATAATTTATTCACACACAAAACAGATTGATTTTTTTCTCTTCTCCATACAATCACAAACCACTGACTTTGTTTAAACATTAATTGTAACATATAATATAAGACAGATTTAAAGCTGCAATACCTAAGATTGGCATGCCGCTAGAGGGCACTACATTCAAAACAACAACAGCGGCTTTGCTTGATGATGACGTGGAGGAACGCGGAATGATGGGAACTGTTGTTTTCAACTCCACCGTGAATAAATCAGTCAGACGGGAATCGAAAATTAGTTGTCATGGATGAGGTAAAGTTCGATTTCTATAAATGTTGCATTTAATGACATGCTTGTTTTTCATTAAACTGAAATACCCGCATAAAAGTCAGGTTTAAAAGTAAATTAGTTATCACAGATGCTACTGTACCAAGTCACTGGACGAAGCTATGGTGGAGAGGGTTTGAAGTCAAATCGTTGCTAATGGATCCTGACTTCGCCCTATGCTGCAATATGCATTTAGTTTTGCATTCATTTACAGAAATCAGCTGCTTGAATGACAATTACTGATGTTATTAGATTTTTCAGGAGAAATTCTCAATTCATTCAGTTAACGAGATGCTCTGAGGTAAAGTTTTCAGACTGCAGACTCAGAAACGATTGTATTTAATTGTACAGTACAATCATAACATAGAACAGACATTATCTTCCTTTCATGTCATTAAACATAACAATATTGCTGGACATATACTGATGAGAAACTGCGCGTCCGGTGTGTGATACTGGACTTTGTCCTAGACGTGGCGCGGCTCTTCTCGTCTGGTGTGCGACCCCTTTACAGCCAACAGTTCACATTCCGAGAATAATTGAAAAGAATAATGCACCAGAATGTGCACCATTCCATTACAAATGCATGAAACAAGCTGATGTTTGTTGCTTAGACGCAAACGCACAACTACAACTTGTCCAGGACTACACGTAGTACGAGCGGAAACCGAGGTAACGCGGATATGACGCGATTGACTGGCGACTCCCAGCTCACCCCTGCTCACACGCCCCATTTCCTTGGTTAAAATCTAAATTTTCTCGCGATTTAAACATTGCTTGAAACATTTGGAATATTGTAAGTTATCATCTTAACTAAATATATAACACTGGCCTTGTGATTTTGGGATATTTTAATGCAAAAATCTTAGGTATTCCACCTTTAAATGTCTTTGATTTCTCCTTCATAACAGATTCAGTTGAAAAACTGTTCCTAGGCCATTTAATAGTGGCAAATTTACAAATATGTCTAATTTCTGCAATACATTTCATTTCACATTGGCACTTGTTTCAAAATATGCTTTTTTTGGCTTTAGCTTTATAGATATGCGGCAGCTTTTTTCCCATTCTCTTTTGAATGTCTTGGGTTATGTCACCTGTTCAAGAGGTATAACAGCACATGCTGATCTCCTGTGATGGATCACGAGCAGGTGTTACATGCCCACGAGGGAAACAGCCAATTTAAACAATCATTCAATCAGCAAAATCAACAGAAAAAAAATGGAAAGCTTTAGTCAATAGCAGTTCAAACAAATGGGTAATGCAACACCTGTGGATGTGTGTGAGACAATCATTTAAAATGACTGAAGAACATGCTCTTTTCACTAATCACAGAATGCTTGACTTACTAAGCAACTGCGGTACTTAATTTCAAACATCTGGTTAGACTACTACATATTGATATATTGTAATCAAATCAAAACATTATAGCTCAATATAAAACAACTGATGATAAAATGGAGATGGCAATGACAACCTGAACAGCATATTATTGTTTCATTTTACCGCTAAATTTGAGATTTAAAGTGGTGTTTATTGATCACATGTTCTGGTTTTGCCAAGTTAGCTGTGTTCCTTAATCAACATTCCTTCACAGAAATTTAATCCCAACCATATCCCTACCACTAAACCTAACCTTAAACTCATATCCCTAAAATCAGAGTGAAATGATAGGTGAATTCCCTAATGTAGAAACTCCTTAATCTGTTTGTAAGCATAAACTTGACATAAACTGTAAAAAAAACCCTTCTGATTGGTTGATTGGACTGTTGTTCCAGGATCAACAAAGATGTTGATCCAGGAACATGTTGCATTTGGTGAAATCAAGTTCTGTTTATTGGTAATAATCAAAAGAGAGAACAGGCTGTTCCTGTTGGGATGTCTTTTAATCCGAAAAATACTACTAATAATAAACATTTCTTTATTGCAAGAATCATTAATCGATCAGATATGTTAGTGACGATGTTGATTAGGAGGCGAGCCTTATCTCATTAAAGTTCGTATCTATAGCACGAATGTCATTTCTTGTGCCATTTAAATGCCAAAAACATTTTTTTGCGTATATATGGTACGCGTGCTTTCGCGTTCATATGATATGCACTTCATGCCGTGTAATAGGTACGAACTCCTCACCCCCTCCCCCTACCTACCCAGAGTTTTTTAGTGCGTAGCATAAGCACGCAAAAAAATATTTTGTGGCGTATAAATGCCACGTGAAATGACATTCGTGGTATTGAGAATGAGGAGTCACGTGCCGATTCGGGCGGGGTCTGAGCCCGGTCGGCCATGATGGTAGGAGGACGCATCTGGTTACCATAGACGGCCTTTAGAACCTGTCAGAGACGCGACTAAACATTCCAGAGCTCTTTAATTTTCGCGCATTTATTATTTTTCGCGCATTTATTATTTTGGCAGGACAGAGACAGATCTAAGAATACAAGAAAAAAAGAAGAGAGTAAAGCAATGCAATGCAAAAGATAAGGTAAAAGAAAAGGGACCTTACAGGAACAAACTCACACAACGCGCAAAACAGCGGTATTTAGAGAAGCAGCATCAAGATATTTGTTCTTTTGCACTAATAACAGTATTATTATTTTATTATTATTACTTTTGTCCATGAAACCAATGTTGTCCGAATAAACATTTATATATTTCAGTTCTCAATAAATATTCTTAAGCCATATCAAGTTGTTTCAAACATTTATTTTAAAGAAATAAAAAAGTAATGACCAAGGCACTCAAACACCACTTTTGCATATGTTCGTTAAGGCACAGCAAACAGTGAAAATTGTATACTAAAGGCATCAGCCAACCAAGCAATCCGGCACGTCTCCTCGTCAGGTCAAAGACTTTCGGTAACCTATAAAACTTTTTCTATTGTTCCTATGTTTTCCATATGTATCGTGTGAGTTATGGGAGGAGTTTTAACGCAGCAGTGACTTCCAGGCATGGTAAAACAGAAATGCGAAGAATCTCCTCTACTACCGAGTTAAAAACACACATAAACAATACTGTTTTGCCGTGGGAATCCTACCAACATGGCGGATAGGGGAGGGGCTCTGTACAATGACGACAACTCCTCATTCTCAATAGACACGCATTTTCATGAGACTGTGTTGGGGAGGCCGTGTATGGTGTCAAAGAAAGTGAGTCATTTTTAGTCGCTCAGGGTGGCCAAGCATTCTAATCAGTGTTGGTCCACTTGAGCTCCAGCTGTTCAGCTTTGGCAGTGCATCAAATGGGCTATGTACATCAACGAGTCTAAAACTTAAGCCACAAAGGATGAATCAATTGCCAAATTACATTTCTAACATGGAACTCCACATTTAGTTATCGTCCTACTAAGGACTGTGGTTTTATGGGATTGCATAATATGGAATATGGATTGCATATGGAATGCAAAAATAGAAACCTTAACCTTTCGGTTGAAGCCATGGGTCAGGTTGGTCCTACAGATACAGCAACTTCACTGTACGGACTGAAAAATATACTGAGGAATAATACTAGTCTCTAGTATCATGAAATTAACTCAAAATACTGGAAGTGTGATTCTATTTTTGGACTGTTTTATTTAGTGTACAATACAATAATGCAGTGAATATCCACTGGTAGTTGATTTTGATTTATGATCAATTATTGCAGGATGGGAAATTCCCTTTTTAAGCTATTATGATTTATAATGTAATGTGAGTAAAATTTTCTAAAACAATCCACCATAATTGGATATTGGAATTGGACCATAAGGCAGAGAAGGTGAGAGCGAAGCTCGAAAGAGGGAGTCTCTTGATCCCAGTGACGCGGAGAGGTCACTGAAGAGAGGAAAATCAGAGAAACAGCCTCGGAGCCCTGCTTATATATGCTAAGCCACACCCATACTGGCGGTCTTCATTGAATGTAACGTCATGTCGAGCTAATGGTCTGCTAACTGCTGCACTGCGTTGACAATGAATAAAAAAAATGAAGGATACATTTTTGGCTTCAATATCTCGAAAAGAATCTTTCCCATAGCATAAGCTAATTTACGCAATATGAGATAACCTCTTGTAAAAGAATGTAGCTACTGAGTTGTTTTATTAAAGTTACAATATCCTGCATATAAGTTACCATGAATGACAACAATATATTCAATTCAGTTAAATGTAATTTTGCACAAAATAGTTGCTTACCAAAAGCTCATGAGAAATTACTTTCTATCACATTTATGCATGTCAGCTATGCATTTTCCATTCTCAGAGTCAGCAATTTACCCATAACGACACCAGTGGGTGAACAACACAAATCAGATTATGAGCTTTGAATTACATTGACACTGCTCTGTTTCTGTACTTGAATATAGGCATGCACAAATGCTAAGTAAGAAGGCACTAATAAAGTTTACACTTTTTTTTTTTTTTGTAAATCAGTGTCTTTGGGGACTGTGTGATACTTTGCAAGACCAAATGCTTCATGGCTAACTTGCTAGATGATTGGGGAGCTTCAGTAATAATGATACATTTGATAATTGCTCTGATGAAATACATTTGCAAACTGAACAATAATTGCAATTTTGAAACTAAGAATCCATTAATGTCTTAAGAAGACTTTAACAAAATCATCATTAGTCATTCATCATTTAGCTGTCTCGTACTTTACAAAAGTAACTTACAATTTACTACAGGGATCGTTCCCCTTGAACAACGTGAGGCTAAATGGATTGTTCAATGGCACAATAGGGACAGAGGATCCCACTAATTCTCGAGTTCATGACTCAACTTCCTTCATGTTTTTGACTACAAACTTTGGATAATAAAAGCTTGGATCTTTCATAGGTGTAATAAATGTGCTCTGAAGTCAAGTTGTTAAGAAACCATGTGCAGCTTGCCATTAATCCAAATAAATGTGACCAATAAACAAAGACTTGGCTTGAGAAGAAAAGTGACCTAAACGTAAACTCACCAATAGCAGTACAAGGAACATAGGTACTGTAGACATTAAACATGTGGGATGGGACAAACCCACCCAAATTAGCTTCGGGTTAAACATGCATATAATAATTTGTGTAAATGTGTTTATGCCTGTTTTTCCCATCATCATGGACACAACAATGATTTCCCTCATGTTTATATATTTTTCCGTGTAATAATGTATCATTTGCAAAAAGTAAAATGCATCTGTGTTGATGAGAGAATCATCTACAGTGTATCCGCGTTGTTCACACTCTGTATTATGGCCAAGCATGCACGCTTAAAATAGCATCTGAATATACGCGCAACGCGCCACTGACTTTAGACCAGGTTTTTTCTGGTCATTGGCGCAATTGTTTTCTGGAACTGCAAAATAGCACCAGGGATTGTTTGCGCCGACACACGCCTCCTTTTTGCGCCAACCTGCCCAGGAAGCGCAAGTTCATTTGTTAGTTTACCGACGTGCGTCTGTGGAGGAAAAAAGCCTGCTTTGCGCGAGTGCAAAATAGGAATGATAAATGCGTCAGTGTATAAAGTCATTTGCGCCGGGTGCAAGATAGAGCCCAAAGACTATTGAGCAACAAGAATAATCTGAACCTAATGATGTAATGATAATCTCTCGCCCTTATTATGGTGTCTACGCTAATATTAGTCTTTCTGTTTATCCCGTGAGACCCTCTGTGGTGGACCTATGGTGGATCCTAAAGTGCCGGCCTCATTCGACACTGATCCTCAACAACTTGTCTCCATACCGGCGTAATTACTTCATCTTCCAAACTGATGAAATAGATAAATACTCTAAATGTTCCAGTCCAATCTGACTTGTAATGCTGCCCAAGTCATTCACTGTTCCTTCGTTGGACAGAGGAGAACTGGCCCCCGACTGAGTCTGGTTTCTCCCAAGGTTTTTTTTCTCCATTCTGTCACCTAATGGAGTTTTGGGACCTTTCCACTGTTGCCTTGGCTTTTGGCTTGCTTAGTGGATTTTTTTATACTCTTCCAAAGCAGCGCAGTCTCATCCCAAGATGTCATATAACTGACGTCTTGGAACGTTCTTTGACCATACGTCAATATATGCCTTTTTAGGGCCCCCCTAAACGTCAGTTAGATGACGTTATTCGGACCCTAACTCAACCCCAGACCTAAACCTACCCCGTCACCTAACTGACTTTAAGGGTAAAACGTCAGTTGTATGACGTCCCAGGATCGTCATATAACTGACGTTTCAGGGGGGCCTGAAACGGCGGATATTGACGTATGGTCAAAAGACGTCCCAAGACGTCAGTTAGATGACTTCTTGGGATGAGACTGTGTTATCCAAAGGAGGAGTATGTGTAGAGTTTAGAATTTCCATGGCGATACAACATCAGTATAACCTTTTGTTGTTTTCATACAGATGATATCTCAAATATCAGCGAGGTCAATGCGGGATTTGCTAAATGCTTATCCATTATAGATGTGAGAGTACCCAGTTTATTTAGACCAACTTGATCCTCTGAATCGCAACCTGTAAGAATGATTAATCATTGATGTATATATTTTCTACAGAGAGATTTGTAAGCAGATTTGTGTTTTATATTGTGTACACCCAGTGTAGCTGTAGTTCTAACCAGCTGACTCACGTTATTACTGTCTTACTGAAACAGTTCTGCTAATCAGATGTGGGCCCACTATTACTTAAAACTTTGGCATTTAATGCAGATTGTCTGGAGCGATATTTTGGTTTACAAACTGTAATGTCACATCGGTCATTCACGTTAGTGTTCAGCTAATGTTGATACAGTTAATAATACATACATTTGTTGATGCTGATGAGAAATTACACATGCAGCATCTCATAATGTACAACAAACTGAGTGAAACCACTGAGAAATGTCCTGCTCAAGTTGTCTTGTGATAAAAGCGGAGGTAGAACATTCTGTAAGTGGTCGAACCAATCATAACAGACTGGGTCCTCTGACCAATCAAAGCAGGAAAGGCAGGGTTCAGAGTGCCTGCATTTTTGAACGAGTTGTTTTCAGACTTTTTTGGGAAAACCCAGACAACTTCTGGCAAATTAAAATTTGCTCTGAAAGTTAATCTGGCAAAGAGCTCTTTGGTCCGTGTATCTTTTGGTCATTTGATTTCCTGTTTGGAATGGAATAATGAGAAATGAAAACTAGCTCGTTTATTCGTTTTTTTGTTAAGTTTAAAAAACGAAAAATTAGATTTTGGCTCGATTTTTCATTTTTCGTTTGTGGTTTACAAATCGGTTTATGGATTCGATATTTCATTTGCACACGTGGGCGGTGCTGAAACGCCCCTTTCATCTGATTGGTCAAAGCGTTCCGCCTTCATTACGAGCTTTTCTTTCTGTCAGGCAGAATAAGAGTCACGAGTGCGGCACTGACAATACACTTAGTTAATAATGTCTGAAACCACTCACTTTTAACTACGCACAATATTTGAAGCAGAAATATGTTGCTGGTCACGTAATTCGTGCTTCTGCGACTTGCAAGCGACCGAGCATCCACTTATTATCATGCTTTCTATCGTTTCTTTATAGGGAAATAATGTAGACTCCATACAGACCATAGACAGTTAAAGAAAGATACAGACAGGCTGCAGAAGACCGCCAAACTTGAATGACGATTGATTTAATAGGCCTATTGATTTGCTGAAGAGCAGACTAATAAAAATTCTTCTATGGCTTTTTCTAACTGTACGGTGCGTGTAGCGCGCCTCCCCCGACAACGCCAAAAATTGCGTTTAGGACAAAAATATGATTCAACAACGCAAACTCTGTTTTTAGGTTACTCTGTAAATTTATTTTCCTTTCAAGTAGGCTACAGCCTAACAGTTAGCCTGATTTTTGCCCTTAAATGCACTGCTCTCTCTATGAAAAACTTGATTGTAAACATTTATGCACAAAGAAATAAAGCTTACCGGGGTCTGTTATATTTCACAAAGGAAGCGGCCATTTGTGTGGTCGTTGGCATTATACGAGAAGGACAGAATAATAATTAATTAACTAATTAGCCCTGCCCTTCTGTAAAATTAGCTGTCTTAAAAATGCGGATTGATCATTGCACAGTTATTCCAGACGCCTCCCGGTGCTATTCGTACTAGAATTGTGTAATCACAGATTATGAAGTTTTACACAATGGGTTGGGTTTTCATGTTTTATGGGAACTTAGACATACATAGCCTAATGATTTTTATACTGTACAAACTATCCCCTAACTCCAATGTAACAGTGGGTAGCTAGGTCATACGGACATCTAATGTTACGGACATAGGCTATTATGGTACAGTTCAGCCATTTATTGATTTTTATTTCCTCTACCCAAGTTTGATCCATCCAAAGAGACGGAACTATTTGTACTGTATTTATCAATGGTGAATATATTATGCTAAAATAATCTTACTGTCTGTGGCTCACATTAATGGGGTCGCTTGCAAGTCCGCAGAAGCACGAATTACGTGACCAGCAACATATTTCTGCTTCAAATATTGTGCGTAGTTAAAAGTGAGTGGTTTCAGACATTATTAACTAAGTGTATTGTCAGTGCCGCACTCGTGACTCTTATTCTGCCTGACAGAAAGAAAAGCTCGTAATGAAGGCGGAACGCTTTGACCAATCAGATGAAAGGGGCGTTTCAGCACCGCCCACGTGTGCAAATGAAATATCGAATCCATAAACCGATTTGTAAACCACAAACGAAAAATGAAAAATCGAGCCAAAATCTAATTTTTCGTTTTTTAAACTAAACAAAAAAACGAATAAACGAGCTAGTTTTCATTTCTCATTATTCCATTCCAAACAGGAAATCAAATGACCAAAAAGTACACGGACCCTCTTTCAAGCCCATTTCCAATCCGTCAAAATCGAGGCACCAATCAGAAACCTTGGGGCGGGATTTACACGATGACTGACAGCGTAACACAGTCTCATCCCAATTAGTCATATAACTGACGTTTTGGGACGTCTTTTGACCATTCGTCAATATACGACTATTTAGGGCCCCCTTAAACGTCGGTAGATGACGATCCCTGGTCGTCATACAACTGACGCTTTACCTTTAACATCAGTTAGGTGACGAGTTGGGTTTAGGGTTAGGTTTAGGTATGGGTAGAGTTAGGATCCCATAACGTCATCTACCGACGTTTAAGGGGGCCCTAAATAGTCAGTATATTGACGATGGTCAGAAGACGTCCCAAAACGTCAGTTATATGGCAATTGGCAGATGAGACTGCGCTGGACAGCGCTGGGATTTTGAAGCAGGTTTTGTGGTCTATATTACAAATATGGATGCCGCCGTCAAACATCACTCATTTGAATCAGCTATCGCGTCTGTTTCAAGCGATTTAAACGTTTCCTTTTAATAAAAACCCGAGCAAAGAACAACACTAGATGTTTCTCCGCCGCTCTGCATACATCATCTCCTTCATTGCTCTGATTGGTTTTAGGTCTATCCGCTGACATCAGTTGGTGACGCCTCTCTGGAAATGATTTGTCTATGATGCTTTTGCCAGACCATAACTCAGTTACAACGGAGAATGGTCTGGTTTAAACCAGGCTATAAGAAATTAAGTGATGTGCAATGCATGTTATGAAAGAAATTAAGCCTTTGATGCATGTAAACCTGTAGTAGGAAACTTCCAAAACTAAATTATTAAACTTAAAAATAGCATAGAGGCACTTTAGTTATGTCTTGCTCTCTAAGTAAGCATTTCTGCTTCAATATTTTAAATAAAATTTTCAGCATTTGGAATTAGTAAAGAAAAAGATCAATTAGTTATAATCATGTGGGCTTAAAAATAATTAAAAAAATAAATAAAATAAAAACCTGTCCAGACCATAAAGTTCTGCTGTTAACATAGCTGCAACTGCAATACCAGAGATCCCTTGATATTCTACTCTACGCCTACTCCAATTACAGGATGCAGGCTTCTTATCAGTTCTGAGCATTATAAGAACTGCTGCTTGTTACAGCGCCTCTTATTTAAGGCCTTCCTGGCAGTGGATGGAAATTAGACATACTAGTCACTCAAATCATTTGCAGCCTACTGACTATACGGCTAGACCCAAAAGACATCATTTCATCATTTCAAGTCCATCACGAGACCTAACACACAGAGCATCACATTTTAAAATGTGTTTACAAATATGTATTTATTTTGTGAATCACAAAATAAAGGACATTAATATAATGTTATTCCTCAGTACAATTGTTTTTGCTCTCCTTATATCACAGTATTTTATGGAACTTAGAATTTTTTTTTAAAGCTTAATATTAAAAGTTATCTGTCTTAAATTGGTGAAATCCACAATCTTATCATGTTTGTTGTCATTCTTCAAGGAATATTATTAGTGAAGGGAATTTTAAAGAAACAGTCAGTAAATTACACTTCCAGTGTCCCATAAAACATGGTATGTCTCTGTTTAGTTGTAAGCGACTGCAACATTTCTCGCTTGAAGTGACTCATAAAACCAGTAATAGCAAGTAGACTTATCACAGAATGATGTGACAGAGTGTGTTTGGCTTTGGAAAAAAGTTTAAAAGTTTATGCCCTTTGAGAGCTGGTGCTCTCACAGCAATAATGTGTCAAGGAAACACTGCCTCTGTTGACCTATATACTAGTCAGAAAATAAATCTGGCTCATTTTTGCATAGATTTGTGCGGAGTTAGGTCCTGTCCTTAGACCCATAGTGAGTGCAGAACGTGCTTGAACATGTACTGAACTCTAAACTATTGCACAATGTTACTTCTTTTCATCTTGATTATTTATTATTATTATTTTTTTCATTGTAACTTTTTTTACAATGAAAAAACTAAACCCATAACCCAAATAATTGTCATATACCCAACAGAGACCTTACACATAGGTCATTTCAGTAAGTAATTTGTTTGGATAATAGGTTCATAACACACATCTTGCTGCCGACAGAACCTTTGGGACAGCCTATGACAGTTTTGCCTGTCAGTCAAACAAAATCATGAATTATATATATTTCCTCAAACCATGAATACCTGAACAGATCACAACTCCCTCATGAACTTCCCTGTTGAACAGAGAAAACAGAGTACGACTCAACTTAGACAGAGTGCTAGACTGTGATAGCAGAATATTTGACTAAATTTCTTCTAAATGTGCTCTGTGAGGAATTCTAGTGTAGTTGGGGAAGCTGTTAGAAACCATATCTTTCTAATCTTCATCTTTCTAATCTGTTAGTCTGTGCATTACAGTGATTATTTCTGCAGGTTATGACCATCTATATGATTGAATCATTTTGAATTTGAATCATTTGAAAACTTCTGTGTTGCATAAAAACACTCTTTACTCTTCTGCTTTCTTAGAAAAGTTTTTTTTTTCGTTAGCAGAGTTACATAAAAAATAGAGAGAGAAAAACTGTTTCTGAAATGTAAGTTACAATAGATTATACAATAGATTACAAGTAGATTATGTGTCATATGAACAAAGCAGGGCTGCGTTTCCCAAAAGCATTCGATTAGCCAACTACGGTCACAAGTTTTGTCATCATCAGCACAGTTCAACGAGTCGGTGTTTCCCAAAACCATCGTTCCAATGAACGTTCGCAAACAGGGGTGTGTTTCCCAAAAGCATCGTTAGCCAACTATGATCGCAAGTCCCGTCGTTATCAGCATCAGTTCAACGAGTCGGTGTTTCCCGAAACCAACGTTCCAATGAAACATTCGCAAACAGCATCGCAAAGTTGTGTGGTTTGAATGACAGCTCTCGACCTGTGGTTAAAGGCATCGTTTCTATATTGAATGACATTTGGAGGTAATAAATCCTTATCTTGAGCAAAATAAGATAGCTGACATTCAGTACAACCAGTGCCTTTTATTTATAATGCCTTTTAGTTTGTCAAACGATTATAAGTAACATGTTTGAAGAGTGCGCATGTGCGAACGTGCTCTACTATGTAAGAACGAGCCATATATTCAGTCTGGTAATAAAGCAAAACAACTGAGAACAATTAGAAACAGTCCTCAGATGACATGGCTGTAATTTATATTAACAAATCTAGCGTTTAATTGGATCTGAAACAGTTTCATTAAAAGTAGTTATTACTCCACCATGTGCAAAACCAACATGGTTAAACGATACTTTTCAACAAAGGGTTTCGGGAAACAGCCATGACTAGCTACTTGATTTTTCCAAGGATGCATCGTACTAATCAGCAAACTACGTCGTTGTACGGGAAGCGCACCCTCAGGATCGCAAAGTTGTGTGGTTGGAAGCATAGTTTCTAAATTGCATGACATGCGGACTTAATAAATCTGTATCTTGAGCAAAATAAGCAAGCTTGACATTTACTATAACCTGTGTCTTTTATTTAGAATACAAACAAATGTGTTTGACATCTTTGAGTTTCTCAAGAATATTTAAAGCAACGTTTTTGAAGACTGTGCATGTGCGTACGTGCTCTGTTATAAGAACGAGCCTATGATAAAATCTGGAAATAAAACAAAATAACTGAGAAATATTTTTTTAATATTCCTCAGATGCCATGTCTGTAATTCATAAATATATCAGTATTAATTCGATCTCAAACAGTTTCATTAAAATAAGTTATTACTCCACCACGTGCGAGATCACATAAACCAATGTGGTTGAACTACCACTTTGCGACAATATGGTTTCAGAAAACATTCGTGACTAGCTAGTGTGATTTTTTCAACGATGCATCATACCATGGTAGTGAAGCATGGAGTTATGTCATTGTGCGGGAAACGCACCAATATAGTTGCCAAAAAAGTGGGTTTTTGAATGAATGCTTTTAGGCCAACTACATTAAACACTAAATGCCCCAATAAAACCTAAAATAAACCATCTGAGCAGACCAATTTACTACAATAAATCAGACTTTGCAAAGCATAAATCTGACACAAGCCTAAATGAAAAAGAGAAACATTGCCTTGGTTTTTAAAGTTGAATAAAATAAAGCTGAATAGATATTTAAAAACAATACTGTAGCAAGGTTCACAGGAAGAAGGCGGCAGGAACCGGATAACAATCAAAAATAAAACTTTATTTAAATGAAATGAACAAACAAAATACCTGGCAAAACTACTGGCTACCCAAATAAAACATATCTACCGGCCAGCAGCCTCGCGGACGACTGCTGGCTTACCAAAATAAAGTATAAACCACAACAAAAGCAGGCCTGTTCCTCTCTCAATCATCCACTCCGTCGCTCCCTTTTATACTCAAGCCGGTGTGCTTCACAGGTGCTGCTCATTAGCAATCACAACACCGGCCTCACAACTTCTCTCACGTCCTCGGCTGTCCTGCTCACCACAAATACAAAGGAAATAACTCACTCAACAAAATGACTAAATCTTAAATCAAAATTAAATGAAAAATGTAAAAAAGAAATCTAATTAAAAATATTAAATGAATGCTAAGATTTCAAAATTTCAGTAGTCTGTAGCAATACCAGAAAAAAAGTTTGTTCTCTGTACCAATTTCAGTACCAAAACAAAAACTGAATTTAGAACTTTCATTGGTGCTGTCAATCATCACAGTTTCCAATTCAGTTGTGCATTTAGATATGTTTGTCAATCCCAGAAATGTTGCAGTTCAGACTGTGAATGGGTAATAAACAGAGAGCAAGAGAGCAAGCCTCCCTTTATAATCATCAAGGCTGCCAATCTCTACTGCGAAATCTCACACCTACTGTGAGGGCTTTACACCCTCGCAGAAACTTCCATTATAAAAAAAAAAAATGTGGCTTGCGTTGAACAAAACAAAACCGTTTTCCACTATGTTAAAACTTAAAGGGGTCATAAACTGGCTTTTTAAATGTTATTATATTGTTGTCTGACAGCCCATTCTCACCCCAAAGCATCACCTAACTGACGCCTTGGGAAGCATTTTGACCATGCTTTAATATCTGATGCTTTATTCACCCTTTAGTGTCAGTTAGATGACGCCCTCAGAATCGCGTGTAACCCTACCCGTACCCCAGACCTACAACCTACCGCGTCATCTAACTGACGCTTTTCCTTAGCGTTAGTTTGATGTACACCAGTAGGATACAGCGTCATGTAACTGATGCTAAAGGGTGCTAAAGCATCAAATATTGAAGCATGGTCAAAGGTGGCAGCCTTGGGATTGAGAATGCATTGACGTCTGAGGTCAACTTCTCAAAAACAACAAAATGAATAAGTAATAGGGTATTTTGTACCCTAGTTTTGAGCCTAGCTGTTTTGAGCCTCGTTTTTATGGGCGTCTCGCACTGAACACTTGGAAGTAAACGCCCACTGCTGTGAGTGGATAACAGTGTTGCATATTATAATGAATTTCAACTCACCCCTCGATGCACTTGGGGGAAATTCTATTGACAATGTCCAATGTTGTAAAATGGCAACCAGAATGATTCGCCCATACATGTTTGACTTAGAGTCTGTGTGTTGCACCATTCCTCCTGCCAGATCCAATATAGACAGAACAGCACCGTTCTTTACTCTTAATCAGTCTGCAAATCCAGTCTTGTTTACAAAACAATCCACAGTGAAATGAAGTGAACAGACAGACAATGTTTTACCCTCATCAGCTGGAACATCATTAAAAATAAAGTTTATCTATGCAGTCTTATTGGAATCCAGAGGAAGCTTATGCAGCAACTGTCTTCTTCCACAACCAGGCACTGCACAATATTTTGTATTGCTCGACAGTTTGATCTGGTTTGTCATCACAAGGTAGGCATCTATGTTATTTAGCTATCTGTGTAATGCGTGAATCGGTGGGCGAGGCTAAACCGGCCGTAATGAAGTAGCCGTTGATCTTCTGCGGGGGTGGTGTTTTATCCTCTTTGACATCATAGTTCCCCACTTTGAAAAATGAGTCGTTTGCTGAGGCTGGTGTCAATAAAAGCGTACGGATTTTACAAGGTGGCTAATTCGTAACAATTCATACGACCTCACTCGTATGAATTAGTACAATTTTGCTAAATCTTACATATTTTATGAATTGGCCAATTCGTATGAATTTGACACGAATGGCCTACCCCTTACCCCATCCCTAAACCTACCTATCACATGGGTTCTAGACAAATCACACGAATTTGTATGAGTGAGGTCCTATGAATTAGTACGAATTAGCCTCTTTTTAATCATTCGTCGAATTCGTACAAATTGGTCATGAGATAGGGTAGAATTTACAGGAAATACTTATAATATGATGACCTCTTAGATGTCAAAAGCTCAAGGAAAATTGATTTCTCAGTTCATCACCACTTTAACGCTTGTAAAAACACATTGTAAATAGAAAACTTTGATGCTCAGAGATCACTCAAACAAGTGTGAATGAGAAGGCAGTGTCTATCAGTGGGTACAGAATATACCCGGTACTACGGTAATGCTGCCTGGTACTGAAATGCTGGTACCTTCAACTTTACTTTTACAGGGCAGACTTCTAACACTTTTAGCAGACTTTAACTTCAGCTATATAAATTTGCACAATATAATGCGAAGACAGCAATGCAGCATTTTGTCAAGCTCTACCACTGCGTGCTGGACAACAGCTATAAAATAGCTGATCTACTGATGATAGTTAGTCACTCATTTTAAGAACATTCTTTGGCAAAGAGTTTCTGGAAACTAGATAAACATAAACCACTGATTCTTTTGGATATGGATTATGGTGGGGTCTATATCTGCTAAGGATACTATAGCACAGAGAAGTGTGGGCAAATTTTTAAATTATAGGACAATAATACAGATTGCCCGGTAACTGGGTTAAGTGCTGATAGGATTTGTGGAAAATCTCCAGCTGCTTTTTGTGCAAGGGTGACTACAGCATCACCCTTTGGTGAGGAATAATGTCTCTCCTTTCAGGAGGATGTGAAATTGGATTGCTCATACAAAGTGCTTGCAGAGGATAAACCGGTGTTATCCAATTTACCCCTCCAAACTACATTAAGTAAAGCTTTGGATGGAGAGACCAGGCCACCTTGCTCCTATAAAATGCCCATAGCAGAGAGATCCCCGTGAAATGGAGGTATATGTTCACTGGTGACTCATGAGCTATTCTAATCTACCGCTCTTAGAAAGGCATCATTAAAAATATATGTATAGACGTTCTACACCAACACAGTGTGAAATAACTTGAATTGATGGAAACTGTGTACAGGAAATTCTACCTGAGGTAAATCATATGGGCATACTAATGTAGCAATGTCCTTTGCTTAAAGGGGTCATATAATGGTACTTGCACTTTTTCAAGTTGATTGTACTGAAATGTGTGTTGGCAGTGCCTGCACACAACCATCATACAATGATACAAATCTATCCAGTGTTTGTGTTTAATCTGCTTATGTTTTCCCTGTCTCAAATCAGAGCTGTTCAACCGTGTGAGTCGTCCACTAAACCGGCGGCCCTCCCACGATTGTTGATTGATAGCTGCGTTTCAACACAGACCCGCCCTGAGCGAGATGTCATCATAGTCCGTCATTGTTGATACGCTGGAGCAGAATGACGTCTAAGCGATTGTTGTATTGGGTGTAATAACGAACACAGCAGTCATTTTAACATTCCTAAATCCGAACTGCTGAAGACGCAGTGGCTGAGTTTTGTTTTGGAAGGGTATATTCCCCATGAGGAACGTCAATGCTTTCATGTTTGTGAATCTTTTCTCACCAGACTGCTTTATAAATGAGGGTCAGACTCAGTATAAAGCTGGTTTTGCTAAGAAGCTGCTCCTGAAAAAGAATTGGTACCAACTATTCATGTCGCTGCTGCACCTCCAGAAGAAGTGAGTGTAAAGTTGCATTAACCTTAATATTAATCTTTGCAAATTGCATGCTTCATGATGAATGCGGCTAAGGTTTACACTCAGGGTACATTACAGCATGTTTTCTATGTATGACGTTCTTAATATAAGTCAAAATCCCACGTTAATAATGAACAATGTGTTATGGTTACTGTTATTACAAACTGAGTACGTATACATAGACAAACACATAGCGTTCGTACACCTCACTAAGTTACTCTAACATTACCCTGCCACTACATACAAAATACATCAATAGTGACATTATGCTAACCAACCATTCAGAAACATTCCTGTTCGAGCCTTAATTGTTGAACTTCTTTGCGGCCCGTCATCTCGTTCCAGGTCCGACTCTGGTTAGAACTGATATGATTGCACCAACACAGTCTCATAGAAATGCGTATCTATACCACGAATGTCATTTCTCGTGGCATTTATATGTAGGGTTGGGAATCGTTTGAATTTAACGAATTCTCGATTCTCGATTCCTTGTTTCGATTCTGGTTCCTAACGATTCTCGATTCCGATTCTTTTAAGAGGCAGGGTCAAAAAAGTTTAGCTAACCTTGCTAACCAACGATCTTTCTGAAGGAAATACTCCTTTCTGAAGGAAATACTCCTTTAGTCACAAATTTTGCATTTTGCCGAGATTTCGTTATTTTTAGAAAAGTGAAGCCACACTTTGGACCGCCAACGTAAGCTACTCATGTTCGACTCGCACGGTTATGCCAACACTTCCAGTAGACGCTTCTTCGTTGGTGTTGTTCAGCGGTTTCTTCTTCTGGTCGGCAGACTGTGAATATTCGAAACTAGGAATCGAAATTTTAACTTTTGAACGATTTACGGGAAAAACGAAAAGTTAGTCCCGGTTCCAAGTCGATACTCGATTCTCGATACCCAACCCTATTTATATGCCAAGAATGGTTTTTTGCGTGTATATGCTACGCACTAAGGGGTGGGTTTAGGGGGGAGGAGGGTGGGGAGTTTGTGCGTATTACACGCAAAAAGTGTATATCATATGCACGCAAAATGCGTACCATATACACGCAAAAACTGTTTTTGGCTTATAAATGGCACAAGAAATGACATTCGTGCTATAAATACGAACTTTCATGAGATCGGGCTTGATTGCACAGATGTGTCCTCCTCAGAGACTCCTGCTGCCATTTTTCACCAAAATATACTCTCAACTGTCAAGGCAACACTCCATGTGTGTTGTGTCAAAACAGCTGCAGAACAGAGGGCGGAGTGTGCGAAGCCCATTATGATTTAAAGGCATATGCACTTAAACGGCGATGCTGAAAACGGAGCTGTTTTTGACCAGGTACAATTACTGTTTTCTTACAATATTAATAATATTTTTTAATTAAAGTATATTACAAATTTTCATTTAGACCCTAAATCATATTAGCTAGTATGAAAATGGCATTAAATGACCCAGGCTGGATGAGGGGCAAAGCAAACATGTAACATCGCTACATCTATGGACCAGCACAAAAGGGCACAACCAAAGGGGATAGGAAGGTTTTTAGACAATAAGAAACTGCAAACAACTGGGGTCCCACAAGGGGATCAAACAAGCACCTCTCTAATAACTGATATCTCTTGCGGTGTCACTGGTGACCAACACCACTATTTGAGATTGAATTCCAAGAAACACACAAGAAATGCTAAGATAAAACACTGTTGTGCCACAGTAAGAAGTGACAGCATAGTTCTCAGTCCGCACTTGACAATACAGCACTACTATGCCTTGGAACATTGATCAAGGTATCGGATGCAGTGAAACTATGCAGTGTATGCATACATACTGTACACTACCGTTCAAAAGTTTGGGGTCATAAAGATAAAACAATAAAGCTGTGTATTACGAAGGCCTAATCACATTTCTCAAATTAAATACTTGTGCTTAGATTATTACACTTTAAAATACTTGTAATCAGACCAGTTACTTTTTCATTACTTACATTATTACCTAATATTCACAAAATTTTCTTAATTCACAGATTTCCCCTAATTCTTCTTCTTAAAAAAATGTTTATTTCTAGAATAAAAGCCTATTGCTTATATGTTCAGAAATCTTCCAGTTTTGTGAAATTAAATATGAATTAATTAAAGAAAAGTAAAAAAGACTATTAGGCATCTATAATTAAATATAAATTTGAGAGGCCATGCAGCATAAACAAGAAAAGTTTTTTATTTACACTTTATTTTGAAGTTACTTTGTTACACTGCAGTTTTACTTTATATTTAAGTACTGAGTAATTTGAACTACATGTACTTACAATAGGGTTAGGATCAGAGTTTGTTTGTGGGTTAGATGCATTAATTATACATAATTGATGGTTATTACTATAGTAACTACACATGTAAATACACTATAAAATAAAGTGTTGCCTATCTTTCTCATTGCAGTTGTATATCAATATGCTACAAGATTCAAATTAATATGATTAATGAGAAGTTTCAGCGTTTATTACCTAAAATGAGTAACGTGATAAATTACGTTAATAACTATAATTTCATCATGTAATTTGTATTCAGTAATGGATTACAGTTTGTAAGTAATCTTCCCAGCACTAGGAATACATTTCATTTTGATGTTTATTAAGTTTTTATTAAATGTGTTAAAATAGAATATATTACCATATTTACTAACAATCTATATTTAGAAAACATGTCATTTAATTTTGAAATATTTGGTTCAAATATTAAAACAACAACATGAAAGTGACACTGAATATTTTAAACCCTTTTAACATAAACCACTGTTCAACTGTTCAGATTAAAAAACAAACAAAAAAACTGTATAATTGCATTGAAGAAAAACGTTCCTTATGATAAATAAAATGTAATAGCAGAAAGAAAAAAAAAATACTTCATAACTGAGTGACACAGTGAAAGAGCTTAAAGATGAGGTTAGAAATATTAATAGGCTGCAAGGATTATGAGCTCTGTAACCACAATAATTACTTTGTAAAATTGTCATTGGTTTTGCCAAGTTTTAGACAGTTTGTTGCAGGGCAGTGCACAGTGAAACACGCCAAAGCAAATATCTCATATTCGTTTCTGCTCTCCATCCCTTTATGCATTATCTCAGTAATAGTTCTTCACACAAAGACATGGATTATATGCAGACGCAATTTCTGCCAATAGGGGGCAATAGTCCATTGCTGAATGAAGAGTGAGGACTTAGAATTTTGCTCGATAATTCCTGCGATTTACTCTTCTTTATCTTTAATATAATCATATTTTCAAAGGTTTTAGAACAGTTAGACTTAAAATAAGTATCTGGACCCATCCACAAAGTGCAGTGTCTATTTTAAATTTATTATTTTAGTAATCCCAAGCATCTCATCTCAATCGTGCTTTCTTATTGATTGGCATAAACTGACAGGGCAAGTCCCATCAGGTTTAGTGAAAGTAAATCAGCTCTCTATAGGAAGCAGGAGTGCTGAGGCTACCAGTGTCTCCTGTTTTTTTTTTTTCAGGACCATCCTGAAAATATGAAATTGTCTCCCCTTATTCTCTTTCACTCAGCTTTTCAGAAGGCTCACAACCTTCACTAAAGCATCAAAGGCATGTGCAGCTAAATACCCAAGACCTCATATGATCAATATAGCAACTTCACCATACAACCTGCTGCAAACCTTTACAAATTGAATAACACAAGTCAGCACAGTCACATGCACATTGCCTTTGATTTTTATGTATGCACCCTTGTCTCAACCACAATGGCTTGTGGCACTTCCAGAATTTGCAGCTTTTGCCTGCAGTCATGATTTCATTTGCCTTTATACCTCTGGGAAAATAATGCAGAAAATAATAGGTCGGTTTAAATGAACAGTCACATCACAATGAAGTCATGCATTCTGTGTTAAAAGTAAAAAATGCAATTGTATTGAATGTGCACTTGAAGTGTCTTTAAAGTATATATATATATTTTTTTTTAAACTGTACTGTTATGTTTTAACACTAAAACGTACAAAGTTATGTTATAATGTTTAATAACCTTATTGTGCTTTTACACTTATTCTTAGGTTGACTAACGCACATGTAAACAACTTGATTATAATTTGAATTGCAATGTGTTATTTGATATTATATTTAAATAAATTATAAACAAATTTCAATAAAAATGTTAGTATTCAATGACACTTTAACTACCATTTAAAGCCAGCAGACATTATGATAGTATAAAATTACATATGAAGATGTATTTAAGTGGGTAAAAAACAAAGTGCAACTGATTTATTCTAAATTTAAACTAAAATGCATTTCCATTTAATTGCAAATAACATGCAAAATTGGAAAAGACAAAATATTTATTTTGGACCCGATTTATTTACACTGTATGGACATCATTTGAAGCATTCTTGCAAATTGTTCCACAGAACATCTTGTTCCACAGAAGAAGAAAAAAGTGAGAATATGTGCATAAAATAATTAGAAATAACTGCAATTCTCATCTGACATCTTTGCATGCCAACCGATGAGACTAAGAGACAAGAAATGGGCTAGTTCTAAGAAAACCACGACAATAAATAAGTCATCAACCATTAAGCAAGAAGCGTCCATCTTTTTTCGTCCTTTAAAAAGTATGAAAATGAAAGCTGGATCCAATATGATTCTCTTTAGAGCGTCAGCTTGTATATAGAAGGAGATTCATATAGAAAGTGCACGTCATTACCAGCAACATTATGTAAAACTCATTTCACCGAGCAGTGGGAACATCATTACAAACTGTTTCTGGAGTGTTACATGACTGCTTGACATCTAATTGGCAGAGTTGAAGTATCACAATTAGCGAGCGGACACTTTGAGGGACTCGTTTACGAGACACGCGAGTATTAGGTCTTCAGCGGGTCACGGTCCACACGCTATAGGTGCCAGTCCCCTTCAGATATTGAAAGTATCAGTGAAAATGCTCAGCGGGCTTCATGCCGAGTACGACGTAGAGCCGAGCTGTGACTGCGAGGATCACTTTGAAGGACGCTCGTAATGACCTGTCCTCTCTGCATGGCCTCTGGATGCAGCAATCCGCCGCTGAGATAGCATTCGCAGATTAAGCCTGTGAGCGCCAGGGTTGCGGGGCCGGATCAGAAGCCGGGGTCACTCTTGTCAGAGCGGTTCATGGCGATCACACAGGGCCAGTGACAGGTCCGCTGGTGGTGGAGAACACAGTGGGACCCAGACTTCTCCCCACAGCCCCATTGGCTCACACCCACCCAGATGCTCTCAGAGTGAGATCTTTACAGTGCCGACACATCTCAGCTTGTGAGGCTGATTGCTCTTGGCAGCCAGCATTTTTTAGTTCACTCCACTGTGCTCGTGTTAATTTGATGATAGGTCTACACAGCTGCATGGGTGGGTGTGTGGTGCAATTTCATAAATAATATCGTTCAGTTAAACCATTCCACAGAACAAATGTAATGTGAAAGGGGAATGGATCACAGTAAAAACCCACCAGGATATGGACAGGTGATTCAAAATTAATGAGCTGCTGTCAGGTTTCGGGCTACGGGTAGTTTCGAATGTATTAATTTGTATTTGTTTCTTAAACCCTTGAGGAACAAAAAGACAGAGCACCGAAAGTTCGGGAGGGTTCAGAGATTGCAGGATGTTCATGTTTTGCCATTGTATTCTACTTCTCAAGAAGAAGTCAATTCTTCCCTGAAATGACAGGGAAAAAAAGAAGCACAATAAGTGGCAATTCCGCATGCCCAGTCCCTCAGAACAAATTATGGCAATTAAATAATGGATTGGTTTATTGAATTTAAATCAGACGTAAAGGAAATTGAATTATTGGAGAGCCACTCAGGATTACAAACCATAAGAATCTGTTCAAAACTGAACGCTGAAACCATCATTGCTTGATTCTACTGTTGAATTGTGGAGGGCTTTAATGGATTTATTTTCCAGTGTTTCAATAAGCACTTAAAAACTGCGGCCTGCAGTGATTTGTGTTGTTACACTGTTGTGTGTTTTTATTTTTTATTTTTTTACATTAAAATAGCAAGAAACTATTCAAACCTTTATAGGAAGTTTACCTAAAAATAACCTTTACCTTCTTGAAAATATTTCCCTCTGCTGCAGCGCTTTTATATATATATATATATATATATATATATATATATATATATAAATAATGGAGGGCATGGTGTCATTGTTGTGATACTGATAAATAAGAAATAGCTAAATGAAAGTTATTCAAGTGCTTAATAACTTAAGAACATATAGAAGATGAATAAATGAGGACAGAAAGTTGAAAATTCTGTCATCATTTACTTTATCAACACCCTTATGTTGTCCCAGACCTGTAGGAGTTTCTTTCTTCTGCTGAACACAATATATATATATATAAATATGTAAATATATATATATATATATATATATATGTAAATATGTAAATATGTAAATATGTAAATATATATATATATATATATATATATATATATATATATATATATATATATATATATATATATATATATATATATATATATATATATATATATATATATATATATATATACATATATATATATATATATATATATATATATATACATATATATATATATATATATATATATATATATATATATATATATATATATATATATATATATATATATATATATATATATATATATATATATATATATATATATATATATATATATATATATATATATATATATATATATATATATATATATATATATATATATATATGAAGAGTTTGGTTCCAAAATGCTATAAATCCATTTTGATGAATTTGAGTAAAACCGTGTTTTCTTTAGCAAGAAAATGGGAAGATGAAAACCACTATTTTCTGTTTCAAATTTTCACATAGCATTTGTAGGTTATAATATCAATAACAAATTAAATCCAGGTTTTGATTTTCAAAGATTTATTATAAAAAACAAGTTGTTTTTTCTGCAAAATGCAATAAATCCATCAATTTATTTTTTTCAAAATGCAATTAATCTAAATAAAATTTTATACACATTGAATTTCTTGTGCATACTATAAATCCATTGCTTTAATAACACAATATTTGGTAACACTTTAAGGGTACATGTCAGGAATTATCATGAATTCATGGATAAATGAATCATGCATGAATTATGCATTCATTCATACATTAATATCATCAGGAACTTTTTTTAACAGATCAACGTTTTTGATTCATGACTTCATAGATGAACAACACCTTAATTAAAACATTAACTAAGATGAGCACATCATCATGAATTATGATTTATTAAGCATGATCTAACGTTACTTCTGAATATCGCTGTTGTCAACCTTGGGATGTCGCCGCTGAGCTTTTTTGACGGCGATCAGCTGTAAAATGGCATGGTCCTGCTCTGTTTTCGTTGACTTTGAATAAAACAACTGAAAGTTTTTCAAAAGATCCCCTGGGGTCAGTGTGTCAGTGTGACAGAAGTTTGATGCTGTCGTGTGAGAACAAGCAACAGCCGGCATTTCCTCCTTCCTCGAGTGCCTCATCTTTATCTCACCTAAATGATTCGATTTCGAGGTCACGTTTACCCATGCAGGATGCCTTACACACCGCAGGTTCACCAATGCTGTCAAAATTATTAATTTTTTTGTTTGTTTGTTGATCGAAAGGAAAAAATAGAGAAAACCTAGGAAGCCAGGTGTAGTTAAAGCGCTGCCGTTACTGTTACTGTTACATTGCGTGGAATGGTGAGTTGTGATTGGTTAAGCGGATATGTCGCATTTTGCAGAAAAGGGAGACTGGCTTTTGTCATGGTTTGGAAAGAAGGGAAAAAACCAACACAGTCTCATGAAGATGCGTATCTATACCACGAGTGTCATTTCTCGGTGGCATTTATACGCCAAAATGGTTTTTGCGTGTATATGGTACGCACTAAAAAACCCTGGGTTAGGTTTAGGGGGGAGGGGGTGGGGAGTTTGTGCATATTATATGCCAAAAAGTGCGTATCATATGTACGCGAAAATCGCGTGCCATATACATGCAAAAACTGTTTTTGGCGTATAAATGCCACGAGAAATGACATTCGTGCCATACAATACTAACTTTCATGAGTATCGGGCTGGAAAAAACATTACATAATAGCACGTCGAATATTGCATTTTACGTAAAAATTAAACATTGTTTTGTATCTGGTCGGAATTGAAAAGTCAAATTTTTGCAGTAACTAATTTTTTTGTACAAATGGCGTTTATCACGTTTTGGAACCAAACTCTTCATATATATATATATGGCAAAATGTAACCAAATTCAAGGTTATTTTGGCTAGAAGTGGGTTACTCATACCCGGACTGTATCAGATCTATAGTTAACCTAGACGGTGAAATGACGGCTATTGCTTGCTGGTTAATGTCAACTGTATTCGTCAATATATATATATATATATATATATATATATATTTAATTTAATTTAATATTTAAACCGTAAGACTTAAAGACGGCGCAAATGGTAAACTTTAGTCACGATGCAATGCTGACCCGATTAAGCAAGTGAATATTCCCTCATGTCCCGACTCCTAAACGCGAAGCGTGTAGTTTCACCGGCTGCAGCAGCGCTGGAATGCTCGCTTGAGCAGCTGTTTGAGAGACGAGAGCAGACGCAGCACCATTGAACTCACGCTGTTCCTGAAATTGCGTTTTCAAACTACTGATTTGATTTTATAATACAAAACAAAAGCTTAAGTGAATCAATGTTTGCTATGTATGTAAATAATAATAATTATGCGCAATACCCGTGATGAAATTCAAGCCCTGCCTGAATTGGCTTCATTCAAAAGCACAACAGTATCGATACGCGATACGGCATCTGCTGTATCGAGATGCGCGCATCGCCAGGAGTTCATGACGATATATCGCTGTATCAATATTTTGAGCACAGCCCTCCGTCTACACTACACAGCCAGGAAGAAAGAAGACGAGGAAGATGCAAGGCAGGATGAATGTAGAGCTGCTATTTTCGTTGGTGCTAAAACATAAAGAACTATATGACAATTGCGACAGGGACTACAAACCTCTTGAGAAAAGAGAACTGTTATTGAGTGGTATTTCACATCAAATTGGCACCATCTAATGTGAGGGAATTAATTTACATGTTCAATCGGCTCAAGGTCTTTATATATATATATATATATATATATATATATATATATATATATATATATATATATATATATATATAATGGTTATTATTAACTATATATCTGATACAGTCCGGGTATGAGTAACCCACTTCTAGCCAAAATAACTTTGAATTTGGTTACATTTTGCCAAAATATTCCATCATGTTAGCAAAGTCAACAGTGATTACAAGGTTTTTGGTTTAATTTATTTTGCCTTGTTTTAGCCTGGACGTCAGGGCTGTGTTTGGACAGCTAGATGTCTTTTAAATGCAAATTGATTGCTGGGTAGCCATTGACTTCCTTGACATTTGTTTCCATTCTGTGGAAGTCAATGGCCATGATCATTTGATTACTGTGTTCAACAGAAGAAAAACAACAAACAAAAACAACCTCATACATGTTTGGAACAACTTAGGGGTGAGTATATGATGACATAATCTTCATTTTAGGGATAACTAGCCCTTTAAGAAAATGTGTACATTTTGAAATACTGGTGAAAAGGAACCTTTCCTCAAAGTATCCCTAAAAACATCCATTGTCTTTAGACTGCGAAGAAAATGTAAAGGGGCTACGTATAAAGGATGGCTTAATCTATCTGATAATGAAAGCAAATGTCTTGAAGCAGTAGCTCTGTACTCGAATTAAAAAGCATGTTCATTGGGGATATACGCAGCAGACTAAGTAAACTTTAGAGCTGTAAATCTAATAGAGTTAGTGCTTACTGTGCACAGGTACTGCTGTGGAAAGGCAGGGTGGGTGGAATATTGGCAGAATACGCCACTGGTCAGATGGAGCTGATTATTAACAATAGTGTCTGTTACACATTTAATGAACCTGGGTGAAGCTAAAACTCTTTTGTTTAATGGTGAATTTGGTTTCACTTCATTTTGATGGTCCTTTTAAAGAGATACTCCACCCAAAAATGCAAATTCTGTCATCATTTACTCACCCTCAAGGCCCGTACACACCGGGACGAATATCAGCGAGTTATTCATCAGCGTTTTTCAACGCATTTTTTGTGTTCACACCCAAGCGATTTTTTGCTGACGATGAGCCGATTGAACATGTAAATTAATTCCCTCACATTAGATGGTGCCAATTTGATGTGAAATACCACTCCATAACAGTTCTCTTTTCTCAAGAGGTTTGTAGTCCCTGTCGCAATTGTCATATAGTTCTTTATGTTTTAGCACCAACGAAAATAGCAGCTCTACATTCATCCTGCCTTGCATCTTCCTCGTCTTCTTTCTTCCTGGCTGTGTAGTGTAGACGGAGGGCTGTGCTCAAAAATATCGATACAGCGATATATCGTCATGAACTCCTGGCGATGCGCGTATCGAATACAGCAGATGCCGTATCGCGTATAGCCAATTCAGGCAGGGCTCAAATTTCATCACGGGTATTGCGCATATTATTATTATTTACATACATAGCAAACATTGATTCACTTAAGCTTTTATTTTGTATTATAAAATCAAATCAGTAGTTTGAAAACGTGAGACGCAATTTCAGGAACAGCGTGAGTTCAATGGTGCTGCGTCTGCTCTCTCGTCTCTCAAACAGCTGCTCAAGGCGAGCATCCAGCGCTGCTGCAGCCGGTGAAACTACACGCTCGCGTCTAGGAGTCGGGACATGAGGGAATATTCACTTGCTTAATCGGGTCAGCATTGCATCGTGACTAAAGTTTACCATTTGCGCGTCTTTAAGTCTTACCGGTTTAAATATTCAAATGACTTTAAACTGTTCAGTACTTGCGCGCTCTCTGAGAGTTGGTTTTCGCTGCGTGCATTTAGACTAGAGTCAGCCGCCTCACACACAGCTCGCGTGATTATATCACTTTAACGGACTAAACACGCAAAATTATGTTAAATTTCGGTCTTGGAAAGTATCCTCTAAACACAGTTGGTTATTTTGGTTATAAGCATGAGCGTTTTGAGATATTCTGCTGTCACTCTCTTCTCTTTACCTTTAGCATGTCAATCAATTGTTGTTTCTGCATAAAAATCTGAAAAGGTAATCATTTAAAATGATTTCAACATAGAAGAAAGGACTTTGTTTGGTGCACATTTGAACACTTAAGACCAAATTGCTGAATACTAGGTGTTGAGAAAACTGTTAAATTTAAGTTGTTACCGTTTTTGCTTTTATGGAATGATTTAAGTTGTTTAGTCATTGAGCAGTGTAGACATGCTTCAGTGTCACTATAATTGTCATTTCAGATATTGAGGCAGTCTTTAAGGAAGAGCCATTCTCAGCATTTTTATTGACAAAAAAAAAATGTTTTTCAGTTATCACAACTGTTGTAGCACTGTTACTAAACTCAGCTCAAAATAAATTCCAAATTGATCTGTATCGTGATACGTATCGTATCGTGGCTTTAGTATCGTGATGCGTATTCGTATCGTGACATTGTTGGTGATACACAGCCCTAGTGACGCGTATATCTTCTTCGCTGTTGCATATGTGTGCTCGGCAAGACCGTTTTGCTTTTGAGCGCCCCCAAGTTGTGTTTTACTGTAACCTCAGAAGCTTTAAACACGTGAGCAAAAAAAAATGCGCCAATCTCATTGGTCAGATCATTTTTGACGCGGCGCAAACCCAAGGTGTTTTTTTTTAAAATGACGCTTTACACATGGTGTTTTACGCATCGGTGTGAACACTCACATTGGCGCCCTTTGTTTAGTCACAAGGCGTTAAACTTCGGCGAATAACGAGCGCGAAATTCATCCCGAGTGTGAACAGGCCTTCAAGTTGTTGCAACCCTGTATGAGTTTCTTTCTTCTGCTGAACACAAAGTAAGATATTTTGAAGAACGATTGGATATTTGGCACCATTGACTTCCATAGTATTTTTATTTTATTTTTTCTACTATGGTGCCAAACAACCATATGGTCCCAATCGTTCTTCAAAATATCTTCCTTTGTGTTCAGCAAAAAGAAGAAACGCATACAGGTTTGCAACAACTTGAGGGTGAGTAAATGATGAAAGATTTTTAATTTTGGGGTGGAGTATTCCTTTAACATATTGTGTTGACTCAACACATTCTCATCCTTTGGCGTCATATAGGTGATGCCATATGGCATTTCGTCAAAATACTACGCACATGGCACCCTTTAGTGTCAACATAACACGCACTGGGTAGGTTTAGGTCTCATATTGACGCTAAAGGATGCCAGTCACCAGTATGACACCTTGGGTTCTGCATGTTATATTGACACTAAAGGGTGTCATGTGCATATATTTCGACAAAATGTCATATGGCATCACCTACATTATGCCAAAGGATGAGAACGGGCTCGTTGACTGTAGGTAACGTTGCACATGCACGTCTACTAACTTTAATTAGAGTGCCAGGAGAGTACTAGTAGACTGGTATGGTTAGGGTTAGAATAAGTCGACACGCTGTTGCAAAGTTACTTAGTCAGTAGATTGGGAGCATTGGGAGTTGGCAGATATTAAGACAGTATATTGATACTCTAATGAGAGTTAGTCGACATGTAATTGCAAAGTTACTTCAACAGAATGTTCAAAAGGGACCATCAAAATAAAGTGTTACCGTGAATTTTAAGGGGTTTGAAATGTGCTGCTGGTTTCTTTATGTGTTTTCTTTTTTTAACGATGAAAATGTGATGATGTTTCTAAAGAATACAAATTAATAATAAATAAATTAACTGGTCACGTCTTTGAGATCATTCGGAGACTGGTTTCCTGCAAAAATGTCAAATGTATGAGTTAATAATTATTTACAATAAACAGCACCTTTTGGCATTTTAACCAAGCCTGAAAAGCATTAAATATGTATCTGATTTGAATGTCAAGTGTCTGTCTCAGTAAGCTGTAGAGAAATCCTGATGTTGTATAAGATTGCTTAGAATAGAACAGAAAGAAAACAAATACTGTAGATTGTTGATAACGCTTGTTTCTTATTTCTTTGATCTGCTACTCACACATGAGGTACTACAGTACAATCCTCTTGATAAGATGAAGGATTTCACTCGGTTTTCACTCAGCTGTTTAAATTTATTGTTGGAAATTGCCAGCAGAAAAAAGTCCCTGCTTGGTAAACAAACCAGCTTCAAAGGTGTATAAGATCGTAGGTTTTTGTTAAAGTGGTGGTTATTACTGGGAATGAGTAAACCTAGTAATTTAGTCTTGTGGGAAATAATGGCAAGCTTCACTTTTT
>JAQIUQ010003853.1:350000-387500 GCA_030378365.1 Hybognathus amarus
ACATATATATACACATATACACATATCGCCGGCGCCGAGTCGTCTTTTTACAGGCATTTAGTCGTCTCTTCACAGGCGTTGAGTCATCTCATCGCAGGTGTTGGGGCATCTGAAGTCTCTGTGAGAGGCTGGATACAAACTGAAGCTGACGAACGCCATTTACCTCGAGACTAGCATTCCGAGATAACAGCAGAAAAGCAGATGGGAAATAATTAGCATAGCTGCTGTTCATAATATTAATGCATTCAATCTGATTCAACAGTGGTATGTATGGAAGCTTATCAAGTCAGGAATTGTGATAGTATATAAACTCCAGATTCTGTTCCAGAAATGAAACACCACTTTGTGTTGAGAAAATTCACTGGGGTTCTGTTGTGGTTTCTTTTCCTAATTTTTCATTGGCGAGAGCAAAACGGTAAAAAAGTGACAACAACAGAGACTTAAATGTGTGTTACTCAGTATTAACATGTTTATTGGACGATTGTGTCTCTTTTCAGTGCTCATTACAGTGGGTCATATCAAAGTTCACTAATTAGTTGATTATGATGACTGGTAAAGAGTACTTGAATTAGTTCCAAATTACAGATAATTAATTCACTGCACCTCTGGTTCTCAATAGACTTTAGAGTTTGGGCCACAATGAGCCTTGATTCTAAAATTATTTCTAACTAATCTCATCTCTGTTTAAATCTCGCATATTTCTAATACTGAAATTTCAAAACATTATGCTTGCAAGCGGTTACCCTATTTCATTTTTTTTATTTGTTTGGGGGAGGGGGATATTTGACACTCCTTTGTTTGGTGAAATTCATGCAGCCTCTCAGACCAACATATTTGTCCTGTTCTGTTCCAATCTAAGGACCACACATCCTTCTCTTCTGGATCAATAACATGTCAAAGGGTCAAGCTACCTGATAATCTTTGAAACAAAAATAGAGGATATAAAATAAAGCGATGCTATGTTAGGAAACAGGATTCAGAACAGGATATAATAGGAGAGAAAGTCTTGCTGATTTTGCCAATATATAGTATTTTTTGCATGCAATTACACACAAATAATACATTTCCATTCCAATTGGTTTATTATTTTGAATTTGAAAATAAATCGCCCCCACAGGGTCACATTTATACTCAAAAACTTGATGTTATCTGCAACCCTATAAATGTAATTCTAGCCTATACCATCTAATCACAGAAACTCAGTGTGTTGCATTTGTCATCATCCTCTGAAGAAAGTTGCGCTGCGCAAGGCAAAAAAATAGCAAAAAACCACTCTGAGTTAATAAAGGTTCAATTAACAGGACTGAAGTGCAGGCAGAGAGAAACCTGCCATCGCCAGTCTATTCCACGAAGTCATGCTGAGAACAGTCCCAGACTGATATTAGTTCTGACATAGTTTGCTTGCACCTGTCTGAGCTCAATTACGTAAATAACAACTGCTTTGAAAATATAATAAGGGAAGTCAACTAATTTTGCTTCCCTCCTCCTTGTGCAGCAAATCCATAATGGCTCTGAAAAAAGCGTTTTACATCCATCTTTCACAGTTTCACACTCATTACTGCCGCAACAGTATAGATAAAACCATGTTATTGTTTTCATTTTCTGCAGGAGATGTCTCCACTTTCTTAGGAAGGAAAATAGAACATCAAAGGTAACCCAAAAATGATGCACTGTAGTAAGATGGAGAACAACCCATCATGGTTATGCCGTCAGAATGTAGTGCCGCAAAAGTTATAGTAAATCGAACCGAATGTGGCATTTGTGAAGCCGCTATCTCCCAAGTACAAGTTCAGATGATGATATTTAGTCACAATAACTTTCTATCCACAAATAGGGCTAAAGGAGCAAGCGTGCATAATGATCCTTAATGCTTTATAATGACATTTGGGGGTTAAGTCCATTTAAAGAGGAAAGAGTAGTAGACATAAATCAAATGGTATACTATTATATGAAAGCATATTAGCATTGATTTTCCATTGCTGAATTATCAGAATCACAGGAGAAATTCTGTGAGCATGCTGTGTTAATGCTCAGTTAAGTGGCTTCTTGCTATGTATTGTAATGATAATTTGGGCTGAATTTATAGGTATGTACATCTTAAAATGGTTATGTGTTGAGGTAGAAATACCTGAGGGGGCAAACTGAATGAAAAAACTGGTCTTCTGAATATTCCTAGTTTCAAGTTAAATTAAGGAAAATGACACATTTCTGCAATGTTGATAAGGATGATTTTAACCCCCCAGTTTGGGCAAATCTTATTCCATTTAAATGGAGACTTTTAATATTTCCTCACCATAAGTTATCTGCTTGATCTGAAAGGTTGTTCTGCACTCTGTTTGAGTTTAAGCCTGTAGATAACATTGCCAATGTCACGCCCTCCATGCCTATGGATAGGAGAAGCACATGCTAAGGTAACTGAGATGAATGGCTGTGGCTGATATCATACCATTGTCCAACATACCATTACATCAATATAGCGCTGCTAGCCAAGAAGACAAAGAGAACAATTCAGCCTCTGCATGAACACACGGACAGGGTCAGATCAATCAACCATATGGCACAAACAACACAGGGACCAACCCAATAAAACAAATTGCACTTTATGATAAAGTAACTGAAACAAAATAAATCAATTGTCCATACACTGTAAAAATTGGTGACCTGCAATTGTTAGAGCAGATTATGTTGCTAACAAGGGAGTTACAGTCTCTCTAGGACAAATGGCGCTTTTCCACTACACAGTACCAGCTCGACTCGACTCGGCTTCGGCTTTGTTTGGTTTTCCACTGTGTAAAAGTTGTACCTGTCAAGGACGCATGATCGTCAAGCTGCAGTTTTATTAAACAAACTAGAATAACCTTATACAGGATACTGAGGAAACATCAACGGAACAACCAAGCATGAAGCAACAACAAAAGGTTCCTGCTTTCGGTTACTTTTTTTGATTTGTTTCAACTCCGGGGGAGGTTCTGAGCGAGCTAAGGCGGGCTGAGGCGATACTAAAATGTGATGTGAAAACAATACCGACTGCTGATTGGTCAGAGAGAATCGTTCTCCATTCACTGCATCATCATTACATGCGCCAGGTGGAGTATCCACAATAACCCCGCCATTTTTAAAATAGTTTGGCCAGAGATAGTTACTAAAATTACTACTATTATTATGGCAACGCGGAAGAATACACCGGTAACGTTAAGTCACAACAACATCCAAGCTCATGAAATTGCGCGTGTATGACACCGACAATTCATATTTCCCTTTTGGCGTGCTATCAACATTCATAATCGCTTTTCAGCGTGTTTATGAATGCCGTTCACTTAACGTTATTACTGTATATATAAAAATATGACCTACCTCAACCCCGTCCCTAAACCTACCCGTCACTGGGGTTAATAGCATATAGCTATGAGTCTTCCCCTACCATCCTAGGAAAAAAATATGATCCCCAGATGTAGATCTACATTTTGTTTTGTTTCGCTCGGATATTTGACGGCGTAGACACACACGCATACACGCGGGATAGCTGTATGTTTACGCAAAAGTCATGATGTCATGTTGCCATGATACGTGCTCAGAGCTGCTATATGGTAGCGTTAACTGTTATTATAAAAGTCGATATCATGCGTTAGAGTAGACAGGTCTCCCTTGCAAAATAGGTTCTAACCCCAAGGGCTTCTCCTGGTTAAAGGGTATAATATTATAATAATAAATAATAATTAGTAGCATAAAAACTTCCATCTAGTTGTCATGGATACCCAACGCTCCACTCTTTAAAGTGACTGCTTGGCTACTTTTCACAATGCAGCAGCGCCTGGCTCCACCCAAATATGTGTAAAAACTGTGTTGATTGACTTGACTATGAACAAATGAACATAGTTTTAGATAAATGTATTTCGATTTATTGCTAAGCTTTAGATAGCCGGTCCACTCATAGATATCTATGGGTCCACTGATGTAAACGACGGCAACCGAACCGAAGTACCCAACATCCACCCTCAAGCCGGAAGTTAGCATTTTTCTCGTGCACAGAGCGAATGAAAATGCTGGGTGGCTATAACTTTGGAAAACCACAAGCCACAGTAGCTGGTGAGCAAAAAAAGTTAATGTCATACCCATATATATATATAAGTTTAAACATGGCTTTGATGTACTGTGCACTGTAAAATGTTGTAATCTGCAATTGAGAAAGAGCTATTTTTACCTTGTTTAGCACATAACATTATGTTTAATTGGTATAAGTGGCAAGCAGGCCGAGGGTTGTGAGAGAACGATGCGAGGTTCAGTGGCGTGATTACCAGACGAACGTCACCTGCGCACCGAACCGGCCTCTTATCTCACGGATGAGCTATGGGAGCATAAAAGGAGGAGCAACGACAGTGAAGGCAAGAGAGGACCAGGCCTGCACTTTACGTTGTGTTTTGTTTATGTATGTACGTCAGTCGTCCATGAGGGGCTGCCACCTTTACTTTCAATTTGTGTTTGTTTATTATTAAAGTGTGTTTAAACTTAAGGTTCCTGCCACCTTCTCCCCATAACAACATACCTTCATTACAACAGTGATTTAGCGATATTGAATATTTATTTTAATTTGAATAAAACCAGTTAATTTAGTTATAATTTAAAAATAAATTAATTATAATTTAGCATACTTTTTAATTTAATTATATACTTTTTCCAGTGTAGGAGATACATCAAAGATGGTTATAAAAGTGTCAAATCCTGTAAATTACATTCATTGTACTATGCATGTATTAATTTATATGTATTGGTGGGAGGATATATGAATACGCTCCTGTATGAATAAAATGAAAATATAGAACAGCCTCATATTTATGTTGAATAAAGAGAATATAATCATGAAATTGTTCGACAACAGCATTTGGCACAGGTCCCTTGCCTGAACATTTAAAGTTGGAGAAAATAAAATGTTTATTCAGAATTCTTATTTGGGCAAACACAATTATCACTTTAAAACAAATCCCAGCGGATGGTCTCTTTACTGGCAGCTCCATATTTACTTGCCAAAAGAGCATGCATTTATCATGCAATATGTGTGCTTGTATAGTCCAACCCCGTCTATTTTTTCCATGTCTAGTTAATGGGTGTCTAAAATTCAGGCAAGGAGCCTTTGTAAAAAGGGTCAATGACTTTTAAGGGTATCCATTGCACTAAAACTATTGCCATAATACCCGCAACTGGTTTAACCTGCAGGCTTAGATTAAGATAAACCTGACAGGGGCTTGGGTGACTGCGACGTTCAGGTTTTGGTCCATTTAAAAGTGTCTCCTCCGATTTTATATTCACCGCACTCCATTAATCTTTCAGATATATTTCACTCATCTGCACTTCTGTTCTCATCCCGCTTTCTGGTTCACTTGCAGATACACTGATGGTTTGAAAATGTGTGAGGTCTTGATAATGAGGACACAAAAAGACAGAGGTGACTGAATATGATCACTGACTTGCAAGCTACGTCTATATGTAATATATGTTATTTTGTAAAACACAGCAGTAGGTCAATTTTCATGTGCCTTGTGACTCCTGGTGAACAAATCCATGTTCCGAGTTCCAGTTACACTATTCCGTGAGCTGGAAAGTTTTATAGTTGCACAATATTTTCTACTCCCTCTTCCTACGGGAACAGCTAATAGGAAAATAAGAGAAGGTGTTGAAACATTGAGTAGCTGTGACTGTAAATAAAGTTTATGTGGCAGAGAAAATGTAGCGTTTCTTCCATCACCAAGGAAACAGTGGAAGCAGTTAATCCCTCGAGGCGCTGTGGTCACACTCCTGCATCTGTCACAAAATCCGTTTATGGATACAGGTAGACACTCCTTGATTAACTTATCTTTTCATGCCATTGTTTAAAACGAAATATAAAATTATTTCACGATCTAATCCACCGAGGATGTTTTCCCTCCAGTTCTACGCACCAACATCCTGATTTAATAATACCTGTACCAGACCCGCAACACTGCTGGTTCACAAGTGTGACTGTGGCATACAAAATATTTTTTTTTAAATGCTACAGGTCTTGCTTGTTCCCAACAAGAAAAGGATATCAAAACTGAATAAAAAAAATGGCCCAATAAACAATAAATGAAAAATAAAATAAAATAATATATATATATATATATATATATATATATATATGAGAAACATTCACATTTGTCCATTATTAATGGATCAAACCTAGCGCTGACGTGGAAACCAGGAATAAACATTGTGCCATGAATGAACTATCCAGTGTCCACAGCAACATCACCAAGAGATTTACTGTACACTACTATCTGTAAGTTTGGCAGGAATAGTAAGCTATAATGCTTTCAAGTAACATCACGTCTGCTGTATTTTGACATTATCAATACAATTGCTGTCCTCAAATGTTAATCTAAACTAAAATAAACCTTTGTTTATAACTACTACAATATTACATTTCATTTTGTCCAAGGATCTGTTTTGTTTTATATGCTCCTAAGAAAAGTCAAGTATAGTTCCATCATTGCTCAAAGTTAAAAAAATATCATGATGTTAGTTTTAATAAAAATATAATTAAAAAAATTAAATCAAGGACATTTTTCAGGCATTTCTTTTCTTTTTGCTGCATTTAAAGCGTACCGAAACCGAACCGTGACACAAGTGTATCGTATTGAACCGTGAATTTTGTGAACCGTTACACCCCTAATATATATGTGATGCGATCTGGGAAAACCCGTCGAATGTCGCGCTGGAACGTTTTCAGTAAAGTCTAAAAATAGACTGAATGTCAGTTTTTTGTCAAAATTAGTTTTTTATTAAATTATTATTCTATAACATCTTGTTTATCATCTCTGAATATAACTTGGGAAAATTCATTAGTTTAGTGCAGAAAAATAGCGATTTATAATGACCAGCTGAAAAGAATGTGTTTCTCTTAACAACATCCACGCAGGCGGAGCGGAGGGGAAACACAAATCTCCCGTTTAGCTCTCCTTCTCTTAACACTACAAAGACAGTTCACCTATCAAAATAAACCACATAACAGAATCAAATCCAGTCCTGGGTGAACTACAAGGCACGCAAGTTTTTATTTATTTATTTTTATCCAGCGTTATCTATGTGGTATAATGCGGAGCACAAGAGAAACAACAGAGTTTGAAGTTGCTCGTCTAAAAGACCTTGCTCGCCTCTCAATCGTCCAATTTCAAAACGGTTTTCACAGGATGAATTTTGAGTTCGTAAGTTTTACGAATGATACCCAATCTATGATGATTACTAAAATATGTGATATGTAAAAAAGGCAATAAAAAAGGGAGCACCAGTTGTCGCGCTAGCAGGATGTGACCAGTTATTTAAACCTGTTTTTCTCAAAATTCTGTTTCTGAAAATCATAGCGACCAGCTGACTTAAGATGACCATAACTTTTGTTACAGACAACCGATAAAATAAATAAAAAACAGATTTGGAAAGGGCTTGAACCCAGCTTTAATATGGTATCAAAACCTGTAATATGTCAAATTTCACCATGTGGTGGGTTTTCCCAGATACACATCATATTCATATATGTGTGTATATATATATATATATATATATATATATATATATATATATATATATATATATATATATATATATATATATATATATATATATATATATATATATATATATATATATTCACACTCACCGGCCACTTTATTAGGTACCCATGCTAGTAACGGGTTGGACCCTTTTGCCTTCAGAACTGCCTCAATTCTTCGTGGCATAGATTCAACAAGGTGCTGGAAGCATTCCTCAGGGAGTTTGGTCCATATTGACATGATGGCATCACACAGTTGCCGCAGATTTGTCGGCTGCACATCCATGATGCGAATCTCCCGTTCCACCACATCCCAAAGATGCTCTATTGGATTGAGATCTGGTGACTGTGGAGGCCATTTGAGTACAGCGAACTCATTGTCATGTTCAAGAAACCAGTCTGAGATGATTCCAGCTTTATGACATGGCGCATTATCCTGCTGAAAGTAGCCATCAGAAGTTGGGTACATTGTGGTCATAAAGGGATGGACATGGTCAGCAACAATACTCAGGTAGGCTGTGGCGTTGCAATGATGCTCAATTGGTACCAAGGGGCCCAAAGAGTGCCAAGAAAATATTCCCCACACCATGACACCACCACCACCAGCCTGAACCGTTGATACAAGGCAGGATGGATCCATGCTTTCATGTTGTAGACGCCAAATTCTGACCCTACCATCCGAATGTCGCAGCAGAAATCGAGACTCATCAGACCAGGCAACGTTTTCCAATCTTCTATTGTCCAATTTCGATGAGCTTGTGCAATTGTAGCCTCAGTTTCCTGTTCTTAGCTGAAAGGAGTGGCACCCGGTGTGGTCTTCTGCTGCTGTAGCCCATCTGCCTCAAAGTTCGACGTACTGTGCGTTCAGAGATGCTCTTCTGCCCACCTTGGTTGTAACGGGTGGTTATTTGAGTCACTGTTGCCCTTCTATCAGCTCGAACCAGTCTGGCCATTCTCCTCTGACCTCTGGCATCAACAAGGCATTTCCGCCACAGAACTGCCGCTCACTGGATGTTTTTTCTTTTGGACCATTCTCTGTAAACCCTAGAGATGGTTGTGCGTGAAAATCCCAGTAGATTAGCAGTTTCTGAAATACTCAGACCAGCCCTTCTGGCACCAACAATCATGCCACGTTCAAAGTCACTCAAATCACCTTTCTTCCCCATACTGATGCTCGGTTTGAACTGCAGGAGATTGTCTTGACCATGTCTACATGCCTAAATGCACTGAGTTGCCGCCATGTGATTGGCTGCTTAGAAATTAAGTGTTAACGAGCAGTTGGACAGGTGTACCTAATAAAGTGGCCGGTGAGTGCATATATATATATATATATATATATATATATATATATATATATATATATATATATATATATATATATATATATATATATATATATATATATATATATATATATATATATATATAATATAATATTGATCACATATTGTCACCAATACATGCTCTCAATATTGTCATATTTCCAATCATTCTCATTTGAGAGAAGCAAGTCATCTAAAGCACTGCAGAATTCAGGTAATTGCAGGTAATATATACCAACAATTCTGCACTGTTTTGTTCACAGTACAGCAAATTATCATTGCGTACAGACAGCTTGGCTCAACACAGACACCTGCTCAACAAGACAATCTGTCATTTTCACTAGACAAACACCGTCAGTCTCGCAAGCCAACATCTTGTATTTTAGCCCTAAGTTTCATGCATATTCCAGCTTAATCTGGACAGAACCATCCACTTGGATACAAACATGTCATCTATCTGACATGTTCAACCACCAATCACACTTTCTTGGTATTATGTGACATTTTGAGTTGGGCAATAGTGCATTGGCACAGATGTGTGGATATATCATTTTGCTCAAACTATCTGCCACAAACAAAACTCTTGAATCATTAAAAGATTTAATGGCACAATATCATGTTGCCTTCAGCTAGAAAATGGAGGCATATGTACATGCACAGTACATTAGAGCTGTCAATGAATTAACCTCATTTTACATGTTGAATTAGTCTCCAACTATAGTTTTTGATATAATCTTATTTAACCCTTCGAAGTCATTGGGGTATTTTGGCCCTTTTTATTTTTTTAATTTTGCGACATAAACAATGTTTAACATACCAATTTTTGGTATCATTTTTAGCACAACATCACCTATACACAAGTTTACGTGCCAAATCATGGCGCCGCATAACTCTCCTCAAATGCATTTCATTTCCGCCGGAAGTGGTCTGCACAGCGTCTGCCGGTGTAAACACAGCGACGGTTCCACTACTTTGTGTGGAGATGGCGTTACTATCCCCTACCCGAATTCAGTGCAGAACACTTACAGGACGAGGTGGCCCAGCATAACGTACAGCAAGATTTGCTCCTACTTTGTGCAATTCATGGCAATAGATGGAAAAGCTTTTGGACAAGCTGAAAGCCTTGTCATGTCATACAAAGGTAGATCAAACAGACACAGCGTGCAAATAACTATCAGTTTATGTCCGTGGTAATAGCAAATGTATCTGTGTGATATCCTTTAATGTTTCTTTTACCATAATAATAACAATTGTGGCCAAATAAGTGTTTGCAGTTTATAGCTTAATCAGGTATGACATTTACAAGATTTAGGAAATAATAGAAGCCTGTTGTTGCCAATGGAATACGTGTTTGTAATTGGAAAACAGACTGTAACCTATAATAACATGACTTACTGCTAAGCTCTAAATAAAGAAACTATTTGCAATTATCCTTATGACTGCATTGTTTTACCTGCTGTGTACCGTTTTACCTCTTAAAATACCTTTAAATGTAGAAACTAACCCATAAAATGCAGTAGGCCTATTCTACTTACAACAAAATGATTGAAGCCTCTACTATAATAAAGGCAATCACTTTCGCCCACGACACCGGCACCGTGTTCGATCTCTGGCGGTGCGGCCGTGAGAAAAAAAAATATTTTCGCGATTCATTTTTGTCCAGCTTTAACGTGTTAAAATATTTAATGCAAACGCATCTGTTCTTTCTGTCATCCTTTAGCTTGGATTATGATCCACGGTCTTATTCACGCAAATGCTTTAAACCACTCATGCGCGACAAGACAAAAGAACGCGCTGTCAGTGAATGTCCTCCTGACGTTGGTATCCAAACTATATCATAGGCTACTTAGCTAGAGTGCAAAGTGTGTGTGTGCCATGATGATAATAATTAGGGCGCGATCGAACTGGTGTGTGTGTGAGAGAGGCGCGAATACTGTGTGGGTGTGTTCTGTGTGTAAACAATGGAGCGCACTGGACATTGCCTCTTCGTAGCTGGTTTGCGTTCGTAGCACTCTCTGAACCACTCATTCAGGTGCTTTCTCGAGTGTTTGCAACCAACTACCGCACACATCATTCCCGAAACACCACCTTTCTTCATGTTGTAATTGTTATCTTCTTTGTCACTGCGATATCAGCGCCTTGTCGGCACAACTGAGCAAGCTAGCAAAACAAACCCAGCCCGGCCAGAGGCGGAAAGTCAGTTGCATGAATGGGAGGAGTTTTAGGATGTAGAGCGGAAACGGCTCATAAACTTGTCTATATGACCAGACAATTAGTTTATCACTTTGATGTACTGTATCACCATACTGGACCCAAAATCACACAAAAAACAAAAATCAAAATAGTAGAAATATTATAGCTTTTCTACTTTTCTTCTTAAAACACAAACATGCTCAATGAAGCATTTTAAAAGGTTTAAAATGTAAACACAAGTTGTAAATGTCAAAATATACAGTAAAATTCAGATATAAATCAAGCTATATACAAAAAAAATATGATTTACAAAAAAGTGAGAGTGTAGGCCATGGGCTTTTTTTTCTCATTTACCTTTGCCACTTAAAAAAAAATGTGCACACAAATATACAGAGAGCTATATTTAAGGCCTTGCATTTCCCAGAGTATGAGGGTTCCAAATAGTGCAAATACAAACATAAAAAAAGGTAAAATTGAGATAAAAATGAAACTATATACAGCAAAAAGCAGGTGTGGCAATAGGCGTTTTTTCTTTTTTGCTTAGAAACTACAAAACACTTCATGTACAATTACACAGCTAGCTACATTACAGGGCTTTCATTCCTTGAGTAAGAGGGGTTCATCAATAGTGAAAATATACCACACAAAAGGTAAAATGCACACAAAATCAAACCATACATTCAACTACTTACAACAAATATCAGGTGTGTTTATTTGTTGTTGTTCTTTAATCGTGTGCCACTCCTCAGAAACAGTTTATCTAATCTACTCCTAAACTACCCAAACTCCTCCTAAAACTATCTACACTACTCCTAAATGACCTAAACTACTCCTAAATTATCTAAACCACTCTTAACTACTCTCAAAATGTTACTCAAACTAGCAATAATGTCTCTCTCTCTATATATATATAACATATGTCTCTCTTTGAACTCCATATTCAATTTCGCTTCTTTGCTCAGTTGGCTCCTCCTTCATTCCGTAAAATGTGCATCCTGAAGAGCAGCAATCAGGCAGATTCACACATTTTCTCGTTTTGTTTTATGACAAAAACCGACAAAGTTATTAGAGTAAATGCAACCGTCTGTCATATCCCATCTTGTGTTCTTTTACAAACGCGTCAATATACGTGTAATTTTTTTTTTATAAAGTTTAAATGATCATATCTCCGTTTTTACTTGGTCGATTAACACAAAACAAAAAGTAAAATAGAATTTCAAGTCAGCACTTTCGACAGAAGTGGATGGCAGCACTCAACTTTGTTTTTAAGATTCTGACGTCTTAAACTGGACAAGTGATTTGATTATGCAGCTGTGTGATCTGCTGACTCTGAAGGGTTAAAGAGATAGTTCACGTTAAAATAAATTTTTGGTATGTTTTAGCTTACCTCAAAGGCATCCAAGATGTAGGTGTCATTGTTTCTGCAGTAGTTTCAATTTTTATATTTTTAGGTCAAACTGTTGTCTGTCAGTCATATAATGCAAGTCTACTGTATGGTCACCCCCTCAAAGAGAATGCATTGTGCACAGAGAAGTCCAACATAGACAATTATTTAATGACTCATAAATGTAAGTACACGTTGATGGCCTAAGGACACGAAACGAGCAGGTTGTGTGAGAAAACGAACAGTATTTATATTGTTTTTATCTCTTGGGGTGCACAGCCAACTCCAAGTGATCTGAAAGTCGCGGGCGCTTCGGTCTGTGCAAGATTCCGGAAACCCGCGGAAGTGATCTCTTGTGCATGTGCGTCACTCATTGTTTACACAGACAAAAAGATTGTAGTTAGCTAATTAAAATGGTTCTAATTTGCGCTATTGGAATGTTTAAACCGTTGTAAAGAAACAATTACGTATGCTCACACGAACTCTTCTGTCAGGAAGAAATCACTTTTGGCACTTTCCAGGCTCTTGCGTAGACCTCTAGCTCTTGCTACTCCTTTTTATAATGTGCTTACTGTACTAGATTTGCATTATTTATAGATGTACCAATCATGTGTTATTTTTTATACTGGGAGTGTACGGATGTATTCTTCCACTTAAGTCAACAAACTAGTTTGTGGCTGAACATTAGCCATTGTCTCACAAGGACTGACGTGCATACATTGAGTGACTTCCTGAGAGAGGAGCAGGAAATGCTCTTCTTGTTGATTTTTGCCACTTTGACAGATATGATTTTCAGTACTCAGTGTATAGGACAGGGTCTTAGTTTCATTTAAGCCATTCTTACCCGAGGTTAGAACAATAGTCACTTGAATGAGCATTTGGACATGAGTAGAAGTGGCACATTTTCCACTTACATAGTTAGCTTAGTCCTCAGACAGGAAAAAAAAAAAGGAGGAAGGACATGGCTATATGAGTACTTTCTAAAAAAAATTAAAACAAAAATATATATTATAATATTGAATAGTCAAGTATTGTGTTGTTACAACTTGAGATATTATATTTGCTTGATGTAAATGTAAAAGATCTATCATGTACAGTATGTGTCCTGGGGAAATGATAAAGTGAATTAATTGAATCAAAAGTACAACATCAGCTTGATATTTTAAAAATGGTACTAAACTGAGACACTTAGATCAGGGTTTCCAACATTGTTTTACATAAGTACCCTCTGGCTCAAGTACTCCATCAACATTAATCCAGAAATGTGCTACTCTTAACTCATATTTACCTAAGCTGAAAATGCAATATTTTCTCCACTAGCATCACCAAGCATTATTCCAAAAACAATAGCTGTGGTTTATAATATGGGTGGCTCAACAGGCTTCAATTTAGAGCTTGTTAGCGTATATTGTACATGTTTGATTGAATATTTATGAGTCGTGCAACATTTATGCCCATTTCACTGTCATTTAGAACACAGTTGGCAAAGTACACATGTCAAAACTATGTCATCTTCTCGTTGTACACCACACTCAGAGCAGTCCAGAGATTTCTTTAAGTTTCATCATGCTTCACATGTCTTATTGATTTCTTTAAGCTGTGAACATGGATTGACAACCCCATTCAAACATTTGATTTCAAGGAACCAGAACATCATAGAGACAACAGAGGGAGACCTCAAACATGGCAATGATCAGACTGTCTTGTGTAGCCATTGAACTTTGATAGGCCCAAAGAGGTTGGAGGCATCGGTATCTTTCAGTCTGGCTGGTTTAATTGTAATTTGCTCAACTGTAGAAAGTGCCTACAGTAAATGGTTCATAGAAAATAAATAAATGTATGAGTCAAGTCTCCTTATATTCCCTCAACGAGTCCAGAATTATGATATATTTGACAGGGACAGTTATATTAAAACTGTATGAAACTGCTTGTCAATTAATGCTTGTCATACCTGCATGGTACCTGCTCAATTTCTTCTCATCTGCTGTCTCTTTAACAGTCATAAAGCATTGCAGTGGTTTCTTCCAGCTAATAAAGTGGGATGTAACATATATATATATATATATATATATATATATATATATATATATATATGTATATATATATATATATATATATATATAATTTTTTTGTGACGAAAAGCTCAACCTCATTGCATTCATCGCACTTATTGTAGGTGAAGGACATAAACAAGCAAGCCGTTTCTGCCTGCCGCACACCGCCTCAGGTCATATTGTAATGAGAACCCTGATGTTTTACATATGCCTTACAATTGTAAAAAAGTCAAATTCACAGCATCCTGGCAATTATGGTGAAACATATTAATAGGCACTGATTAAAAAACAACAACAACAAAAAAAAAACAACTACAGAATGTCACTGATATTTAATTCGCTACATTTTCTCAACAGAATCAATATAAAATGGTCTGTTTGTAGGTTGGATACTAAACATTTGCAGAGATGAAGGTTACCATCAATACAGAAACTTTGGGTACATTTGCATAACAACAATGTACTAAAAACTGAAAAGGTTTTACCTTGCATTATCAGAAGACAATGTTATCAATCTGTTATTTTTTAGTGTATATGTCCCTTTATTATTGGATCTGTTTCAAATTGTTACTATAAATGTTGCTTATTATTCAGAGCTCACAGGGAACTATGGTATAGCAACGTATGAGAATACGTATGCATTTGTACGTAAAGTGTCGTTCTATCATTACGTTTTATATGCGCAGAAACGTATAATACAGACGTATTTACAGTATTAAAACGTAAAATATTTACGTATTGACAGCACAAAAACGTCATTTATTTGCGTATGAACAAATCCACCTGACGTACACATTTGTACGTATGACAATTTATTCATATTAATATCGTAGCATTATGTTTTGACCCTATTGCATTCCACTGTCTTATTAATTAAGTTTTTAGTCGCATTTATTGATATAATACTCATAAATATTAACATTTTGCTCGTTTCGCCTGCATGGTGTTAAACAATACAATATAAAACCTTAAAAATACATTCTTTAATGTTACTTGTTTAACCGTTTTGTAATAGTTTATTTACCTTGAGACACAAAGCGTTTCTCCTTTAAAAACAAAACAAAATTCACAAAAGACATCAATTTTATTAGGTTGATGTAATCCAAATCTTTAGAATCCATAGTTGTATGCAAGAAACAACTCCTAATTTAGCCTCTTATCCTGTCGTGATCTTCGTCTCCTCCATTCTCAGCAGCGACCGTACATGTCAAACGACGGGGCTGGTTATGAATTCAAATTCAAAAAATGTGCCCTTGAGAAGCGATACGTCATATTTTATGGCAGTGATATGAAACGTTCATTGGCTCTTCCCTGCTTCGTCACAGATTGCGACATGAAGGACTGTGAGACGGTTGGTTAATCATTTGAAATGGAGAAGCGCGAACCGAAGCCAGATTAACATTTTCATTGATTATAATTTCATTTCTGTTCAGTACTTCATACAAAACTATTACAATACTGCCAGAGAAGACTGCGACTGCAACGCTTCATCATGTGAACGGCTTTTGGTATCGGTTTTAGACATTTTCGCAATAAATAAATTATTGTGATTATACTTGTTTGTTAGTTATGTTTTTCTTTATAATTGTAGTTTGTTATATGTTAGTTTTAAGGAATTGTTATGGGTAGGTTTAGGGGTAGGAGTAGGATTGGTGGCTCAAAATAGATTTTAATGCTAACGTTATATTGTTAATAAAACTGCCCTTTCCCAACACCATTTATCCTTTTTTATATTATGTATAAAATGGGTATGTTTAGGTTTGGGATTAGGGTTACGGATCTTACATTTATCTATAAAATGGTAAAAAGGGAAATTATACAGATATCTGTATGATATAGAATATATGTTTAACAGTTTACGCTTTTTAGCTGTAAAAACGTAATAATGTTACGTTTAAATGTTGCAGATACGTCCATATTTTCGGACACGAATTTTCTTCGCACCGCACTCGGTCGGACCCGTTCGGACCCATTCACATGCGGTCTGCGAATCTCCATAGGAAATGAATGACTTCCGGTCGTTTCGGTAGCCACATCGGAGCTGATTTCAACTGCCAGTGTGAAGGCGGCGTTAGCCTATATTAAAATCATATCCTGGCTCTTCCCAGTTTTATAATGACAGTGGATTGCAACCAACCGATTGAAGCTCAAAAACGCACAACCATCCATCATAACGTCATAACCGTCACACGGCTCCAGGGGGTTAATAAAGGCCATCTGAATTAAAACGATGACTTTGCATAAGAAAAAATATTCATATACAACACGTCACAAAGTAAAATTCTAGCTTCCGGCCAAACAGCCATAAGCAGTCTACTTGCCCCTAAACTTAGGAAACTTGTGACATCGGAAAAAGCGTCAGTGCGCCATCGTGTAGCACAAGCTACGTGGCGGTTAGGTAAGTCGCATTACTCACATAAATTGCACCTTACACTTTTATGGAATCCATAATATGTTTGTTTGGCCAGAAGCTAGTTATTTTTTATATAACTCCGACTGTATTCGTCTGAAAGAACAAAGTAATTTACTCAGGATGGCTTAAGAGGGTGAGCAAATCATGGGCTAATTTTTATTTGAAAGTGAACTACTCCTTTAATATTCAATGTGTTAGTGTGAGCTAAACAGTCTTTCGATTGTTTTAATCACAAAACCATGAACAATGGACACCAGTGTAGCCATTAATATATTTTTTTTCTGATCTAGAAGAAATTACGTATACCAATTCTGAACCAAAATAATATTCAGTAATACTAGTGAGACATATACAAGTTGAAATAATATTAATACAATATCTAACATTATCTTCATCACCCAATAAAGCACAGTTGTCTTGCTAAGTTAAAAAAATACTAATAATACAAATAAATAAAGGAAATTATAAAAAGCAGATGTGAACAACTATTATTATAACTGTTATTATGTTGTATGCTTTAAACAGTGAGATATTAAATAAAGAACCCCCTTTGCGGATTGTGAGGTGTTTGCTACATGACTTGTGTCATGCTTTATCATTTTCCTTCCATAAGACACCCACTACAGGACAGTCAGGACTGACATCAATAGGAAGGATTTGCTCAGGTTCTCTTTGATAGAATTACATTTACATGAATGTTTATCCGTTGTGCATGTCTGTATTCCTCTAAATTTAATTCGAAAGACCAAGAGATTTGTCAGGAATTCTTACTTATGTTTTATACATTATACATACTCTCTTCAAAAACAGCCACACATATATTACAGACCCAATGCAGATGTAAATCAGTGACAACTCTGAAGAGGAATGTGTTATACAAGGTCTTCTGAAAGTACTCAACCCAAAGCATATTTGGACCCTCAGTGTTTTGAAGGAAGGGAATTGTCTATAAACCCTGTGATACTGAAATGCTAAGTCTGTAGTTATTTCGCATAAAAAAACTAAAAAAAGCTTCTGTACTAAGTTTTAAAATACTGCTATTTTCACTGTAATATACACTGTAAACAAATCCTGTAAAACAAAAAAAATAAAAAAGTCAAATCTCTGGCAGCAAATTTTCCAGACGGTTTCCGTTAAATTACAACAAATAACCATTTCTCAAAAGTACATGCAAAAAAACCCCCATAAAAATACAGAATTTACTTTATAATATAATTACAATATATAATATAATTTGTAAAACAATAACAGTATATTTCTGTTGATAATAGCTTAGGACAGCCAATAGGCAAGCTAAGCCGCCTTGCCTATGTCTGCATGCTGCTGCAACACGTTTTGCAATATTTAAAAAATAAGGATAATTTTGTTGGCTTGAATATCTTGAGGAAAAGAGGTTTTCCCTAGCGTAAGATATTACGCAGTATGAGAGAACCTCTCGTGAACTACTGTAGTTAGTTTAACAGTAATTTTGCTGTGGTATAAAGCTTACTGGCTATTGTTGCCAGTAAGTTACTGTTGATTTTACAGTGTACCACTCTGGAATCCGTGCTTGCAAAGTCCGTTCTCGAAATATGTTCAGCACGATCCTCTTGTTCGTTAACATTGCTATTGAATCGGGCTCAAATTGGTTTGAAATGTACGCCATCATTAATATTTACATATGAATAGAGCTTGCGGTTATGTGTGAAATTTTCCGAAAATGCTCTAACGCTACCAATCAAAACACACTGAGCTAGCTAACCAATCACAGCACATTTTGCATGTGGAAATTAGGGGCTCCATCGAAAATGACACTTTCACCCAGACTGGGGAGAGAGGAGCTGTAATGATGTGAAATATGTGGGAAAGAATGTGTTGCATGCAATTTTAAATGTAGAGCAGTTTTATAATTGGTCACATCTCTGATGTCTTCCTTCTCATTCATTAAACATTATATGCATATTATATGTTGCCTTTAAAATTGTTATTTTAATGAATACACTTTTACCAAAGAATGGTGTAGTTATGGGATCTGCCAGCAGGGGCTAAGTGTTTAGAAGAGTTTATTATCGACTTTACACAGCTGTGACCTTGCCAAAACCCTGTTGTGTTGTGGATTAAACTAGAGTGACCATGCTGGGACAACAAATCGGAAAGACCTGAGAATTTTTTTTTTATGTATTCAAAGTTGCATTAGGAGGCGTAAGCATTCAATGCAGTAAAGCTGCAATGTTGTGGGTGTTTCCAAACTCTGTCTAGGCGAACTTAAAATACAGTAGAAAAAGGTTCTTTCACTTATTTTCAGTTCTCTAGCAAACCTCCTGCTTATCAGTGAATAATGGAGAAAGACCTTAACAGATTATTTATTTATAAAATCAAACCCAGATGGGACATGTGCAGTCATGTGCTTTCATTGCATAGACAAATTCATTTAGAATCAAAGCATGAAGAGTTTTAAAAAGTGTGAAGGTCATTAATTTCTCTAAAGATTAAGTTCTGCACACAGTTTAGGTTGTTGCAAAGAAGGTGAAGGCACATCAATATACTTTTCAAAGAAGAAAAATATCATTTTTAAAATGATACAAAATCTTGTATTAGAAGAATAATACAATTTAATAATGTAATAATAGAAATACATCACAGGTCTGTCCTACATTGGAATGCACATACTGTGATTATGCTAAAGGTTAAAATTTAAGGACAAATGACTGAAGTTGTATTAATGAGTGAGCGAATGGAGCAGACAGAGGTCTTAATATGAGTCATTAATTAATTGCTTAATTCTTCCTATTGAAGAAGTGATTTGAAGCGCATTCCATTGAAGATTATTTCAATTTATGGAGAATATTTGAACAGTTGTATGTGTAAAAAAAAAAAAAGTGTTTAAATGGCTATCATCTGTCTTGGGATGTGCATACCATACAAAAAAAAAAAAAAAACCTTCATTAATATGAGCACACATCAGTGATATTAAAATTGATATCAGCAACACTTTGTACATGCAATACAGACTCTATTATGCTTCAAAACAGCTTCCAGCCATATCAAAGATTGTCACTGGTTATGTTTTCCTGTTGTCTACAGTCCTTAACTATAAAGGACATCATGCACTTGTGAAAACATACACTTGCTTTGAAACAAAAGGCAAAACACCAGATGACAGGTGACTAAAGGAATAAAATCTTTGAGTTTTCAACCTTATTGTCATGATATTATTTTGGAACATTTACTACTGGAGTAGCTTTAAATAAGTACTCAAATGTTTATTTATAGCATATTAAAAATAAAAGTAAACAAGTAAAAAAGAATAATGCTGTCAAATCAATATCCTTCCAAAATTGTAGTCTTCAAAGTAAAGATGAAACAATTGAAAAGCTAAACATAAGTGTATTTTGTGTGCTTGCCTTGTGTTGTGACAGTTGCCAGACCAACAGTATCTGGCATCATGGTAACCCAATGGTTACGAAACCTTGCCAACAGGATGCCTAAGGCAACAATGTGCATGAGACGGGTAGTAAAAATCGTTTCACATATTTGTAGTTTAACAAGTCATCAAGTTATCAAGGGCATACAATGCCACACCAGCATGGAATACAGAAATCAACAAATAGGACTATGATTATTGTACTGGACAGATTATGATACGATTCCTTAAGGAAACTCACAAAACTATACAGAATTGATTTGAACTGTTTACATAAACTCGTTTTTAAGATACACTCATTTTTACACTGTAAAAATGACATGTAAAATATTCAATTACATTTGTGGTAAAACAGATAACATTTTGTTTTTGAATATTGATTGAACATTGAATTGGTTAAATATTTAAATAAATAGACCCTGTCCAGAACCATTAATATAAATAAATATATAAATAAAGCCAATGAGCAGTTGGAGAGATAAGCGTCATCGGACGCATAACCTGGCAATTTGTTCAGAGCTCATTAGAGGGTGAAAACATGTTACATATCTGGTTATGTATGCAAAAAGAATGATTGAGCTAGCCATTTGGTTTCAGTTTCAATAGGCTCTTAAACAGACACACGCAAACCGGAGCGCCGGTGCTCCCGTCGGTCTTTAGAGGGTTAACAAAGACATTTGTACCATTGTATACTTTTTTTTTACCTAGCAGTGTAATATGTTATATTATTAGGGCTGTGCAAAAGTTAATTGTGATTAATCGCATCCAAAATAAAAGTCTGTGCTTACATAATATATTTGTGTGTGCTGTATATAATTATTTTGTATATATAAATACCTATGCATGCATGTATATATTTAAGAATTATTTGCGCTTAAATTCTGTTTATATATATATATATATATATATAGTTTATATAATATAAATATACACATGTTACATATGAATAACACATTTTCTTAAATATATACATGCATGTGTGTGTATTTATATATACAAAATAATTATATACAGCAGACACAAATATATTATGTAAACACAGACTTTTATTTTGGATTCGATCAATCGCAATTAATTTTTGCACAGCCCTAGTATATATATTAAACCATTTTAAGCTAACATCTAACCTAATTTAACAACTAACATTTGAACAGAATGTACTAGCCCTAGGTAAATCCCGCCCTCGTGCATGTCTGTTAGCATCTGGGTCTGGTAGACCAGCAGAATGGCCATAGCATGCAGTGAGGCGGCTGCCTGTCCTGTAGGACTATAGAATTTCACCTCAAGTGTAAAAGCTACAGGCTTCGGACGGGTGCTTAGGATCATGCCGAGAAGAAGCACTCTGAGGACACAGTAGCATCGCAACATAGCGTTCTGACATAGCGGACCCCAGTGTACCCATGGGCAGCGGCCCTGTCAAAGTAAGGAAAGGCGGAAGAGATCCATGATGGATCGCTGGAAGACATGGTGGTCTTTGAGGATACTGAGATCTCCTGAAGCACATCTGGGAAAAAAGCTATTGGAGGAGTCAGCGACCACCCCCAAAAAACAATCGTCTACTAGTGAGCGCTCAGGACAGGGTGAAAGGTTCCACTCTAGTCCGATGCTCGCAGTGGCCCGAGAAAATTGTTTAATGTAATGCAATGTATTTTTTAATACAATAAAAATAATTATAACAAAGAATAACATTGTAAAATGTTACTTTGTAAGAACTTTGTAAAATATTAATTATCAAATAAGTCAAATAAGCTCAGTTTCAAATAAGAAATCCTAAATAGGATTTTTTTGGAAACTGTTCATGTTGTGTGCCAATCTATAAACACATAAAAATGACAATAAAAATGCATGGTCACTTAACACCTATACACAAGTTAATGTCCTATTAAGTAGACATATAATCAATCTTTTACAATTTGGCCTATCAATATGGTCAAGCCATCAATGACCCAGTCACTTAACCTTTGCAAAGGTTAAATCTATTCTTAATCAGCATGGCATGTCTTTAATGTAATGCAGAAAGACAGCCTATGAATTCTACCCACTATGTGATGGCAGCGAATCACTTTATTTTACAATTGTTTTGTGGACATCCGAGGAGGGGTGTGTTCACAGAAGTGCTGGTTCCTCTTCAGTCTGTCAATCGACGTCACGGTCGAGACAGACAAATAGGAATCTCGCTAGAGAGGCCAATCTACTTGGCCAATATATTTGCGTGTAATCATTTGCATCAGCTGTTCAGCCACACAGCACAGGTATATAATAGGGGTGGGGAAAAAAATCAATACAGCATAGTATCGCGATATTTTCTGTGGCAATACTGTATCGATACACTGGCGCCAAGTATCGATCTTTTTTGCACAATTAATTATAGAATTATCTGTTTCACTTTCCGGTTTTCTTCATTGGTTTCTCTATTTTTCACTGCTTGAGAACATAGGTTGAATCCGAAATCGCCCCCTAAACAATCATTCAGTAAGTTAGGCTTATTCCCTAAGTCCACTAATACTGTTCACTTGAAGGAGTGAATGAAAACGAGTGCGTGAATTCGGACAGCCGTTGAGCGCAAGCTGTAGGCGACACGTTAATGCAGTGCAATGCGGGAGAGAGACGCGATCTGACACGCGTCCCATTTTTCTCACAAATGTTAATTTAAGACTTTATTTGAATCATTTTAGACAGCTCTTATGAGGACATTTGACAAAACGGACATTTTGCCATAATTTGTGTGTGTAATGATTTGTTCAAGCCCGAAAGAGAATCGATACTGACGCGCGTCTGTTCTGTATGTGTGTAAATGCAGGCAGGATTGAACGGATACTGCGTAATTGCGCTAAAAGAAAAGTTTGTTCTGTCTCTCTGTGTGTGTACATGCGTGTGTGTAATAATACAGTCAGGATTGTACGGATACTGCGTAATTGCGTTAAAAAATTGTTTGTTCTTGCGTTGCCGCGGTGGGCAAGTGATGAAACCGGTGTCTGCGACTGAACACGTAACACCGGTAACACAGGCTGCGTTTACACTTGGCATTAATATGCGACCTGTATTCGGATGTTGTCCACATACACATTGAAAAGACAAGTGTAAACGCGCTTCTGATCGGAATGTTATTCCGATCGGCGTGTCCAGGTTCGGAGGTAGTCGAGGACGCTTTGTGATCGGATCTCAGTGTAATGTAAACGCAATCCAGCCATCGTGTCTGCATTCACAGGTGGACGTAATTTAAATTCCACCCAGTCTCCCGCGTGGCTGTGAGAAAATAATGGCCAGACGCAGTTTAGACAAGAAATGAAACTTATTTGAATCTTACAATAAACGTTTATCTTTAAAACAGTTAATTTAGGCTTACATGATACTATGTGTGTCATTTTTCATTATAATTGTGCAACATTATCTGAACGAGGCGATCGCCTGTACATTCACAGTCAGTCATGAGATCTTAAATAAGAGCTGCATGCTGCTTTGCCAGAGGAATAATCGCAATCTGATTTTTTAAATGTTTTAAATGTTGAATGTTTTTATTGAATGTCTTTGCATGTTTATCAATCTCCCATTTCTGTCAATATAGTCATTGCATGCTATAACCTTAAAACCAGATGATCGATGATATGACTTGTTTTATGATCAACCCAGTTATTTTTGTAATGATCAACTCTGAAAGTATAACTTTGTTAACATTTTTTTTTTAACTAGTTACTGGAGATTGCAAAGCGAATGAGTGAAAGCAATTAGGACATTGTTTTATTTGCATCATCTTTACTCTTAATCTGGTGTCGGTCGACATATCTAATTTAAAATATTATGCAGGAAACAGAAATCCAGATCTGTTATCCAGATAGAGTGCTACTCTTTCAATGTGACCCAAATGTAAACTCACCATGTCCGTATTGGCTAATGTATCCCAGATCCTGCTTGATCAGATCACTGGTGATTCGCATGTTAATGCCAAGTGTAAATGCAGCCACAGACTATAGCAAGCCTGGAGCTCAAACATTCATGTGAGAGGTCTCCTATTCAGAGAATAATTACGTCCTGTTCTGTGTCCTGAATGTTCAAGAACAAGTTTTCTGCACTTCAGTTAATGTGTAGAAGATAATGTTTACAGAATTAAATGTGTCATTTAATTAAAGTGAGTTGAGCAGTCTTATTTTGCTCATTTTTTGTGATGTCTTTGAATAATATGGGGACATGTAACGCAATATATTGCTTGTATTGCAAAATATTGAGTAATTCCGATAACATCCCCAATCGTGGCCCAAATATCGCGATAATATCCGACTTCGTCCGAATTGTTGCCAATTCCCACCCCTGAGTATATAATGAGCAGAAGGTGCGATTGCACTTCAACTTTTTGCTCCGGAGCTCGTACGTTCTTTTGATGCTGTTCACTTCAGTGAAGCTGTTTATATTAAACTAGTAAGCTCTCTGGATGATTGGTATCCAAGATGCTTATACACAGGAATAAGCATAAGCAGCTGTGGCCCTTTGGGTAGGGATTCTATTCCTGTTCGGTCTTTAACATTAGGGGTGGTTAATCTGTCTGATTTTCCATTTCGATTTCATTATGACTTATTTAAGTCCTTACTCCGACTGACAGTTGATTTCCGATTATTAACGATTCTCGATTAGCGATTATTCGATTTTCCATTTTACAACAGTAAACAAAAATAACACTAGACCAACATATGATTATATTAGCAGCAGCATCATTTTGGTATTAATTGCACTTTTTATTTGTTTGAAATTCAATGAAAATGTAATGATGGTTAGTGAAGCATGCAAACATGCTTGTTGTTCTACTGACTGAGGGCAAAAATAGAAAGCTTTTGTAACACTTAAAATAATACAGTTGAAAAGTTTGGAGTTGGCAAGAATTTTCTTAATTTTTTTGGGAGAAAGAAAAAAGAAATCTATACTTTTTTATTCATCAAGGATAAATTAACGATCAAGTCGATCTAAAGTTACAGTGAAGACATTTATGAGGTTACAAATCGATTATCTGAATCTTTTGTGTGTGTGACTATAAATACTTTCCTTTAAGGGTAGAAAGTAATGACCCATAAAGAATTAACGTACAGATATTTGTCTTAATTAGCATTCCCAAGAAACCTTAACAGGAAAATAAAGCTGTGTGCCTGAACTAGGAGACATAACTTTAACTTACTTGTAGTAAATTAATATTATAATGACCGGTACAGCCGATGTGTTTTTCCTCCTCTGGCCGTAAACTGCACCATATGGGCTTGTCATATTTGTCTGTGTTCTCCGTTCGTTAGTTTTATTCTACAAAGCTTAGAACTGAGCGTGGCTCTTGCCCAGTTCTCCCTTTCCCCCTTCAACTTCAGAAGCCAAAATATTTCCACACGCCAGCTTTTAACCTAACAAGGAGGGTGTTTGGATCTCGCGCGCCATCGCGTCTCTGTTATGTGCACGCGGTCAGACGTGTCCGTGCTCACTGCATGCTTCCGCCCTTCCGCGTTCCGTCGATCACTACGTTTTTATAAATATATATAATTTTTTTTTTTTTTTTTTGGAAAATCGATTTTGGGATATTTTGTGAAATCGATTCAGGATCGTCCACGTCCGCATCGCCAACGACATCGAGAATCGAGTTTTCTCCCCACCTGACTCGACATGGTGTCGACTGTCCAACTGAAGAGGAATGCCTAGGTTACATATGGTAACCCTCGATCCCTGAAGGAGGGAACGGAGATGCCACGTCCGTCTATTATTACAAGAGGTGAAAACTATAGAAATACTGTTTGCTTTCTCACACAAACTGCTCGTTTCGTGTCTTAGGCCATCAATGTGTACTTACATTTAGGCGTCATTAAATCATGTTTAATTTGGACTTCCATGTGCATGCTCATTGAGGAGGACCCCATAGACTTGCATTATATGACTGACAGACAATAACGGTGTGACCTAAAAATATAAAAATTGAAAATACTGTGGAAACAAAGACATCTACATCTTGGATGCCCTTGATGTAAGCTAAAACATCAAAAATTAATTTCAAAGTGAACTATCCCTTTAAATCACCTTTCCTTCCCATTCTGACATTCAGTTTGGAGGTAAGGAGATTGTTTTGACCAGGCCCACACCCCTAAATGCATTGAAGCAACTGTCATGTTATTGGTTGAATAGATAATTGCATTAATGATAAATTAAACAAGTGTTCCTAATAATCCTTTAGGTGAGTGAATAAGCATACTTCTTTCAAAAGCATAAAAAATATGTTTAACCAGTAATGTAGAAGAAACACAGTTATTTGCAATTTATACAGCACATGTCACAAGTCAAAAACGCATAATTAAAAATAGCATAGCAGCAGGGCATAACACTAATGTAAATTAGTTCTCAATGATAGGAGATGGTTCCTCTGGAATTACATCGATGCCTGCCACAAGCTTTTTATATAGGAGTGAGGACAGTGTTAAGGTGCCTTTTGTTTTATATAACCTTCTCAAGCGGCATATTATCTTGTATTATGTTAAATGTTAACTGCACAATGCTTTGTTACGTTTCATGTTTTCTTTTAGTAAACGTTTATTTTCTTTCAAACATTATAATTACCATCACTCCACATAGGGACACAGTCACTACATAATTGTATAAAAAAATTGTATAGGAAACTACGTTGTGACTAGAAAAGCTCCACACAGTTTTATCAGGCTTTGTATGAATTTTAATGGGAATACAATTGCTGCATTTACATGTTAACTGGCTTGCGAGGGCCCTGGAGAGCTTAATCAGAAGCAAGGTACTCCAAAGTACTTAAGACCGAACATTAGCATAGATGTTGCCTGTCCCCCTTGACTGGCAAATCAAAGCTGGATTTTTCATGCAAACTTTTTTTTTTTCCTGAGTCTTTCATGTTTGTCATGCTTGGCCTTTGGACAGGCATCTTGGCAATTACCAAAATAGATTTGAAGATGATTTCAAATATCAGCACTAATTAGACTGCATTTACATTAGTGGTCAAATAATACCAAGTTGTCAAAAGCTCAACACCTAGAGTCTTTTTTTATACAAACAGCTTTTTATGCTCCTTGAATTCAGCAATTGATTAAATGGCATTAACATGCACATTGTATGTGGTTCAAAGTCTGGAACTAGTTATTTTATTTTTATTTATTTATTTATTTATTTATATTAAATGTTATAATCTGAATTTTTATTTGATTGCAGCAGTGGTTCTCAAACTGGGGATGCATGATGTGAGAGATGGGGTATATGTGAACAAAATGCTTAATTTTGCCATTCATTTAATTTTACCTTAAAATAACAGTAAAACTGAACATGTATTTTTAGCAGGTAAAATGAGGTAAATACATGACATCTAATCAAATGACCTCATCTTTCATGGTCAAAACTGACTGCAACCACATAAGTAACGAGCATATAGGTTACATGCACAGTATGCTGCCTTAGCAAATTGTGCTACATTACTGCCATTCTCGACAATGTACCTTTGTAAAAGTGGGACTTTAGTGCTAGCATACATAACAAATATAGACACAGACTATGCATAGAGATCAATTTAAGATTCAAAGTTTCTTCAATTCAATAATAAAAAAAAATCCCTGTGTAAGTTATTTTATTATGAACAAAAACATTCCCAGAACCTAAATTTGTGAAAACTTTTGTGATATTTTCTAAATGTTGATAAAAAAAAATATCGCAAAATGTCGGCGTTTCCATTAACCGATGTATGTGCGACTAAAAAATATTATTTTCCTCTTGCGATAAGTCATTCCAAAAATCATGGCAATGGACATAGGTAGGTTTATATCACAGCCACATACCACACTAGACATTATTATTAGACATGGTGTGTTATCCAAATATTAATGCCAGGGAAAGACAGAGTTCCTGGGTGTTTATCCCTCATTTCTGCTCCGAGGTCTTGATTGTGGCATTTCTTCTGAGGTTTAGAGTCCAGTAGGCTATTCCTGTAATTATTGTTTCTTTTATGAATTTAGTAAAGAGCTCTGTCTCGTATTAGTCTACGTCCAAAGGGTCAGTGTTACTACTGGATCCAACTCCTCCCTGTGGATTTCATGTTCTGCAGTGAGAACCATTCTCCACACTCCGCGCTCGCACTTGGATGCGTCAAAATCTTGTGTTTATTTGTGATAATCTTAGCCCTAGTATTATTATTGTCCAACCTGTATTATGAATGAAATGTGACTAATTGCTTTGATCCTTTTATGGATAAAAGCATCTTCTACATGTAGCCTAAATGCAGTGTTGGGGAGTAGTTAACTACAAGTAGCGTTGCTACTAACTTAACTACATTCTTCAGTAGCTTGGCAGTAGCTCAGTTGCTTTTTAAACAGTGTAGCTTTTCCAGTAGCTAACTACTATTTGCAGCAAGTAGGGGTGTAGCGCGAGCAAAAGCTACATTGCTACATTATCGAGCCTGCGCGAATCAGCGCGATGCAAGGATATTCTTCTTCTTGTTAGATTACTCATTTTGAACTCATTTTCAATGAAATGATTTATAGAGAACTAGAGAACTCATTTTTTTGCCATTATTCGCCACCTGTTGTTTAATCACGCATCTTGCGGCTAACGGTTCACTGACGTACAGAAGTGGGTTGACACACTCATATTATGATTATATAGCAAGACGTGACAGCAGATTTGGAGGATGGAGAAACAACTAACGTTAATTACTCATGGCCTTATTTGCCCAAGTTCAATCAGTATTTTTGAGAAAATGTTCAACATGCAATTTACGTTGGATGTATATTTCGTTCTTGCAATGTTGTAGGCTATTTGACAGTTTTGACAGTCAGATATTTTAGTGTTGTGTGTAATAAAACAATACTCTTTGAAATTGTAATTGCATTGCTTTGTTTTAAACACTAAATATTTCAATTAAAACATTCCTCTGACACTTATTCAGTTATTTATAATATACATTGTTCAAAAAGCAAAAGTAGTTTCAATGTAGCTAGCTACTTTTTGATTGTAACTTGCAGTGTAGCTAACTACTTTTCTAAACGGGTAGCTTGACTGTAGTTAAACTACTTTAACTTACGAGTAGCTTGTAGCTTGTCAAACTACAGTTTCAGAGTAGCTTCCCCAACACTGCCTAAATGTTATTATAATGATGATAATTATTATTTTTATTTGCAGACACGGACCCAAAACGCACTCTCGACTTCTAAGTCAGGTGACTGTAAATGCACAAAACTCGTTTCCACTGCAGTTCTGCAAAAAAAAAAAAAATATTTTCGAATTGCCTGAAAAACCTCCTCATGCGAGCGTAAAAACTTTCTTTGCGATAAAAGGGATTTTTTTGCGAAATTTACTTGTTTCCGTTGAGCGTATTTTCATTTCGCAATTTCAATTTGCACAATTTAAAGGGTAATGGAAACACAGCTATGACACAGCTATGACTCATTCATAAATAGAGTGGCAGCATGCGGAATCACATACTATAACAGGTGAAAAACAGAAAACTATAACAGGTGAAAAACAGTATGTGAGTAGGCAAAAAGTACCTGGCTGACCTACTACTATTCTGAAGTGTGAATAGACAACGCATTCTCATCCTTTAGCATCATATATAACGCTCTGACAAAAGGGCGCTATACTACGCACATGGCACCCGTTCTCGTTAATAAGTATATATATTTTTTTACACAATAGCATCAAACTGACTGGCTATCATACACAAACAGCGTTGGCACTGGTTTACATTCTTGATCAAATCAAAAATACTGTCAAAGTATATACACATAAAAAAACATTTACAACATTAGTACATAAAGAAAATTCAGGTCCATAATGTTTGTACGCGTTTGTTGTAGACACAAAATAGCATAACTAGTAGTCCAGTGGCTATAAAGCCAGACATTTGATAAAACTAAAACATTACGTCTGAAATTATACATGCAAATATATTTAAAATGATGAAGTCTTAGCCTACTTACAGGTTGTGGCCCAACATCTGCTGCCTCTTGTTTTAAAGTTGGATCTGCTTCATGTTTTAGTAACAGTTTCTTGTTGAATCCGGCATTGAATTCGTGGAGATTCTGAAAGCTGTTTTTCTTAAAATGTGCAGCACAGACAGCTATGTCATTTTCAGGGACATAATTAAACATAAACTGTATCCATTGTTGACGAACTACAACGTGGGAAGCCTGAACACAGAAGACCTGACAGCTGGATAAACATGACACACTTTCCACGAGCCGCAGAAATATGGCCATGCCCTTTTTTGCATATTCCAGAGGGAGGGTTGATGTAAATGTATGGGTTAGTGACGTACCATAACACAGCTGTAGTCCCAATCGAGTCGTTTTTGTAGGCATTAAACTTCCTGATTTTTAATAGACGATATCGCTGCTTACATTGAACTTTCAGTGCTGCAACTTTGCAGACACGGTTCATGTACCAACAGCAACATTACACACTATTTAAAATTAAAAAAGTGAAATCGCAATCAACCACTCCTTTAATCATCATTGCATCAAGGCATATTTCTCTTTTTAACTTTTTTTAAGAAAGACATTTATAAAGGTAAAAAGAAAGCACTGGGAAATCAGAGGGGTAGTGATGGGCGATACTGCAAATTTCTATATTGAATCCAATACCAAGTAAATACAGGGCCAGTATCGCCAATATTGAATTCCAATACCGATACTTTTTCATTTTAAAAGCATTAATTTGAACTTGTATGCACTTTCCTGTGCTAGAGCAGTGTGTCATGATTTATGAGGTGAACGCATCATTAATATGCTACAGTAAATATGAACATGCTTTCATGACTACTAGGCCTAAATATTTTGTGATTTGTGCTCTCAACTCCCCTTTTATTAGTCAGTGACTTTTACAAAACTACCCTAATTGTAGTACTAGCCTACTGTTTAAAAGTTTGGGGTCTGTAAGATTTTTGTTTCTCTTAGTAAAAACTGTAATATTACAATTTAACATAGGCTACCCGATTGTTTCTCTGTCATCTAAGCAAGGCTTCGTTTCCCAAACGCACTGGGCCTGTGAGCTCAGCGAAGCACCAGCATCGAAACGCTCTCTGTGATTGATTGGTTTCGTCTTGAATACAGATGACTAGGAGAAAAGGTTCTATCCTACACAATTACCCGCTAACATTCGCTTATTTTTCCACTTAGAAGCTTATTTTACGCACTGAATTGCGTGCTAAATTAATAAAAAATAACTGGTAAAAAAATACACATTTGGATTGATATTTTTATGTGAGGATCGATCCTTTCAATACCACGTCAGTATCGAAGTATCGATACTTCAGGATCGAATCAGCCCATCACTATCAAGGGGGCAATATGATGCAGAGGAGGAAGCAGGATCCAAGTGCAGCAGTGTTTTTATTAAATAAACTAGAACTTTGACATGGACTCAGACTTCAGAACGGAACAAAGGACATGCAAACATCAATAACCAACAGTAACTGAACTAAAACACAGGGCTTAAATTACACAGCGATTTTCGCGTACATATGATACGCACTTTTTAGCGTATGATATGCACGAACTCCCCACCCCCTCCCCCTAAACCTAACCCAGGGTTTTCAGCGTAACAAACACACAAAAAAAACATTTTTGGCGTATAAATGCCACAAGAAATGACACTCGTGGTATAGATTACGCATCTTCATGAGACTGTGTTGGATCTTCATCATCAGCACTGTTACACAGCCAAATCCAGTAAAGAAAACATTTGAATTCGCCACTGAAGTAATAACATCGCTGCGAGATCTAGTGAGAAACATTCACATTTGTCCGTTATTAACGGATCAAACCAGCGCTGACGTGGAAACCAGGAAGAAACACTGTGCCATGAATGAACTATCCAGTGTCCACAGATCAGCAACATCACCAAGGATTTACTATATAACACTACTATCTGTAAGTTTGGCAGGAATAGTAGGCTATAATGCTTTCAAGTAACATCACGTCAGTTGTATTTTGACATTATAAATACAATTGCTGCCCTCAAATGTTAATCTGAACTAAAATAAACCTTTGTTTATAACTACTACAATATTAAATATAGCTGCGAGCAGCGATTGCGGGCCCAAGCCGGTGGCACCGCAACCCGGTGCCTAAAGGCACCGGGATGGCTACCGCCGGCTTTGGCCCTCCATCACTGCTCGACAGCTATGTGTGTGTGTGTGTGTGTGTGTGTATGTATATATATATATATATATATATATATATATATATAAAGCCGGTGGCACCGCCACCTTGGTGCCTTTAGGGTTATTCTGCACGACGTGCGAAAACGTAACCCCTGCTTTGGAATACATACTAGTATGTATTCCACAATTGGAATACATACTAACATACTAGTCAGAACTGAATAGTTGATATCTGAATGACAGATCACCATAGAAGTCAATGGAAAAAATGTGACTCAGTAACAAAAGAATAGTTACTAGTCACCATTGAAATAAGTACTAGTGTCTAATGAATAGGTACTAGTATCTATTTAATAGGTACTAGTATCTAATGAATAAGTACTAGTAACTAATTAATAAGCATTGGTATGTAATGAATAAGGACTAGCATCTTAATGAATAAGTACTAGTATCTAATAAATAAGGACTAGTGTCTAATGAATAAGTACTAGTATCTTTAAAAAGGTACTAGTACCTAAAGAATAAACACTAGTATCTGAAAGAAAAGGCACTAGTATCTAAAGAATAAGCACTAGTAGCTAATGAATAAGTACTAGTACTTAATGGAATAGATACTAGTATCTAAAAATAAGTACTAGTAGCATGAAAATAGAGACTAGTAGGTTAAAATGATTAAATGTTAAAACGGCTTGCCATACTCTATCTGTCGTTTCGACTAGTCACAATTACGTTACAGATATCTTAAATGATAATACAAACTATCCAAAATGTAATTACGACTAGAAAGACGTTGTTGATATCTACAATGTTAATTACGAATAGTCAAACTTAGCTTTTAAATGTTAAAAGGGCTTGCCATACAGAAGTGTAGGCTCAGAGAGACACTCAGACATTTTCAAACCAAAATATCTGACTTTCTGTGGGTCCTAGCTCATGAGTGTAAATTAGAAAGTTGTCCGGCTTGAGGAGAATATATGAATATATGAAACGATGAGATCAACATGTGTACTGAGTTTCATATTATTACATTCAAGCGTGTTTGATTTATGGACCAAGTTTTTGGACCCCGTTCCAGGGGGCGCTGTCTAGCCCCCTTGCCACACCCGGGTACCATCTTCAGCCCGGCTCTGATGGCTGTGGGATCTGACCTGTGTGCAAAGTTTCAAGAGTTTTCAAACCCATTAAGGGCCCCAAAAGCCGCTAAGAGACTCAAAATCATCAAAAAAAGGAATGTTAAAGTTTGATGCGTTGCTATGGCAACATTATCTTAGATATTGAATAATGCTTTCACAGCTCTTCATCTGGCGTGTGTTTACATTATACAGATGAAGTTTGAAGCAAATCGGGTAAAAGTAAGAACGCGAGGTATAGATGCAATTCTGCTATCGACATGTGTACCGAGTTTCATATTATTACATGCAAGTGTGTTTGAGTTATGGACCAGGTGTTCGGACCCCATTCCAGGGGGCGCTGACGAGCCGCCCTGCCACGCCCGGGTACCAGCTTCAGCCCGGCTCTGATGGCCGCGGGTTCTGACCCGTGTGCAAAGTTTCAAGAGTTTCCGAGCATGTTAATGGCCCCAAAAGTGCCCGAATAGTCGCTAGAAAAAAAAAATAAAAAAATAAAAAAAAAAATAATCGGAAGGAAAACAATAGGGCTCTGCGCCTTTCAGGGCTTGGGCCCTAAATATCATTTTGTCCAAGGAGCTGTTTTGTTTTATATGCTCCTAAGAAAAGTCAAGTATAGTTCCATCATTGCTTAAAGTTAAACAATATCATACTTTATGACGTTAGTTTTAATAAAAATATAATTAAGATAAATAAATCAAGGACATTTTTCTGGCATTTCTTTCTTTTTCTCTTCAGGTTGAACAGTGGCTACTGAAGTTAAATTTAAATTTCAGCTCACCACGCGAGCTACGCCCTTGGCAGTATAAAAACCATTTTGTGTCGTCAAAACCACTGTAGGGAGTGAGGAATTGGAATTGTGAGTATTGAAAACGATCAGGATAGAGTGTTTTAGCATCTATTTCGTACCCTCTTTCTCCGCTGGGGTCTGCCCACTTTTTCAGCATTTTCAAATATTGCCAGTGGGTGGAGTCAGGCTCTGACCAGGGGTTTAGTTACCCTTTAAGAGCAGATAACATTTTTTTATTTTCATCAATCTTTACTTTATTTATTTTAATTTTTTTTGCAAAATCCCTCTCAACTTTAGACAACTCCATCCAACTGGTTCCCTACAATGCCAGAATAAAAAATAAAAAAAGAAAGGAAGCGAGTAAGTGATTACATAAGTACATGCATACATCCAAACATAAACACGTACATTCATTTATAAAATAAATGTACATTTTGCAAAAACATGTCTTTTTATTTTATTTGAATTTTTAACATAGTTTATTATATTGTATTGGGTTTATTATATTATATTGGGTTCATTGTGGGCCCTAGACTTTTAGTCTCCTCTGCACTGTATGTCTGCTGAATTTCTTTCTATGATAACACTGTGTGACTTTTCCGAGTACTGTCAGCATAGGCTTTTCAGTGTGCTGTCACCTAGAGGGGGAAGTTACCTGAAAGCTGCCTGGCCGGGGCCACTGAGTGCCCACTAGGGAAGTGAGAGACAAATGCTAGTAAATAACCAAAATGACAGATCCAATCCTATATGTATTACCCAAATAGAGATGGATTGTTGTGAAGGCAAACCAAAATATTAATAAATAGATGTGGTGCTTAGATTTCACAATAGCGGCAGCATTAAACTCATTTATCTTCCACTTTGCTTTTCGATCTGGCAGTAATATTTCTCATCCATCAGCAAGCCCAATGTCAACCTCAGTCCAGCAATAGAAGAATGTCAGGTTGATCTGAGCGAGTCTGGCCACCCTGCTGTCAATCAATGGCAATCCTGAGCTAATGAACGTATAACAAGCTTGGGAAGTGGTGAGTAATTAAATCTTCTGTTCATGGAAAGATCCTCAAAATGGCTGTTGACAAACTGTGTGTGTGCAGTGGGTGGGGAGTGGGGGGTGGGGGTACTTCTATATAAAGTTATGAACATTATCAAATAAGTAAAGTCCAAGCCTGGAAAAACAGAGTATAGGATGCTTTAAAAACTGGGCTAGAATAAAACAAGATGTAATACAACTAATACAATTCAAAACTGACATGCATTAATTTGACATTATACAATAGTAGGATCTCAAACAAAAATGATTGTGTAATCAGCATTTTAATCAGAGTCTTAATGATTGCAATTAGCAGTTAAGAAAAGGGACGAGTCAGCAGCACTTGATTGACACAGACAACAAAGATTAAAGGATTTTGTTGCAGAAACATTTGATCTATATTAAGAACAAATGCACTTGTGAAAATTGAGATATTATGTAAGCTGCCCTCTTCTGCAGTGGATTTCAGAAACCTTCATGAAGTTTACTTATTATTATGTGAACAAACTGGCAAAGGTTTGCTTAATAAGTGTCACTCATTTTAGTTTAAGTAATGGTGCTTTATTCAACAAATAATAACTAAAATAATATCAAACCCACAAATTAACTGAAATGAGAAATAGGACATTAACTATTGCACGAATACTGTGTGTCAAATACTGAAAAGCATGAATAGTTTATCACCAAAGAATATATTTGTAAGTTATTCTTGTAACCCAGAAAATGTTTGTTTTATAGAGATAGTACATATTTGATGAAACAGTGCCATCTGAGACTTAAAGCAAAGTATCCTGTTTGAAATCAACAAACATGAGCATTGTTTGAGAAGTCTATGGCAGGGCTGTTTTTGTTTGAGTCCGTTTGTTGCCGTACTAACAGTGACAGCTGGAGCAGTGTCTGAATTCTCAAAAAATACAAAACCAAACAAACGTTATCCATATTTTCTGATATTTTCATATCTCTGTGGAAGTCCATTACAAGACCATCATATATTAAAGTATACACAATGCTGGGCTGTTTTAACCCAAAATTGGGTAAAATATGGACAAACCCAAATGTTGGGTTATAAATGTAATTTAAAATTAACCCAACTTTTACTTTCAACTGTACATTTTAAAATTAAATTTTTAACCCAACATTTGGGTTTGTCCATATTTGACCCAAATTTGGGTTGAAATAACCCAGCATTGTTTAGAGTGTACTAATACCAATACGTTTCTCAACACGCCTCTCTCCCCACTGGGTCCAGCAGTGAACGGCATCGTCGACCGCTTCTCCAAAGTACAGAATACCATGCAGGCCATGAACTTGTTCCTGCCATGACGCTCTAGAACGCTCCCCATTCCCACACTCTAAAAAATGCTGGGTTGTTTTAACCCATCTTTGGGTAAAATATGGACAAACTCAGCCATTGGGTTAAATGTTTGAATTACATTTTTAACCCAACATCTGGGTTTGTCCATATTTTACCCAAATTTGGGTTAAAACAACCCAGCATTTTTTATAGTGCAGTATCTGTTTCCCAGGGGTATCAGAATGGGTGCTGAGCACAATAAGACATGGCTATTCGCAGACAGTTTGATTGCCGCCTCCGTACTGCACGCTGCAACAACAGTGAATGTCGAAGTTGCACATCTACTCCACGCAGAAACAGCGATGCTTTTGTGCAAAGGGGCCATATAACTAGAACCGCCTTCTCTGAGAGCAAGTCAAGCTTCTACAGCTGTTATTTTCTCGTACTCAAGAAGGATGGAGCCCTCAAACCTATTTCGGATCCGAGACATTTGAACAAAGTGCTTGTGAAAAGAATGCTTCCAAATGTTTACAACCAGGAAAATCCTCGAGCACATTCGCCCGAAGGACTGGTTTATCTCTCTCAATCTGAAAGACACCTATTTTCAGATTCAGATAATAGGTGGTTTGCAGTCACGTGATTGTGTTTACGTGCGGACTGCAGATGGAGGGCAAGGAGTGAAGAGCGCAATGGACGAGATGGAGGAAAATCCGTACTGTACTACTTTAGACGCTATTACAAGAGAAATATATAAACAGAAAATCGAAACATATGTTGGACGTGATCCTTAAGTTATGAAGAGGAC
>JAQIUQ010003853.1:397500-425150 GCA_030378365.1 Hybognathus amarus
GAAGATTGGAAAAACATTGCCTGGTCTGATGAGTCTCGATTTCTGCTGCGACATTCGGATGGTAGGGTCAGAATTTGGCGTCTACAACATGAAAGCATGGATCCATCCTGCCTTGTATCAACGGTTCAGGCGGGTGGTGGTGGTGTCATGGCACTCTTTGGGCCCCTTGGTACCAATTGAGCATCGTTCCAACGCCACAGCCTACCTGAGTATTGTTGCTGACCATGTCCATCCCTTTATGACCACAATGTACCCAACTTCTGATGGCTACTTTCAGCAGGATAATGCGCCATGTCATAAAGCTGGAATCATCTCAGACTGGTTTCTTGAACATGACAATGAGTTCGCTGTACTCAAATGGCCTCCACAGTCACCAGATCTCAATCCAATAGAGCATCTTTGGGATGTGGTGGAACGGGAGATTCGCATCATGGATGTGCAGCCGACAAATCTGCGGCAACTGTGTGATGCCATCATGTCAATATGGACCAAACTCCCTGAGGAATGCTTCCAGCACCTTGTTGAATCTATGCCACAAAGAATTGAGGCAGTTCTGAAGGCAAAAGGGGTCCAACCAGTTACTGCATGGGGTACCTAATAAAGTGGCCGGTGAGTGTATTTAAATGTTATTTGGAGTACTTTATTGCACAATATACATTTCTTAACGTTAAGCTTAAAATGTGTTTTAATATCCCTATTAGTAAGGCTGAATAATATCAGTCAAATGCAAGACATTTAAAAAATATGGAAGACATTTAAAGTGTAACAAATATATACTTCCAATAGTTCCACTTTACTTTATCGCAATCAACTACACTTAAGTATAGCTTTAGTTGGGCCTCAGCACTAAATCTGGATAAGTAAGGTATAATTATACACTGTAAAAATGAATATGTTTTAACTAATCAATAGAATTGTGGGAACAGATTACAAGCAATATTATTAATTAAATTTAACAAATTATAATTGAGTAATAATGAATCAAATTATTCCTTAAAAGTTAACCATTTAAAATGAGTAAAATTTACACACAAAAAAATCAGACAGACGTCAAAGATTAATCAAGAACTATTTATTTTATATTGCCAACATTGAAGACATCTGATGTTAACAAGCAGAATCACTAAAGGAGAAAATCGTAATTTTAATACAAACACTGATCACCATAATGGTGACTTAATTTGATGTGTTTTTTTTGAGCCCGTTCTCATCCTTTAGCATCACATAAAGCGCTTTATGACAAAACGGCGCTATACAGTGGCGGTTCTACTTTGAATTACACCCAGGGCGAGACCCCTTCGAGCGCCCCCTAAAAAAAAAAAAAACTTTGCATATTATAGGCTACTGTAAAAACACATAATTAAAGTTGCTTTTAGTTGATTATTATGAAAAGTATTAGATAATATAGTGACCAAAATGATCACATACACATAATATTGTTCAAAAAGCCTAATACACAGTGAAGTCAATTCACCAAGTTAATAACATTAAAGATTTGTTTTAAAGGAGTGTCTTTTATCTTACCTACTAAACTTAAAAAAAGGTTTTATAAATAGATAAACCTCATATTTCAGCATTTAAATCATCTCTATAAAAAGAATGAGTCAATAAAGATACATTCCTGACATTTATAATGCACAGTAGCTTATCTTTTATTATTAATAGTAAAATTCGTACCGATTTTCCCATGGCTGTCGTTGCTAGAACCATGCGCTCATTACACTGCGCTCTCCACAATGACAAAGACGTTTTAGTAGCTAATGTATTTCCACCACAGAAAAACGCTTGCTTTAGTTCTGCTAAAAAATTTATTTACGGAAAAGAGAAAAAACACCCAAGTGTTTGGGTGCACGTGCACTCCCATACTGAAAAGTTTATGAGCGCGCTTCCCATGAGTGCATAATGAGCGCGCTTCCCGTGCGCCTATTTGAAACATAGAGGATTTGAAATAACGAGCTCGAGCGCGTAAAAAGACGATAAGTGAACTAATCAGGAGATCCCCTTGACATCGCTTCAGCGCACGGCACCTTCTCAGCAAGCAGGGCGCCATTGCCAATAATTGAATCGAAATGATAAAAAATAGAAAAACTTCGCGGCACAGAGGACTAACTGCTCGTGCCGCCCCCATGTGACATGAAGAAATGCCGCCCCGGGCAACTGCCCGGTTTGCCCGTGCCTAGAACCGCTACTGGCGCTATACTACGCACATGGTACCCTTTATCGTTTATATAACACGCGAACCCAAGACGTTATAAATCCTTAAGCGTGAATATGACACGCAGACCCTACCCCCACACCTAAACTTAGCCCTCACAGCGCGTGTTATATTAAGCGATAACGGGTGCCATGTGCGTAGTATAACGCCGTTTTGTCACATAACGTTCTATATGACGCTAAAGGATGAGAACGCGTTGTTTTTTTGGGGGGGTTGTTGTAAGTTTTACTTATTTTAAATGGTTAACTTTTAAGGAATTAATTTAATTAATTATTACTCAATTATAATTTGTTACATTTAATCAATAATATTGCTTGTAATCTGTTGCCACGTTTTTTTATAAGATAAAGCATTGTTTTAACATAATTTTAACAGTGTATAAACAAAATAAACACTTACCGTAAAGTGTTTACCGAATATTGTTATATTAAAGCAATTGATTTATAGTATGCACAAGAAAACAAGTTCCATGTATATACTACTATTTTATTTTGAATAATTGCATTTTGAACATTTTTTTTTTTTTTTAAATAATGGATTTATTGCATTTTGGGGAAAAAACAACAATCTGTTTTTATAATAAATCTTTGAAAATCAAAACCTGGATTTAATTTGTTATTGTTATTATAACCTACAAATGCTATGTAAAAAAATTGAAACCGTGAAATAGTGGTTTTCATCTTCCCATTTTCTTGCTAAAGAAAACAGTTTTACTCAAATTCATCAAAATGGATTTATAGCGTTTTGCAACCAAACTCTTCATATATATATATATATATATATATATATATGTATATATATATATATATATATATATATATATATATATATATATATATATATATATATATATAGTTCAGATGCAAAAGCATCTAAATGCCATTTGAAATTTTCTTCTAAAATGACCATTTTTATCAAGCTTGTATATTTAAGTTAGGGATGCACGATATAGGATTTTGGCCGATGTTCGATATGCCGATATTTTCAAACTAATTTTGCCCGATGCCGATACCGATATATTTGTATTTTTTTAAGTGCAAAAAAGCTTTTTAAAGCTTCTATTAAAGTTCTCAGTCAAGACCAGTGAGTGATTTCCTCTGTGTTTTGTTGTTTTATTAATATTAACGGGATCGTTCTCCCAAAAAATTAAATTGTCATAATTTACTACTCTCTCAAGTTTCTTTCTTCTGTTGAAATTATAAAAGTTATTTGGAAGAATGTGGCTAACCAAACAGTTGCTGTACTCCAGTGACTTCCATAGTATATTTAAGCACAAGAAATAAATGAATACAGGTTTGGAACAACATTAGAGTGAGTAAATAATGACAGACTTTTTATTTCTGGGTGCAGTATGTCTTTAAGGACAAGCGGCAGCATATTATTACTGTCTCTTTAAGAACTGCACATGATGCGTCTAATATACACGCATTTGACAAGCAGATTTTCTCTGTTTGCTTTCACTTTAGACATAACCAACTTTGTTTATGTAAACCTTGTGTGTATTTGACCGTATCACCGCAATAAGACTCGGAAGATTAGTCCCGTATGCAGACGCTGTGACAGGCTTTTAGTTCCTGTGAGCGTCGGGTGAACGTGCTCAGAAAAGAGGATGTTAGAACAGCGCATCAGCTCAGCACGTGAATGATATGTTTACCTAGCAAGACTTTGACGCACATGCAAATAAAGAACTTTTGTGAATTGCGGTGTCCCGTGAGTGTAAAGGGTGTCGCACACCGGACGAGAAGCGTCGCGTTGCGTCTAGGACAACTCCAGGTAACTTATCGTACACCGGACGCGCACTTTCTCATCAGTGTATGGCCAGCAATATTGTTATGTTTAATGACATGAAATGATGAAGATAATGTATGTTATGTTATGATTGTACTGTACAATTAAATACAATTGCTGCCGAGTCTGCCGTCTGAAAACTTTACCTCAGAGCATCCGTTAACTGAGTGAAGGTGTCAGAATTGAACTGATAGAATGCACGATGGCCTACTATAATTTTTCTTCAAAAGCAGATCGTGGAGAGATTTTAATCGTCCACGATCAGAAACCGTGAGACGCACGCACACCCCTAGTTGGAAGTTTAATTTGCTGGCGCTCATGCTTCGTTCGTGGTCGTCACGTGCGCATAGGAAACACACCACCCAATCGGCAAGGCTCATCGGCAGAAATATTCATATCGGCCGATGCCGATGATGGTCATTTTAAGCTTTTATCTGCCGATACCGATGTTGTCCCGATATCATCGTGCATCCCTAATTTAAGTTCAGTCATTTCGACAATTAATAGGTAATATTCATTGCCATTTAAGTGAAATTACTGAAATTAAATATACAAGCTTGATAAAAATGGTCATTTTAGAAGCCAATTTCAAATGGCACTTAGAGGCTTTTTCATCTGAACTTTTCATATATATATATATATATATATATATATATATATATATATATATATATATATATATATATACATATATATACATATATATATACACTATATATATATATAAACAAAACAAAAACGCAAAGCTAAGTCTCTTAACTGTAATACATTTGTAAACACACAGGAGCTACAAGTAGTAAAAGAACTGCCTGAACTCAGACAGAAAATAGTAAAAAAATACTGTAGGAAGAACTCATGGAAATGTGTTGGAGTGAATTTGCTGAAAACTGTCCACAGCCACATGTAGGGAAAATGTTAAAGTATAGAGAAGGATCAAATAAATGAAAAACTGGTTTGAGGTCCCAGCAGAATTGTTAGCAAAGTCTGTGCAAGAATTTGGAAGCTGAGCTCAAATGTTCCTGGTTGATGTCAGCTGGTATAGCCACAGGAAGCTCATGTTCACAGAATGTGAACTTCAGCACAAAGGAATAATCTTCTCCCATGGTGAAAGACAGAAAGAGGACCCATGTGAAGGAACACGCATGTGCCGCTTTGAAGGAAAGAGCCTTCCAGAGTGAAAAACCATTCATTTTAAGTGATGCATGCCCTTGTAACAAAAAAGGTTTAGGATACAAACTATTAGAACAAACATCTTCTAGTGGAAAGGCACAGAACAATGTCAAGCATTGACTTTTCCAAACATGCCAGTCACAAATGAGCTTGCAAAACCCTTACCTGCCAACTGTACTACATTCACACAACAAAAGCACAGACTTGCAAAACAGAAGTGACGAGGTCTTACACTTCTTTGCAGACTGATACGTGAAGAAAACTAATTTAGCATGAATTACAAGGCCTGTCTTTCATACAGAAGGCAAGAGTTCCTTTCTGTTTCTTCCTCCTTACCCCTAATCTAATGATCACGCTGATCCCACCAGAGAATAAGCTAAAGGCATTTACATAACTCCGCACCAGAGAAATACTCAAAGCATCCAATTTCTTGTTAGAAGTCTGAAAATCTGACAGAGAAAAATGACCAGAGCTACTGAAGTGGCAACACTTGACTCAAGACTTTGATTCCCCTCCATCCCTACAGAATTCACTTTCATAGTGGGTGTACCAGTGCATAAAGTCTTCCCTGGTTGAGACCTGACAGCCTCGGATGCCAAAAATCCATCTTCCAATGCAATTTAGCACACAGGGAGCAGGGAAGATGGGAAAATTATACAGGACTCCAGTCTGAGTTTTAACAGGTAGCTGTGGAGACCTGCTGACACATTTGAAATAATGACAGGTTGCTGGAATCTGACAAGTCAAAGTTAGTCACTCTAAAATATAAATTCAGTCACTTCTGAAACATGAATGGCAGTGGTGAATACTACGGGTGTCCTCATGTCTAGACTTTTTGAGGAAGAGTCACCTCTAAAACCTGATCCCTTGTATATTTTCCATTCACTGACTGGAATGATACAGTACAGTGCTAGAATCAATACCATTTTCTTTTTTTATTTCTTTCTTTCTCTCTTTCTTTTTTTTGAGGTAACAATACCAAACATAGTGATTGGAGCGTGTGATTTCTGTTGCTCACTGGATACACACACATACTAAAGAAACCATCAAACACAGGTAGGAATCATGTTTGAGATAATGAGGTTAGCTCAAGTATGGAACAATGACTAGAAAGCCATTGACTCCTAAAATTAAGCATTCACTTTGTAGTTGAAACATTTTAAATGTAACACTGGCTGATCTATTTGTTTGACCAACTTGGTGATGCAAGTTGCACACAACATACACCAACACTAATCATCAAACCTGTACACTGTATGGTAACAATGGCATTACAATACTGGATATTGTCAATAAAGAGGATTTTAGGTGTCATCAGAAAGATCATGCTTCACATGCAAGTAAAAAAAGATGTTTTCAATTATGTCCAACGTGATCTCATAGAATACGTATGCATTTGTACGTAAAGTGTTGTTCTATCATACGTATGTATAATTATGCTTTATATGTGCAGAAACGTATAATACAGACGTATTTACAGTATTAAAACGCAAAATATTTACGTATTGACAGCACAAAAATGTAATTTATTTACGTATGAACAAATCCACCGACGTACACATTTGTACGTAAGATGCATCACAATTTATTCATATTAATATCGTAGCATTATGTTTTGACCCTATTGCATTCCACGGTCTTATTAAGTTTTTAGTCGCATTTATTGATATAATACTCATAAATATTAACATTTTGCTCGTTTTCGCCTGCATGGTGTTAAACAATACAACATTAAACCTTAAAAATACATTCTTTAACATTACTCGTTTAACCGTTTTGTAATAGTTTATTTACCTTGAGACACATAAAGTGTTTTCTCCTATAAAAAACACAACAAAATTCACAAAAGACATCAATTTTATTAGGTTGATGTAATCCAAATCTTTAGAATCCATAGTTGTATGCAAGAAACAACTCCTAATTCAGCCTCTTATCCTGTCGTGATCTTCGTCTCCTCCATTCTCAGCAGCGACCGTACATGTCAAACGCGGGGCTGGTTACTGAATTCAAATTCAAAAAATGCGCCCTTGAGAAGCGATAAGTCATATTTTACGGCAGTGATATCAAACGTTCATTGGCTCTTCCCTGCTTCGTCACAGATTGCGACATGAAGGACTGTGAGACGGTTGGTTAATCATTTGAAATGGAGAAAGCGCGAACCGAAGCCGGATGAACATTTTCATTGATTATAATTTCATTTCTGCTCCGTACTTCATACAAAACTATTACAATACTGCCAGAGAAGACTGCGACTGCAACGCATCATCATGTGAACGGCTTTTGGTATCAGGTTTTGACATTTTCGCAATAAATAAATTATTGTGATTATACTTGTTTGTTAGTTATGTTTTTCTTTATAATTGTAGTTTGTTATATGTTAGTTTTAAGGAATTGTTATGGGTAGGTTTAGGGGTAGGAGTAGGATTGGTGGCTCAAAATAGATTGTAATGCTAACGTTATATTGTTAATAAAACTGCCTTTTCGCTATACACCGTTATTAATACCTTTTTTATATTATGTATAAAATGGGTATGTTTAGGTTTGGGATTAGGGTTACGGGATTTTACATTTATCTATAAAATGGTAAAAAGGGAAATTATACAGATATCTGTATGATATAGAATATACGTAAACAGTTTACGTTTTTTAGTTGTAAAAACGTAATAATGTTACGTTTAAATGTTGCAGATACGTCCATATTATAAGTTTCAGCATCTATCAAAATGTACAAAAAAGTATGTTTTCTATCTTTGCAAAAATGTAAAATACCTACGTATTAACAATGAGACCAGGCTGTTATGTCAGGCCCATACACGAATATGAATAAGGGATATTCTCTTTTGTTTTAACAATAAGTCAGTGCTTTAACACTGCATTGAGCTATATATATATATATATATATATAGTAATGTCTCACAAATCACCCTTCAGTACAGTATATCATCCAGAAGCTGAAATGAAATCACTGCAAAGTGAACTGAGAGAGTGAAAGGAACATACATTATTAAGTAAAAAGACTGAATTAGCTTGTCCCGTAATGACTAAATAGACCTATGTGAGAATTCAGGAAACAGCTGCAAGCAGTGTTTTTAAAAAAGGCCATCTGTTTTAGATGGACTTATACACACTGTGGTGGTGTGTCTTGTCGCTGTGAGGAACAAACGACCACACTGTCAAATGCTGAAAAGCCAAAGGCTTGATTGACAGAGTGTTAAACACCACGTTTGAACTTGTTAGTGCATTAGGCGATTTGTTAGCGTTCCACATCTGACAAGGTGACTTTGTTTAATCACTCTTTTCATGTTGCCAAAAGACAATGATATGCTTTTACACAATCACATTTTGTTTCACTCACCATCACTAAGGTAGATAGATAGATATCTAGATAGATAGATTGAGATGTTGTATTTATAGAACAAGCAGCTGTCCATATTTCAGATACCCACAAGCCTCTTTCTCACGATTTGATGTCATCTCCCTTGTTGTGTGATTTTGAACACCAGCCAAGTGGCTGGTGGAAGTAAATGCTTTTAAAGATGCACTGCTGGAATATGGCCAAATGCTTCTGCAAGATGAATTAAATGGCAATCATGTTGTGGCAGCATATTGTTTTAATTAGGACCCTTGTCTATTTAACAAAAAGACCAACAGAGCTAACAAAATGCAATAACAGAATTAATGGGGGTTCTCTGAAAAAAGTCTGGGCCAGTTGCTTACCAGTTGGATTTCAACAATGCTTTTAAAGCCATTCAGCTTGAAGTACCTTTCCTGACAACGATAACTTTGTTTTATTTGCTGCTGTTTTCACAGTATGTAATTCCAGTAATTTACTCTCCAGGCGAGGTCATGGAATTATTATTCATTTCATCTATTTGTTTGTTTTCCTAGAATAATAAAGCAAAATATATTACTCTGGTGCCAATACACCATTGAGTTAGGAAACATGACCTCAGCCGTCAACAACAATAAATATGGGAACTGTTATCAATTTTAATAGTTGATAAACTGTGCTACGTTCACATTTATTCATTTAGCAGATGTTTATTATTATTTTATCTTAAGTGATACAATGAGGAAAATCCCAAGCAATTTCTCATTAGAGACAACAATATTCATTATGCACACTGCTAAATTTAAAGTACAGACAATATTACTATACAAGAGCCAAGGTGAAATGCATTAAAAAGGAGAGAAAGATATTTTTTGAGAAAATAAATAGAATTTATAGTAAGTCTCTTTGTTTGGAGTTGTACATGTAATAATATGATTATTTGAATTGTATCATATTGTTCTTAAATCAGTTTTACATTTTTTGTACAAATGTCACTCTCACCCATGTCAATACTCAATGTTGAACAACAGAGCAGTGTAGAGGAAAGTGACATCATCAGGCACATCTGTCTTATGAATCATCTCATGTTATGACATCACTGAAATGTCATCCGACCACGTTACTATACTGGTCCAACATCTGTCACAACAAATGTGGTCAATGTTATGGTTTGGTAATAATTCATGTTAGCAGTTTCTTTTTAAGGTAACACTTTAGAATACAGTTCCTTCGTTAATGAATAACTACACCAATGAGCCAATGAGTAACACAATATTAACAATCTACTATTAACTAACAAGAAACTCTGAACTAGTAAATAATAGCGCACAGAGGAAAGTGGTACGTCACTATTAATCAACTATGTTTAACTAATCAACAACTACTATGTTTAATGCTTCCAAGAGAACTACTGAAAACGTTTATTAGCAATCTAGTAACTACTATTAAAGAAACTCTGATTAACAAACTCAGTAAGTAATAGCACACAGATGAAAGTGGTACTTTACTTATAACTAACTATTCAATAACTATTTTATTAATACTTCCCAGAGAACTACTGAAAAAGTTTCATAGCTTCATGCAAAACTAATCAATAACCAATGCAGTTATACACTTTATTGGCTTTTCATTAATAACTTCTGTAAGAATCATGGTAACAAACTAGTAATGACTCAAGTGTTACTATACTTCTATGGGAATTACTAATTATTTCAGAATTTATTCTAATGTTCTGATTTGGTGCTCAATGAACAGTTTCTTATTATTATCAATTTTGAAAATGGCTGTGTTGCTTAAAGGGTAAGTTTACCCAAAAATTAAAACAAATGAATGTCATCCATTACTCATTTTTCATATCTTCCCATAAGACTTCCGTTCATCTCCAAAAATAAAGGTATTTTAAATAAAATATGAGAGCTTTCTGTCCCTCCATTTATATTACATGCAACTACAATTTTGATGCTTCAAAAATCCATGAAGAGATTATAAAAGTATCTAAACTAATATATACAGTATTCATACTCCATATGAATAGAGCGGTTTAGTCAAAAATTTTTGAAGAGCCTCAGATCGCTTTTTATGATGAACAGATTGAATTTAGGTTGAAAATACTGAATAGAAGATCAACCACTTGCTTGATGCACAAGAACAAACCTTATTGGTTCTTGCTGTTACGATCATCTGTATTTTTTTTGTAAATGTGTGCAGGGATTGGCTGTTGTTGGAGGAGCCTGATTGGTGGATCTACTGAGCCATCGCTTTAAAAGAGTGGCGCTAAATCGAAAATGCGAGCTCATTCTGGTGGTGTGAAGAGCTCTGGTTCTTTGGTTCTTATGTTTTAAGAGTGTAGGGGTGTCTGAACATTTATTTTGACTTTGTGATTTGTTTATTTGCCGGGAGTTAGGGAAGTTTCTTTATAATTTTTTTACGTTTTGTTTATAAATGTATAGAATCATTAGTATGCATAATAGTATAATAGTATGCATTTAATGTCCTCTGAAAATAACTCGACATACAGCCATTATTGTCAAAATGGCTGGCAACAAAAGGAGTGTTGGGGAGTAGTTAACTACAAGTAGCGTAGCTACTAACTTAACTACATTTTTCAGCAGCTTGGCAGTAGCTCAGTTGCTTTTTAAACAGTGTAGCTTTTCCAGTAGCTAACTACTTTTTGCAGCAAGTAGCGGTGTAGCGAGAGAAAAGTTACATTGCTACATTGTCGAGCCTGTGCGAATCAGCGTGATGCAAGGATATTCTTCTTCTTGTGAGATTACAAACTCATTTTTTTCCATTACCGCCACCTGTTGGTTTAATCACGCATCTTGCGGCTAACAGTTCACTCACGTCCAGAATTGGGTTGACACACCCATATGATTATATAGCAAGACGTGACGGCAGATTTGGAGGATGGAGAAACAACTAACGTTAATTACCCATGGCCTTATTTGTCCAAGTTCAATCAGTATTTTTGAGAAAATGTGCTACACGCAATTTACATTGGATGTATATTTCGTTCTTGCAATGTTGTACTGTAGGCTATTTGTTGCACTTTTGACAAACAGTCAGAGATATTTTAGTGTTGTGTGCAATAAAACAATACTCGTTGTAATCGTAATTGCATTGCCTTGTTTTAAACACTACATATTTTACTTAAAACATTTCCTCAGACACTTATTCAGTTATTTATAATATACGTTGTTCAAAAAAAGCAAAAGTAGTTTCAATGTAGCTTGCTACTTTTTGATAGTAACTTGTAGTGTAGCTAACTACTTTTCTAAACAGGTAGCTTGACTGTAGTTAAACTACTTTAACTTACGAGTAGCTTGTAGCTTGTCGAAACTACAGTTTCAGAGTAGCTTCCCCAACACTGAACAAAAGTGAGTACACCCTAAGTGAACAAGTCAAAACTCTGTCCAAAGTGTCAATATATTGTGTGAGCATCATTGTTATCTAGCACTGCCTAAATCTTCCTTTGGAGTTCACCAGAGAACACAGGTTGTTGCTTGGACCCTCTTCCACTCCTCCATAATGACATCTCAGAGCTGCTGGATGTTAGACACATGGGCCCCTCCACCTTCCACATGAGGATGCCCCACAACACAGGTGCTCAATAGGGTTCAGGTCTGGGGACGTACTTGGCCACACCATCACCTTCAGACTCCTCAGCAAGGCAGTTGTCATCTTGGCGGTGTGTTGGGATTGTTATCATGCTGATTGGCCCAGTTCCTAAAGGAGGGCATCATGTTCTGCTTCAGAATGTCACAGTACGTGTTTTCCACAATGAAGCGCAGCTCGCCAGTACCAGCAGCACTCATGCAGTCCCAGACCATAATGCTTGACAGTAGGCAAGACACAATATTCTTGGTACTCCTCACGGGGCATTGCCACACATTCTGGACACCATCTGAGCAAAACAAGTTTATCTTAGTCTCATCAGACCACATGACATGGTTCCAGTAATTCATACTCTTGGACAAGTTGCTTTCAGCAAACTGTTTGCAGAGTTTTCTTGTGAGCCAGCTACAGAAGAGGCTTCCTTCTGGGACAATGGCCATGCAAACCAACTTGTTGTGGTCTGAGCACCAACAAGCTGACCTTCCGCTTCTGCAACCTCTAAAGCAATTCTGGCAGCACTCATGCGTCTGTTTTTTTATAAACCAGCTTCTGCACATGACGCACAGGACAAGGACTCAACTTCTTTGATTGACCCTTGGGAGACCTGATTTGAGTGGAACCCGTATTGGAAAACCTCTGTATGACTCTGGCCTGTACTGTAACTCAGTTCCAGGGTGTTACCAATCTTCTTATAGCCTATGTAATCTTTGTGGAGAGCAACAATTTTAATTCTCCATTCCATGGAGAGATATTTGCCATTAGGTGACATGTTGAAAATCTAGTGGTCAGTATGAGAGAATTGTACTCAGAGCACTTTTTTTACTGCTTTAATACAAAATACACACATTTGTATGGTCCTGTCAAGCAGACAAAAACATTAAGATGATGAATAGGACATGTGACTTTGCATGCTTAAACAACGCACAGCTATTATCACTTTTTGTGATTTTGACAATAATGGCTGTATGTTGAGTTACTTTCAGAGGACAGTAAATATATACTGCTAAGCCGCACATTGGGTATCATTCATGAAACACGAGTAGAACGAATTTTTGTGTAAATCGTTGTGTAAAGTGGTTCTGGCGTAATTTTCGGATTCATTAAAATGCTCGTATTTTCCAAATGTTAGTTGGTACTAGGGGTGGGAATTGGCAACAATGGGACGATTCGATATTATCGCGATATTTGGGCCACGATTCAATATTATTGCGATTCTCAATATATTGCAATACAAGCAATGCGATTCATGTTCCCCATATTATTCAAAGACATCACAAAAAATGAGCAAAATAAGACTGCTCAACTCACTTTAATTAAATGACACATTTAATTCTGTAAACATTATCTTCTACACATTAACTGAAGTGCAAAAACTTGTTCCTGAACATTCAGGACACAGGACAGGACGTAATTATTCTCTGAATAGGAGACCTCTCACATGAATGTTGAGCTCCAGGCTTGCTAATATAGTCTGTGTTACCGGTGTTAAGTGTTCAGTCGCAACACCGGTTTCATCACTTGCCCACCGCGGCAACGCAAGAACAAACTATTTTTTTAACGCAATTACGCAGTATCCGTACAATCCTGACTGTATTATTACACACACACACACACATACACAGACAGAACAAACTTTTCTTTTAACGCAATTACGCAGTATCCGTTCAATCCTGCCTGCATTTACACACACACATACAGAACAGACGCGCGTCAGTATCGATTCTCTTTCGGGCTTGAACAAATCATTACACACACAAATTATGGAAAAATGTCCGTTTTGTCAAAAGTCCTCATAAGAGCTGTCTAAAATGATTCAAATAAAGTCTTAAATGAACATTTGTGAGAAAATGGGACGCGTGTCAGATCGCGTCTCTCTCCCGCATAGCACTGCATTAACGTGTCGCCTACAGCTTGCGCTCAACGGCTGTCCGAATTCACGCACTCGTTTTCATTCACTCCTTCAAGTGAACAGTATTAGTGGACTTAGGGAATAAGCCTAACTTACTGAATGATTGTTTAGGGGGCGATTTCGGATTCAACCTATGTTCTCAAGCAGTGAAAAATAGAGAAACCAATGAAGAAAACCGGAAAGTGAAACAGATAATTCTATAATTAATTGTGCAAAAAGATTCGATACTTTGGCGCCCGTGTATCGATACAGTATTGCCACAGAAAATATACGCGATACTATGCTGTATCGAATTTTTCCCCACCCTGAGTTGGTACGCAAGAAATCTACACCTGCTCCCAGCCACGAGTAAATGGTGCGCTTAACATCCGAACGTTTTGCTCATTAATAAGGCTGCATTTTAATTCACCTTAATCAGTACATATTCACACAGCATTTTGAAAAAAATAATGTAGTAATTACATATGGTTTTTCTTTTTACTTTTATTATGAGAGCCAGTAATAGCAGATCTGGTGATCGATGGTGGCCCTTCTCCAGTTTGAATACGATTTTCCTGAAGTGAACTAATTCGTTTTTTTGCTGTCAAGCTCAATGTCAAACCATTTTCTTCTCACTTCTGGGACTGTTCGATTAACAGATGAAACTCCATTAACTGCATCTGTAATATGCTGCAAAACTTCCTTTTTAGGACCTGATAGGCCACTATGTACACTTAAAAATAAAATGTGGCATTTTGAATGAACTTCTGATAATTAAACTAAAATTTTTGCATCTGGATAAATATTTCTTTGTCATTCGCATTCATGTTATCATATGCCTATATATAGATGTCAATCAGATATAATGGGCGGGATTTATGGTAATTGAGAATGAACGTGCACGCGCATCCCATTTACGACTGATTGGACTGATGGCTTAAAGGCCACTGATGGTTGACTGATTCTATAGTATTGTCCCTTGAGAAATGTTTGCTGAAATGTGAGGGGTGTACTCACTTTTTGTGAGATACATATACACTTTTTTTAAATATAAGTATTTTGTAACAATTTAAAAATCTTTACTGTCAATTTTGATCAATTTAGCATGTCCTTGCTGAATAAATGCATTTTATTTATTCTACATATTACCCAAATATTTGAATTGTAGTGAATGTCTAAATTATTTTGAAAATGATCAAAACTATTTTTGATAAAAAGGCTAAAAATATAACATATTTTTATATACAAACTGCAATGTTGCCATTATTCAGGGCGGTGAAGAAAATAATCAGTGCAAAAGTGACTGAAATTGATTTACATGTTCTATAATCATTCTCTGTGGCTCTGAGAAAAACCTGTGGCAGTGTCTCGAAGACGGCCTCTCTTTAATTAACAAGGACAGTGCATGGCTTGGAGCTGTCATTCTTGTCTGGGCCTATAAATGACATTTAATACATTTAAGCCCAGCTGCGTATATGCAAACATCCTTTCAGAGGATGTTTTCAATCGAACATGCTGCATACGAAAGCAGCTTGGGGTTCATCTTCAGGAAATCACTCCTCCTCGAAGAAAATTGCATGGTGTGCTGGATAAACTCGCAGCTTATGTTTGTTTTGAGAGAAATGCTATCAAAATTCCTGTGAGAGCACTATATTTCTCTTTCAGGTGAATACACAAACACGTGCCATATTGACAAGGACAACATTGTTACACTTACACACTTCTAGGTGAGAATACATTTAAGGCTTAAATCTTCATTCCTCACTTTTCAATGAAACAGATGGGCAATTTGACGCAAAATAAAACATGAACAAAAATAAGAATCCTGTTGTATCCTGTTTGCAAGAATCCCATTGTGAAACATTGTGGTACTGCTTACAATCACTCATTTATAAGGACATTTTGTAAAGATGAGTGACAACCAAATGCCCTTCAAACTAATGAGACTCTGACGATTACACTCCAGCCTGACACACTTTATGTATGCCGATTATAAATAATTAATCGCTACAAGTAAGCAAGCCTGTCAAGAAAATGTCAAGTCTCATTTGGACGTGAGGAGCAGCTTTGATTACCTTGCAATATGTAGCTCAATATATTTAGATGGTATCGCTTCCCTTCACCTCCGTTCGTGAAGTTATGACTATAGCTCTAAGTATAGCTCTTTTTTCAGTGTATCTGGAGTCCTTTTATCAGTCCAGACCATTGTGGAAAGGGTGTCTGGGTTCTGTATAGTGTATGATAAATAATTTAAAACTGATCTTTCCTTTCCTGCTCTCATGGAGAAGTGTGTGAGAAAACATCAACAAATAATATGATCTGCTATAAGAGACACTGATGGTGAAGTATAGTAAATGTATAGAATACAATACATTTTTTTTTTCACAGAAAAATGGAAATACATTTTATTTTAAACTAATAATATTCATTAAGCAACATAGAACGGATTTTGTTTAGAGACTTGTGGTAAGGTCTGAATGTTTATGAATACCTCTCAAATTTACGATGAAGATGGGTGAAGAAGGAATTTTTACTATGCAAGGATTGTCAATGAGGAAAATACATACCATACCCCGGTTCTAAGCTAAAGTTTTTATTTTGTATTTTTTTTTTGGTTGTTGTTTGTGTTTTTCTTTGGTTATGTTTAAAAAAATGTCTTATCACTAAGGGCTTTCAAGGAAAATCAGTTATGACTGTCTTTGAACATTGTATGTATGCCCGGTTACTGTAAAATTCATACTGTGGGAAAAATAACAATAAAAATATAAATGAAAAAAAAATATTCAAGGTAACATTTTATTCTGATGGCCTACTTCATACAGTCTGTTGACTACAATTAACATTGCACCTAAACTCAAATTATTAATTTATAGTATATGTCTCTAGACTGTCTGCATAATATCTGCTAACACTTTATTTTGATGCTCCCAACAGACATTCTACTGACTAGAAGTAACTTTGCAAGTAGATCCACTTATTCCACTAACCATAACCCCTTATTCTACTAATCCTACCCCTACCAGAGCCGGACAGTATTGGAGTACATTTACTTGAGTACAGTACTTAAGTACAATTTTGAGGGATCTGTACTTTACTCGAGTATCATTTTTGGGGAGTACTCATGACTTTACTCAAGTACATTTGAGAGGGAAATATTGTACTCTTTACTCCACTACATTTCTATTCATAACCGTGAGTAAAAAGTAACTACTTAAAAAAAATGGAAATAAGAAAAATCTCGGAAACCCTCAATTTGTTGTTTCACTCTCAAACGAATGTTATGTAACGGAGGCCAGCTAGTAGTTGCTGTGCGAGTAAACCTCACTCCCCTGATCTCAATAGGTGCTCTAGCGACAGACGCTAGCGGCTGCAGTCTTTAGCCTCCTTGTAAGTGCGACTGACTCTCATGCCAGAGACCCGGGTTCTCGAGTAGGACCCGGGTGGAAGGGTTACGTTGGTGCCGTGACCCGGATGAGAGTGAGGTTAAGGGGAGTGAGTGTAACAGAGGCCAGCTAGCAGTTGCTGTGTGAGTAAACCTCACTCCCCTTATCTCTATAGGCGCTCTAGCGACAGATGTTGCTAAAAATGCCACACTGCACCTTTAAGTAAAGCAACATGGTAAAAAGGTAAATATATGACTTGATTTTACTTTAAATTCCTTTTACATTCTCCAAGGTATTGACATTAACATTTTTCATAACTCCATGTAAGACGTTTCTGTTCATAAATGTAAGCACTGTGGCAGTAGTATTGCAATATTTAGAAAATGTACTCTTGTACTCTTGATACTCAAGTACTTTTAAAAACACGTACTTCAGTACTTTTACTCAAGTAGACATCTGACTGTAGTACTTTTACTTGTACTTGAGTAAAATTTAGCAAGGGGTATCTGTACTTTTACTCAAGTAATAAAGCTGTGTACTCTGTCAGCCTCTGACCCCTACCCATAAATAATACTCAACTAAGGGTGCTTTCACACCTGCCTCATTTAGGCCCTGTTTACACGATGGGAAAACACAGATATTTCTCTGCGTTTTGCCCTCGCATTTACATCGAAAATGCAGTTTATCACTAAAAACGATTATTTCTAAAAACTCCGGCCAAAGTGGAGATTTGGAGATCACACATTTTTTTTCTTTTGTCAAATCAACTTAAATAATTTATTTAGTTCAGATAACATATCATTTTGAGTTTCTGATGATTAAATCATTCTCCTTCATTGTATTAACTCACTTTTTCCATTTCAATGAACTTAAAATTAAGGCAACCAGGTTACTTACTTTTTTAAGTTAAACCAACAATATTTTTTTACAGTGTTGTGTGCGGTTCGGTTGGGCACGTGTAAAGGCAGCAATCTCACTCGGGCACCAAAAGCGGACCAAACAAGCCTATGCTTTGAAAACGAACTGTGGAGCGGTTTGTTTGTGAGTGAACCCCAACCTCGAACAGACCCAACTGCCAAATAACTGCACATTTTTGGACTAAACCACCTGCCAGTAGTAAAACAAAATGATTATTTATAAAGCCAATAGTGCTCCCTTTAAGCCATGACTGACTTACCGCGTTCCAATACTCTCCCTAAAACACTCATCATAAACACTGAAGTTGTCCACACTGCACAGTGAATCTCTTATTTATATCGCGTCTATACTTTGTTGTTTATGAGAGGATTTGCGAAAGGATAAAGCTCGTGCTGATTCTGAACATACATTGTGAGCAAATTCTCCGCATGTCTGCCGGATTTTCGCTCCTCTTTGTTTACTTCCAGAAGTTCTGTTGGAATTTTTACACACGTTAATTCTGACCAATCGAAGTGCAGTTATGGAAATATGTTCAAGACATATCTGGCCAATGAGTAATGTGGATGTTGTCACGTGACTATATTTTGGTTTGTTTCATCAACTCATCAACTGATTCGAAAGCAATCAGTATGATGCGAAAACGAACCAAAACCCCTGAAAAATGCTACAAAGTATAATTTTTCATCCTTGGTTCGGACCAAATGAAACCGAACTACAGATATGAAAGCACCCTAATACTCTAAATATGTCTAAAGGGACTATCAACAAAGTAAATCTGAATTCAATTTCAAATAAATTTTAAAATTAAGGGAAAAAGCATGTTAATACTAGGGACATTCCATAGACATAATCATTTTCATTCTGTACAAACAACTTTATCCCCTTACACCAGGGCTCAGAGACTGGCGGCGTCCTATCGTCCTGGGGACGATGGAAATGTGTTTCAGGATGGAACAGAAATATTCTTCCAGGACGCCTACAGGACGAAAGACATTTTGTATGTGTGTTTGTTTATTACTAGCCTATTAGGCTAACTTATGCCAAATGCCAAAAATAACCGAACCAAGCGCCGACTACAACGGAGCGCGTCTTCGTTACTATAGTTACCATCACTGGCTGGCTACTCGCAGAGACTCGTTCCGCGTACATCTATCAAATGGCTTCATTCATGACATCGCAAATATGTTTTGCGCTGGTTAAACAACGGATATACAAAGAATAAAAACTAGACAAAAATGTTAGATAGTGAGTGACAACGCAAAGAAAAACTTTATTCGGTGCGGTTTTCTGTGCACATACTGTACACATGACCAAAGCTTGCAGCCATAGAAAACCTATACAGCGCGCGAGTACTGAATTGAGCTCTTTTCGTCTGAATGGACAAAATAATATAAACAACAGTATGTCTAAATGTCCGTATTTGAAGAGTGTTCATGTAAACTATGCTGGTTATGTATTTTAACCGTTGTCTTTTAAACTGTTGTGAGTGTATTGGATGTGCATCAGTGCACTTGTATCCGGCATGTCATTAGACATGATCAGATGTCTTAAATATTGTGTCCTTAATATTCAAGCAACAAAAGAAAAAGAGAACAGCATTCAATGCTCATTAATAGCTTTAATAAGGATCCGTTATATTTCTAATTCTGATCGATCCTGGGGCGATGGGAGATGTGTTTTGGGCGAACAGAAATACTCTCCAGGACGCCTACAGGACGGAATACATTAGTTGTATGCGTGTTTGTTTATTACTAGCCTATTAGGCTAACTTATGCCAAATGCCAAAAATAACCGACCAAGCGCCGACTACAACGGAGCGCGTCTTCGTTACTATAGTTACCATCACTGGCTGGCTACTCGCAGAGACTCGTTCCGCGGTACATCTATCAAATGGCTTCATTCATGACATCGCAAATATGTTTTGCGCTGGTTAAACAACGGATATACAAAGAATAAAAACTAGACAAAAATGTTAGATAGTGAGTGACGACGCAAAAAAACTTTATTCGGTGCGGTTTTCTGTGCACATACTGTACACATGACCAAAGCTTGCAGCCATAGAAACCTATACAGCACGCGAGTACTGAATTGAGCTCTTTTTCGTCTGAATGGACAAAATAATATAAACAACAGTATGTCTAAATGTCCGTATTTGAAGAGTGTTCATGTAAACTATGCTGGTTATGTATTTTAACCGTTGTCTTTTAAACTGTTGTGAGTGTATTGGATGTGCATCAGTGCACTTGTATCCACATGTCATTAGACATGATCAGATGTCTTAAATATTGTGTCCTTAATATTCAAGCAACAAAAGAAAAAGAGAACAGCATTCAATGCTCATTAATAGCTTTAATAAGGATCCGTTATATTTAATTCATACAAATAAACATGTCTGTTGCTTGAAAAAATAAAGAATGATGTATGAAAGCTAGTTAAATCATTCATTGAAATGAAGACTGTTCTACTCTAGGAAAAGTGGTTTTATTTAATATTAAGATATTTAAGTCGTTAAATCTGTGTCTGCATTGCATGTTTAAACTTTAAAATCATTAATATTAACGGTAACACTTTACAATAAGGTTCATTAGTTAACATTAGTTAACTACATTAGTTAATATGAACTAATAATGAATAGCACATATACAGCATTTGTTAATCTTTGTTAACGTTATTTTCAACATTTACTAATACTTGATTAAAATCTTGTTAACATTAGTTAATGCACCGTGAACTAACATGCAACAATGAACAGCTTTATTTTTATGAACTAACATTAACAAAGATGAACAAAATGCAGTAACTAATGTATTGCTCATGGTTAGTTCATGTTAGTAAATACATTAATTAATGTTAACTAATGAACCTTATTGTAAAGTGTTACCATATTAACACATTAATAGATTAACTTTTATTAAATCTGTGTTTATCTATTTACAGATAACTACTTTGAATGAAGCTAAATAAATACAATACTATATATCATAAACACTTTAATGTTGTTTTTATTATGTGACTAACAACTAACAACTATAGATGATAATAACAAAGTACGGAAACCGTTTTATTTTGGGATGGTTGACATTCACTTTAGGACGGTTCAAATTGTTATTCAGGACGGTTTCAGGACGGAGGTGAAAAAAGTTAGTCTGGAGCCCTGCCTTACACTAACCCTAAACCTACCCATCACGAGAAACCTTTCTGCATTTTTACAGTCAAAACCCCTTAATTCTTTGTTGTTTTTAATCTGTTTTTCCTCATTGGTACCAAAAAATGTTCAGACAAAGATAGGATTTTGGAAATTGCCATCTTTGTCAGGAACTAAGCCTACCCTTCACACAAAACGTTCTGCATTTTTACATTTCAAAAACAAACATCACAGTATGATTAAAATGCATGCACGCGCACACACACCGCACAAACACAAACCATTTAAAAAAAAGATTTCTGAATATTATCAATGTCATTTTTTATGAAATTATTCATATTGATATTTTTATGAAAATATTATATTTTTTTCAGGATTCTTTGATGAATAAAAAGCTTAAAAGTACAGCAGTTATTTGAAATGTGTATTTTTTTTAATCTGTCACTTTTCTTTTTACATCTATGCTGAATTAAAGCATTAATTTCTTTCAAAATTCTAGTAAACATATCAAGCACGTATTTTATTCGCTGATCTATCGCCCATTAATAACAATGTAGCAAAGTGAACTAGTTATACTTGGCCATTAATAAAATATAACTTGGATACGGTTATGCTAGCAGTGAGAATATTCCATATAGTACATCCATACGAACATTTGCTGGCATGTGTGGCAGTAAATTATCAGGCCTAAGGACATCTGTACCCCAGGAGCCCAGGAGAAGCTTACTGTGTCAACAGCCTTGTGCAGCAATGTCACCACACATCACACCTAAGCCATTACCGAGAAAATGACTGGTCAGGTTCCCTCTGATCACAAGCGCATGATTTTCTGTCAAAGAGAGAAGGGAAAGGAGTGGAACACTGCTGAGACTTTTAGTGCTGAAATAAAATATCCAATCCAGATTTTCTGAAACAAATGCACAGAGCAATGTGGTTGAATTGAACTAAAATATTAACCTAACATCAGTGCATGAAAAACGAGTAAAAAAAAATCCAGGTCATTCTGAGTTGTAAGTAAAAGAAGCGTGATAGATTATGTCCCATAATGCTTTAACCTAATTCCCCCATCAGTTTGAAGCTCAACCATTAGAGATGAAAGGAGGTCAGGGGTTAATTATAGATTCCTCCCCTGCCAACACCGGACCTGCCACCAGCCCCTCATTTGTCTGCGCTTTGATTTCAGCACTGTTCACTTCATCCATGAAAAGACACTACCCATCCCAATTTAACTCCAGAGACCATCAACACGAATATCCAGAGAGAAAGATTCAATGTCATTGGGTATTACAACACATTAACAAATATTCCTACTGCACAACAACTATTTCCCATTTTACCTAAAAAAACTATTCTTAGATTCACAAGTGGCATAAGTCATTTGGTGCAGTCTTATTGTACCCATCAGCAAACCAATACTGTGTTATTTATACTTATTTACTTATTTATACACTCAGATCCACGAACCTGTCGCGGTGTGAGAAGACAGAATCACGACACGTCCCTTCATCTCCTGCCGTTATCCTTCAAGTCCAGACCCAATGCTACCACATCTTTAATTTACTATTAGCCTATTATTATTTGAAGAGTTAACAATTATAAAATATGTAGACCTACACCACAAAACTAGTTAAATTATTACTAAATTGTTTAAAATTGGGCAATTTCAGCGTTATGGAGGAGATTCATAATTCCCAAATAATTAAATATTTTAATAAATAGGCCTATTTGAATTAGCTACACTGCACAAACCAAAAGTAGTAATCCTACCCACCGGATGAAGAAGGGTTGACTCTCCCAGAACATAAAATCTTCATTTTATTTTATTTTCCGTGTTTGCATTTATGAGGAAAAAACTATGATTCGAACGTGACCGTTCTCTGGAAGCAGCACTAAAACTTTCACAGAGCTTAAAGCTCCAATATGTAAGGATTTTGTAATAAAATATCCAAAAATCACTTGCACAGTGTGATATATTTCCTGCAGTTGTGTACTTAAAATATCCCGAAAGTCTCCAAAGTTCTTTTATTTCAGAGAAATTACAATTTTAAATAAGTGGCCGTCCCGGAAAAAAAATGTCGCCTGTAAATGACGCAATATCAGCGCTATCCTCGGCTACCCTCGGCTATCCTCGTTTCTGCTCGTATTGCCATAGCCATGACGTAACCATGGTGACAGACGCGGACAACTGCATCAGTGAGTAACGTTTAGCGGCACCCAGTTCTTGTTTCGTTCAATCATAGACCATGGCAAGCAAGCAAACTTTGGGAAAAACAAGGAGAACTAGAATGAGGATCAATATCAGCGTGATGTTTCTGAGATGCCGAGAGCTAGCGTCCAAGACTGACTTCCACTCGACAGAGAGCTAGCGTCCGTGACTAATTTGGACTTGACACTGACAGAACTTCACGAGTCACGACTTTACAGCTTTATTAGACAGGTGAGCAAAAGTACATAAAACAAATCAATGTTATAACGTTAGCTTGACATGATGAAATGTTAGAATATGGTCAGTATGTTATTCTTATGTTGATCTAGCTGCTAGTTTCGTATAGCAGACGAACTACAGTAACACGTAGAATAACATTATAACTTTCAACACACATTTAAATGCCGTTTAGTGTGATAGTGTAACGTTATACCAAGTGGAACAGCGCTGCGTTTCCCTCACAAGATTAATTCATCTAATAAACTGACCTGTGTGAGTAATCCAGCACTTGCGTGTAGTTCAATAGGATGAAATTTCCTTATTCCTTTATATCCGCGGACTCGCGTGTGATATATGTATCTTATTAGCAATCGCGACCTGCTTCATAGCACTGTAATGTTAAAAAACATGAGTGTTTTCACTAATCCTTAAACATTATTAGATCCATCAGCTTGACAGCAAGTCCCATCATTCAGCTCGTTAATGCGTCACACACATTCGCCTTTGTTATTGTTGGAAACGGCACCCTCTTGTGGCCACTAAAGTTACATATTGGAGCTTTAATCAGAAAGCAAGCACAAAGCCTTTCTTTAAAGTGAATTTCATTTTGAAATAATTTAATCTTAATTTAAATCCATGTTTCATCAACCAATTACCAGGATTTAATAATAAGAAATAAATATTGCAGACAATGGATAGGCTAGACCTAATCACTAGGCTACACGGAGGCGGCGGCACGTTAACTAAAGCTCGTCTCATGAAACGAAAGTCAGCGTATAAGGTATTCCACTTGCCAAACAGACCTGAGAAAAATATATATTGAAATGTCTACTTTTAAACAGAACCATTCAAAACAAAAGAAAACAGACTGCTCTCTGCTTATGTGGGCTAATCCGTATGAAAAGTGAATTTCTCTCTGGCACCTCTGTTCAATCTTTCTGATTTTAGAACATTTTTTGTAAAAGTGCCTTTTTAATTATTTAATCCAAAAAAACTTAAAATAATTTGAGCTTCAGCCTGGTTAAATCGCATTATATTAATGTATTTGGTCAAATTAAGCTATAAAATAAATCGTTTATCCCTTAAAATGGAATGGATATTGAAAGAAATCAACAGCAAAAAAAAAAGGGCAAAAAAAACTTTAAAGGCGATTTTCTCAGGTTTTCAATTTGAAAAAAGGGCAGATGACCAGAATTCAAATGTGTATATCTTTCCAACCATTCAAGGTATGACTATGACTGAGATATCATTTGAAAACTTATGGTGTCCTCTTTATACCAAAATCTAAATTTTTACATTTGGGTCGCAGTGACTCATTTTGCTGGATCAGGTCACATTTGAAGTTAACATTATAAAATTTGTAGACCTAAAACACAAAATTAGTTGAGGATAAATTATTTAAAATTGGCAGATTCCAGCGTTATGGATGTGAAATTTGCAGTCAAAACCTGAAATATAAATTTTCAGAAAATGCATTTAGGCTATTGAAACGTCTGTTAATATATCATACTCCATTTAATAAAGGAGTCCAAGACATTAGTAAAATATAACACATGCATTTTATATTTAATTTGAGGGAAATACACATGAGGGATGTGAGACAAACACAAAAATCTTTTAGAAAGCACTGAACCTTTATTTAAAGTTAATTTCGTTTTGTATTAATTGTATCTTAATTTTAATCAATGTTTCATCTACAAATTACCTGGATTTAATGAATAATAAATATAGCAGACAATAATCAAGACATGGAGGCGGCGGCACCTCAGTGTCTACCTGCCTCGCAGACGTGAGAAATATACATAGCCTATATATACTATGAAATATTTACTGTGTTCATGTTCTGAAGAAGTTGCTTCACAGTAGCCTCCACTTAAAATCTTCAGTCCAAGATTGTTGGACAATAAAACTTGCCACTGAATTAAGTTTAGTCCTACATCTCTTATAAAGGTTTGCGACTTAGTTTAAATACTAAAACATTATCCGAAAAACAACTAGCTTCTTCACTAAACCACACAAAATACCATTGGTATGCTACTTTTGTCGCCTGATCGGAAGTTGCACCCACTTTATTTTTTTACAGTAGTGCCCCCGGAAACAAGTGGATAAGCCTGTTTTTTTTCTTGTTCATTATTTGTGAAGTCTTGTTTAGAGTTTTTACTGCATTTCTGAGCAATTCCACAGTTTTCTATGTTCCTGGTCTTGATACCTGTCCTGGTTTTCCCATTTCCGTCTCACTCTCTGGATTTATTTGTTTGATTGGACTGATTTACTGTGCTTTGACCTCTTGCTTGTTTTCATCTACAATTGTAGATTACCCTTTCAATAAAATTGCATTGGGATCCTCAACCTTCTTGTCTCAGAGCAGCTTGTGACACCTTGTCACACAAGGTTTTTGTTTTTCTCTTTTTACATGAGACCACTTCAACTAAAAACAGAACAGTTTTATGTGTTTTGGTTCGCTCATTTACACGACAACAGTGTTTTTGTTATGATTGTGTTTGATCTGTCTGCACCTGTTCTTGTTAGTCCTAATTAGTTTAATCTTTCTCTACCTGTGCTTGTTTGGTTCCCTCGTTCACCTTTTGTTTTTAAACTCCTTGTTCAGTTATATACTTTTCGGTTATTGTTGAATGTCAAAGTAATTTTTCTCACTTCCACATAGCAAGTTAAGGTATTTTGTCTCTGTAGGCCAGTATAATGGTTGTGTGTCTTCTGTGTGTTAAATTGATCTTGTGAGTGTTTGTTTTTTTGAATTAACATTTATTGAAGTTGAATGCTGTATTTAGAACATGTCACAACTCATTAGGGGTGTAACGGTTCACAAAATTCACGGTACGGTTCAATACGATACACTTGTGTCACGGTTCGGTTTGGTACGTTTCAAATACAGCAAAAAGAACGAAATGGCAGCGATATTTCCTTGATTTAATTTTTTTTAAAACATTTGAATTCTTTTTTTGAATATTTTTTTTTTACCATGAGCAATGATGGAGCTATAGCCTACTTGACTTTTCATAGGAGCTTATAAAACAAAACAGCTCCTTGGACAAAATAAAATGTAATAATGTAGTAGTTATAAACAAAGGTGTATTTTAGTTTAGATTAACATTTGAGGGCAGCAATTGTATTCATAATGTCAAAATACAGCAGACGTGATGTTACTTGAAAGCATTATAGCCTACTATTTCTGCCAAACTTACAGATAGTAGTGTTATACAGTAAATCCTTGGTGATGTTGCTGATCTGTGGACACTGGATAGTTCATTCATGGCACAATGTTTGTTCCTGGTTTCCACGTCAGCGCTGTTTGATCCGTTAATAACGGAGAAATGCGAATGTTTCTCACTAGATCTCACACGATATTATTACTTCAGTGGTGAATTCAAATGTTTTCTGGATTTGGCCGTGTAGTAACAGTGCTGATGATGAAGATCGGCTTGCGCTGCATTGGTCCAAACTGATAAACGGTCCGACATCCAAACAAACAACCACACAATAACAGAGTAGCTCAGTTTCGTTCCACATATTTGCCATTTGATGTTGGCCAATGTTGTGGTCACGCCAACGTTCTCTCATTATGAACGCGCTTGACAGCAGGCGACGCGCCTACATTTGAATCAACGGAATGTTGGTCGGCAGGAAAACTGTACCGGAAAAATGCGTACCGAAAACCGAAAGCCTGTGCCAAACGGTTTAATACGAATATGCGTATCGTTACATATAGTTATATATATATATATATATATATATATATAATATATATATATAT